>VXBQ01014808.1:20781-56562 GCA_013400175.1 Phainopepla nitens | reverse complement strand
CGCGGGGCCGCGGGGGCTGCGGGAGTCAGCGGGAACAACGGGCACGGGCCGCCCCCGGAGCCCCGGGATGCGGCTTCGCTGCTGCGGCAGTCCCCCCGCCCGCGGGTTCGGCAGGGCCGGGGCTGCGGCGGCCTGGGGGCGCGGGTGGGGGGAGCGGGAGGAGCCGGAGCCGCCGCGATGGCTCAGGAGAAGATGGAGCTGGACCTGGAGCTGCCGCCGGGGAGCGCCGCGGCCCCGGGCGACGGCGGCGGCCTGAGGCGCTCGAACAGCGCCCCGCTCATCCACGGGCTCAGGTGAGGGGCCCGGGGGGCTCCCGGCCCGGCCCGGCCGTGCGGGGGCTCCGGGGATGCTCCGCGGCGCCACGGGGAAAACAGCGCGTTCCTGAGCGCTGTCCCAGGCTGGGAGGGATTTGGGGAACATATCAACGTGTGGAGGGGTGCGAGGAAGCCCGGGAAGACGGGCTTTGGTTTTACTGAGGCGCTTTGTTTTCACCGAGGTCTGCCGTGTGTTGCAGAGGAACACCGTCCACAACCACGTCAGAGTTGTGGCTGTTGTTACACATCGAGTAACAATCGCGATGATTTCTGTAGTGGATCAAGTCTGCACAAAATAAATCACTGCTCTGTGTATGATTACAGCAGTAAATGCTTTGGGAACAATCAGGCAAATTTGGTCAGGAAGGTCATTTCATGGGACCTTGACGTAAGTTTTACATTTAGTGTAAAACGGTGTGTCAGGTGTCCTGGAATTTTCCTGGGTGATACTAATTTCTGTAGCATGCATTACTGGGAGAAATACAATGTATTGTGTAGGCAGTTGTGCTTGGATGTGGTGGCAGGTCGGTTTGCAGGAGGGCTGGGTGTTTGCCAGGTCTGGCTCTCCTCAGCCGACGGGACAGAAAGTGGCAGTGCCAGGCAAGGGGCAGCTGAAAGCTTTCAGACAGGTAGAGTTTCTTGTACAGTTTTGTTTGGATAAGTTCATAACCTAAAGGGCTGTTTCATGTCTCCTCTGGGTTGTTGAAAAGTTGGGAGATGCCCCATCTGCCACGTGATGTGGCTTCCATCCAACTGTGAGGTGGTCCATGTGCTGCTGTTAGTGATATGTCTGCATTTTGGGAGAGCATATTGACAATAAGTTTCACAAACTGTAGTATATGACATGATAGGGACTTCCTGGTGGATTGATCATTTTTCCCTTTCTTTTTCTGTAAGGAACTGGGTATCAAGTGATGAACAAATCTCACATACGTCTTTTACCAAAATGGTTAACAGTGTCTGACAGTTCAGATGAAAAACTGCTTCTTGCCTGTTCCATCGTGATTTAATGTTAAGTGAATGTAATTTTGATAATTTTACATAATCACAATGCAACAACTCCCATTTTACGTTTTGATGCTGTATGGAAAGGTTGTGTATGGCAGCTCTCTCCTGGGAGGTTTCTGAGCAGGTAAACTAATTGTGTAACTGAGACAAGACATTTTTATAATCTCAGCCTGTTGTAACTTGGAAATTGTAAGATCCTTGACTCTTGGAAAAAAAAAAACAAAACAAGCAAATTATTTAGTTCGGGGTTTGGGCAGATAGAAGGGTAAGCCTGAGCTCTTACTTTGACACTGTGCATACACTATGGGTTAGGTGTTCATACAAATAAAACTGAAATGCCATTGAACTAATCTGAGGTGCTTGCAGTGGTTTGCCTGTTAGTTTGGAATTTTCCACCAGAATACTGTTTTTGCAAGATTGCAGCTCTTGGCAAGAAACTTCAGTTTTTCCCAGAATGGCTTTGTTGGGTAAACTGAAACAAAAGCTCTTGCTCTGACACAGCTTGCTTTTTCTCCTCTGCCTCTTGTTTTGACTTCTTCATTTTTTAGTAAGGAACTTGGAAAATGAGTTGCCATAGATCCAGAGAACAGTTATAAATGGAATATTTTAGATCACAAAATTTACATTTCACAGAACTTTTAACTCTTGTTTTTTTGCCAAATAAAATTGATTTTTAATGGGACCTGTAGTTTTCTGTGAAAAGTAAGTCTGAGATCTGACCAGTTCTGGTGTTTTTGCAAATGAGATTAAAGAGAGAATTATTTGTAGCTCTTTTTTTCTGTCCCTCTCTTGCTAGTTAGCACTGAGTGTTGGACTCAGACTGTGGTAATGTGGGACAGGATTGTTCCAACCTGTTTTCTTGACTCAGACCCTGGATTTCAGGATGTGCTGTTTGTCTTGTGTTTGCATGCCAACCACTACACTTACACTGAAAAGAATTTCAGAAGGCTCGAAACCTCAGCCAAAACCCATCCGTAAACATCATGTCATGGATCCCTTCAATCTCTCCTCTTCCACCTCTGTCCAAGAGCAGCTGTTTGATCTCTCCTGGGTGTGAGCTGAGTGAAACTTCTTGGAAAATTGTAAATGATGTCTGCTCCTATGTACTTGACATTTTGGAGCAGGAGAGTCTATGCATTTTTCTTGGCAGAAAGTACAGTGCTTATGCCAATTGCTGTTGGCTTTTATTTCACAGTATAAGTTTTATTTGTTTTTTATTTACAGCTACATAAAAGCTGTCTAAAACTTATGTGTCTAACGGGTGTGTTTTAAACTAGAGGATTCTGACAGTGGTGTGTCATGAAAGTGCAGTAGGATTATCAGCCCTCACAGCAAGATCATGCTGTTGGTCAGGTTAATTTCAAGGAAATTATGCTTATGGGGGGCTTTTGTTCATCCCAAATTGGCAGCCAAAACAAAAAGATACAATGTGAATTCTTGTCATTTGAATCTAATTAGTTTTCTGGTTGGATTTGTTCCCCTGTGCAGTTCCTCACTGATTTTTGGATGTGGGGATTGTAGGGCTGTGGTTCAAAATTTTTTTTCTAGCCGAACATAAAATTTAGTTTATTTTTTCATTTGCACTCATTAAGTGCTGATCATTGGCTGTTGACAACACTGGTGATGACATGACCAGTAAAACTTGCTTTAGGAATCAATAGAACTAAAATTGCCTTGAGAAAGAAGTTCATTTTGTATCAAATAAATAATCCTATACCATTTCAATGGATATGCTGCTGTGGGGCCTTAAAAACTGGGTTTACTGGAAGTTTTACTTAACCTTTCCTGGAAAAATGTTTAGAAGATGTTGAATGTTTGTAGTGATTTATCAAGATGCTGTATGTTTAAATTCTGTTTTATCTGTGGGATCTAAGCTGGTTTCAGTTACTGCTTACAAGCCATTTATACACTTGTTCTGTTGAATGACATTTGAAGCAATATACAAGCAGCAGCCATTCCCAACATAATAAATCCCCACAGTCTAAACAATTCTTCAATTATTCCGAAGACACAAAATGATTAATTGAAATCATTAATTGAAGTAGGAATTGGAGGATGAACGCGTTGATTTGCACTCTCTGCCAGCGAGCTAAAAGAGTTCTTACCTGCCTGTCTCTGGAGTGCTTTGTCTTGACAGGAGAGCTGTCACAGCATGTGAAACTGAGCTGATCTGAGGAGGTGCTGTTTGCTGGGGAGGAAATGGCTTTTGCATCTGACGAGTGTTTCTTTTCGCAGCGATAACTCCCAGGTGTTCCAGGGCAGCGTCCTGCGCACCCGCAGGAACAGCACCACGGTCATGAACCGGCACAGCCTGGTAAGAAACTCCTACCCCAGCCCCTGCAGGAGCCAGGCACGAGGGTGCCAGCAGGAATGAGCAAAATTAGATTGCAGCCTGTGAAAATAATACACACTGCTCTCAGAAACAAGGCTCTAGACCGGGCCATTAATGTGCTGTAGCTATGATGAAATACAGCTGCAGCATGTACCTCATTTGGCTTGGAGGATGCTTGTATTTCACTGTGGTCGTAGCTTTGCTTGTAAAATAGATGTTCCAAGGTAGAGCAGGAAAGGTAGCTTGCTAAGAAAACTGATTATAGAACTGTACTGTTAACAGTAATCAACGTCTTAAATGATTTCTGATGCTTAACAAAAAAAGGAGCAAATGCTTCAGCAAAGGTTGCATCTGTAATAGAGCCAGAATAGTTACATATAAGAGAGATTGGTGGAAAAGCCTTTCTCCTGCTGGGATGAAAACACTGAAAGTGTTATGGTCAAGATTTCTTAATCAAGTCTCTTTCTTCATATTTTTAGGGCAGCAGCTTAGTGTAAACCTGTGCTTGTGGTCAGGCAAGAAGAGAAAAAAACAGAGGCGAAATCTCAGTTTATTGTGTTTACTCCTGAAGATCCTCAGTTGTTGGGCTAAGAAGATGCTAATTCAGGGTGCCTTGCCCAGAACTTGCTGGGAAACAGGAGCTAATTCACTGATGGGCTGCTCTTCTGCCTGCCCCTCATAAATGTTGCAGTCTCCTGGACTTAACCAGTGGTTACATCTTCATGGGATGATGTTTCTAAGCCTTCTCCTCACACTAATGTTACTAAAAAGTGTCCTTCTTCTTCACTCCCAGCTGACCAGGTGCTGACAAAATACATCAAATTTTACTTACACTAAAAATTAAGTTCCCCACTGACTGCTAGATCAGTGCTTTGTCTGCTTTGAAATGCTCCTTTGAGTTATGATCTGGGTTATGGTCCTGCTGAATATGGCAGAGAGGATGGAACTGGAAAGGATCTTAGAGATTCTCATCCTTCTGTGGTCTTAAACCAGGATCATCCACAGGTAAATGATTTTGTGATAGAATTAAACTTTAGGCATCAAGGACCCTAAGCAACCTTCCTTGGTATTCTTCCTATAGGAAAGAAGTACATTTAGTTTTATGATGTTAGAGATATTCTAAGGAGCTAGATCACATCTACTTTTATAAATTGAATTTTACATAAGAAGGTGATAAAGTGTATTTCAAAACCCACTCCTTTGTATTCAAGAAAACGAATCCAAGTTTTACTGCAGTGTAAATTGAAAGAGGGTTAAAAGATTCAGTAAGCAACTGAAACTTCTTTATTACAAATACTACAAGCACATCCTAAATATTTTGTTAAACTTTGTGGGTAAGAAAGTTGATTAGTGTTTGTCTAATCTGTGTGGTGTTCCCTGTCAGGGGAGCAACAGGAGTTGCTAAAATCTTGGTTGTCATACACCATCAACTCCATCTTCAGTGCTGTCCCAGTTGCTCAGCTGAATGCCACAATCTGGTTTTGGAGTAGCTTCTCCAAGTCTCAGACTTCAGCTGGTTTATAATGATGGCTGCAAGGGCAGTGGTGCCATTTGGGCTGGGGCCTGAGCTGCAGTTTTCTGACACCACATGTAAATGCCAAGGAAGGGCTAACCAGGCTCAGTATCTGCAGCTTCTTTTCTTCCAGGAGATACCAGTGAGTGGATGTTTTGGTGGTTTTTTGCTTTGTTTTGCGTGGCTGGGGTTTTTGTTTTGTTGCTTAAGCAGAGCAGTTGAGTCTGTGGTTAGATGTTTAGGTGCTGCTTCAGCAGAAGCTGATGTTAAATGTTTTCTGATTGAGCCGGTGGTTTCCCAGCTCAGCGTGGCCCCACAGGAGGCTGTGCTGGCAGGAGGCAGAGGGCACTGCAGGGCAGGGCAGAGGCTCTGGGGCACTCCCTGCTCACCTGGGCCTGCCTCCTGCCAGCCTGGCACTGCTGAAGCTTCACCTGCCCTGGAATCTGACTCACGGGAGTGGGGGGAAGGTGCTTCTCTTCCCTGTCGTAGTCTAATAGTTCGTAATGTTTTTATTAAGCTTTTTGCTCTCTTAAGACATTGGGGATTTCAGAAGCATGATTTTAATAAATGGGTTCAGTTTAGCAAGTATCCTTTGAAAGTGACAGAGGTTTCTTTTCACAAGAATTAAATCAGAGGATGCAAACAGAGCAAAAGTGAGTTTTACACACTGACAAAGCGAGGATGATGACTTGTTGGAAACAAGATATGGGATCTTCAGAGCTCTGTTACTGCATCAGACCCTGCAGAGGAACACTTAATTGTCTTTTTATATTTTTTGTTTTATACTGCAAGCCACTGGTTTTGTGCATAGTCTTTTAATGTCAAATCTTAAAGTATGTGGATCACAGTCATAAAATTAGAATATAATGAGTGGAACAAATGCATTTCTACTGTGGAATGACAGAGTGAATAGGCAGGAATGCACTATTGTCCAAATCCTTTTCTCTGTGTGAGAATCAAGGTCAACTCAAGGTCTGCATTGGCTGGTGCAGCTTGGAGGAATTTTTATTAGGTGCACAAGATTTTTCAGAACCCAGTCTAATAGTAAAGCTGACCTAAACTGGATCTTAAAAGTAGCAAATCAAGATATTATAGCTGTTAGACTTCAGTATTATATATTAGGATGACTAAATTCTGGCACAAATGTTAGTCATCCTCTATGTGAGCCTGATAGGCTGAATTCTTTCGTGAGAAGCAGGGTGTGATGTCTTCATGTTTGTTTTTTTAGAAGGAGGGTTCTGGATGTATGAAGCATTAGTAGTCTGTGTTAACTTACCCTGTCAGGCACTAAAATCCTTGTGTTCTCCGTGGCACTGATTAGAATATGGTGCAGTAACAGTTAACTGAATGTTTGTTAGTTCTCCAGCTTCAGCAGCATGAAGAGCTCCAGTAATGTTTTGTGAAGCAGATGAAGCCTTATAATGAATGGAGCATAAAAACACCTATAATAATGCAAGCCTTACTTGCTGAACACACCCATTTTGAAAAGACACCTTATTTTTTGGAAGGATTGTCATCTTACAGAGAAGTTCAACTTCTCTTCAAGGCTTCTGTTTAGAATTTTTATTCCCTGAATGGCTATGACATAAATCAACTGAGGGTTGACAGTGTGAGAGATGGGAAATATATGAAAGAAAATGATATTTTGAGAAAAGAATCACTTTAAATTACTCGACTTTGGGTGGGCAGTTTTAGATCATAGCAGTCCAGTGAGATCTTGATGCAAAACTGTCAGCATTAACAGAAGACCATTTTTAGTGACGTCTTCTCTGATTTCACCCAAATTGGTGAAGCTCTTGAGAAACCATAAAGAAAGTGTTTAACTCTTTGTTAGCCTGCCAATAGCTGATTTTTTTCACCTGTCAAAGTACTCATTTATAGGCAGACAACAATCCAGGAACCTTTTGGTACAATGCGTTGTTTTGGCTTTGTATTTTTAAAGGATCTTTTGGGGAGCTTTCTGGATTACTTAGATGAAAATAAATATTCTGAATCACACAAAGGAAAATATTTATGCCAGCATGTATACTGGGGGTGACAGTGTGCTAGTGAAAAGCAGCTCCATTCTGTGGAGAGAGCTGTCAGTTCTAGTTGCCTGGAAATGGAATGGAAGCCAGGCTGATACCAATTAGCATCTGTGAGGTTACAAAGCAGTGTAATGTAGAAATACATATTAACATGTTCTTGCAAGTAACTAATGTAGGTTATGTATACATTGAGAATGTTATAAGTGATATGGGTTGTTTTTTTTTAAATTAGGTTCTTTTTAGTTTGGGGCAGCACTACTTTACTAACATTTCTGTGGCACCTTTCCCTCCCTTCTGCTGCACTTTCAATTGTCTGTGACTTTGTTTTGCAGTTTGTGCCATCATCTCCTGTCCGTATTCCTAGCAGCCGTCTCCATCAAATCAAACAAGTAAGCACAGATTCTTCTAAATGAGTTTTTTATAGGTGGCTTGGTTTTTTTGCAGTCAATGTTTAATGTCCTTCAACTGGCTGTAGATTTTATTTTCAAACTGCCTGCCCAGTTCCACGTTTCATGAAGCAAAATGCATCTTACAGCAAGGAGAAGATTTGAGCAGAGAGAGGATTCATAAAATGGACATTTTAGAAAGGAAGCCTTTAATGTAAACCCCTTAGGGTAAAGTTTCACCAAGTTTTTGGCAGCAGTGCCAGCATAAATACTCGGGGCCAATAACAAAGTGTTCCTTAACTTGTGTTGGCACAAGACTTTTGTGCAGCCAGAAAATGAGCAGGATAAGGAAGCACTCTGGCTGAAAAATAGTCTGTACTCTTCTGGCTGGGCTATTTTTCATCTGTATAATTTTCTTATCCAGATCCCTGTACTTGTGCTGTCACAGCAGGAACGGAGGGGGAAGGGAGCAGAGCAAGCACTGGAGAAGGGGGGTGGTGTGGGGAATATCTGAGCAGGCTCAAATAGCTCTGCTCCCAGCCAGCACACCACAGGCTGAGCACTCCAGCTTTAAAATCAACAAGCTCAAACTCTTGTGTCTCCTTCATTTTATATCTCCACTTTTTGACAGGAGGATGGTTATAAAATTGGCTTGAAGATGATTTTTTTTTTTTTAGGGTTCTTTTTCTGGCTAGTTTTCAATGGATAGGCTTGGTTTTTACAGGGTCAAAAGTTAAGAAAACAATTTAATGCTTCAGACAGCAATTTTAGGGTATGGTGCCTGAGTGGTGGAAGGCACTTCTGCTTCCTACCTCGGTTATTTAAGGTAGTGGCACAGTAATCCTGAAGAAAATAACTGCTTGCTTTCATTATGTAAATAATTTACTGGCTTAAATAGACTCTGAAGCACTCAGGTCAGTTGTACAGCGCTTTTTATCAATATAAAAAAGCTTAGGATTATTATGTAAATATCATAGAGTCATAAATTAGTTTGGGTTGAAAGGGACCTTTAAAGGTCATCTGGTCCCACCCCCCTGCAGTGAGCAGGAGATATAATGACAAATATGCTGAGAGCAAAGGAATGAACTGTTGTGGCTCTGCTCTATTACCTGAAGTAAAATTTGATTATTCAGTCTTCTAGAAAATGCTTCTGGATTCATGTTTGTGTCATCCATTTATTAAAGCAAACAGTGTATTTTCCTAATTTGTGTTTGAGCATTAGATTCACTAGTTGGAATTAATTCCATGTCCTGTATGCTCACTGAGAACCTGTGTGATTCACTTCTGATCTCTTTCAAATCTGAGCAAATTATCACACAGGTGAAGAAGTTAGACTTTTCCTAATTATGATGAGGATTGTGAAGATATTTAGTTGAACTTTTGAATTAGGGAACCTACTCATTTACTGAACAAACTGGGTAGCATTCAGTTCATTTTAAGGAATGGTGTCTGCTTAAGAGGAGATTGAATCATGTTTGTACTTGGTGTTAATGTTTAGTTTATTTTTTTTATATTTGATCCATTTTAAGAATATTTTATGGAGTTTTTTAGAAAAAAACCTCCCTGAATCCTGAATTCATTGTGTGCAATGCAGTGTATTGCAAATGAGATGCTGACAAGTGTCTAGTTTGTCACTAGTCCATAGAGTAAGGTGAGAATCCAGCCATGTTTTTAAGGTTTATCTGTACTTGTGTCCCCTCTGTAAAATGATATTACTCAAGACTGCATAAAGACACTCTGGCACGTGCAGAATTTCTGCTTCATACTATCATTATGCAGTTTTGTAGCTACCTCTTGGTTAGTAATGAAAATAAAGCTGTTTGGGAAACAGCCAGCTCATAAACACTTCTTCCATGATGGTCTCTCCTGCTACATCTCTCTCATCCTCTCCTCCTCACTCCTTTCCATGGATGAGAACTTCAGCTTATTCTTACTTAACTGAGTTGAATTAAATTTTCTACACGCCAAAGTGAGGTGAAACCACAGCTTTTCTGATTTACTGGAACAAAGTGAGGGGTTTTATTTTGTTTGGTTTTTTTTTTTTTTTGACCTTACTTCTTCATGTGCTAATCTTTTAGGAAGAAGGAATGAATTTGCTGAACAGGGAAACCGTTCGTGAAAGGTGAGCACTAAGGCAGAGCAGAACAGGCACTGCAGCCATCCCTGGGCCCAGGGCAATACATTTCTTTTCTTCTTTATAGAGAAGTGCAAGTAGCAATGCAGATGAGCCACTCATGGGAGGAGAGCTTGAGCCTGGTAATGCATTCATGCTTTAATTTATGTTTCTGTCATCAATATCAGGACGCTAGAGACTCTCTCATGTCAACATTTCCTTTGATAGTTTGACCTACAGTTTTGTTGTTAGTTTAGCACTGCTTTTGATCAGCAGTTTTTCACACTAACAAGGCAGAGAATTATCAATTGTTCAAGGAACATGTGAGTTCCTTGGGCTGCTGTGCCAAAAGGAGATTGTATGAATGTCTGCCTATTCAAATTCTCTTACATGTTCTGATACTCTCCATGTAATGTTTAAGGCTTTTTCTTTTTTATTTTTTTAAGCATAAGCTCATAAATGGCTGCCTAAAAATTGTTGATATCATGGAGGTTAACTTTAGGATTTCACACCCATCAGTCCTTTTCTTGTTAAGGTGCCTCCTCGTAAGATTAATTATGTGTGCTGTTTACAGAGTGACAATGATTTTGAAAAATCACTATCACCAAAGCAAGTAGACTTTGTTCCAGTTTCTCCAGCTCCTTCACCTACACGAGGAATAGGGAAGGTGAGCAAAATATGGTAATAATGGTTTTATCTTAAGTAGAGCTAAATAAATTCAACCAAATTAGTAGCAAAAGATTAAGGCACCTGCTCCTTTCTACCTCAGCTGCAAACAAGAAACTAGAGAGTAAATAAAACCCCCCAAAACCCCAAACCAGAAAATACCAGCTGCTCATCTTGTGGATGTGAATTTCTGTGGCATGTTCAGCTGCTATGCTGTGGTTAATAAAAAACAAATAAGTCTGTTTAACCAGAGTACAGTGAAATAAATCTGCATGAAAATGGAATCTGTCCAATTTTAATATTTTTTTCTCAGTAGCAAAAAGTGGTGTCTCAGTATACCCAGTGACTGGTTGCTGAGTTTTATACTGAGTTTATTTCTCTGCAGTTAAGCAGATAAATAATCAATTGTTACCACATGAGAGTGATACAATATTTATAATAACACAAACTGTTTTCCTCTCAGCAATGTTTCTCACCATCTTTGCAAAGTCTGGTGAGCAGCAGTGGGTTGCCTCCAAGTCCCAGCCCAAGTCCAACAAGGAGATTTTCAAGGTAAGTCACCAGATCACATCAGTGATAGAAAATTGATGTAGCTTGTTCATTTGAAAGACCAGAATTTGTTGTATCCATAACTGATTTCTGAGCACAAACACAACTTCATATACTCGTGGAGACTTTAGATTTTACAGTGTTGTAAAACATTTGTCACAATCCTCATGTCATAACATTGGGAAATGGGCTGCTTTGTGGCATCTGTCTTCCCAGTGTAGTCTGTTTATTGCTCTCATTCACATCTTTAGTGATTGAATTCTGAGGGACAGAAAACACAAACAGATTTAGGCTTTGTTACTCCTTTGAGTGATGTGGGCATACAATTAAATTTTACTAGGCCCTCACAGTTCAGCCTGTCAGCTGAGATGTAGTCAGTGCCTGGATGAGAGCTTTTAGAGTTCCCCAGTTGTGAAATAATGTAATTAAACATTTCCTGCTCAGTTCTGTGCTTCCTGGCCTATCTTCAGAGGAACAAAAAAAAAAAAAAAAGAACTTGTTTTGGATAAGCTTTTTTAATGCCTATTTTCTTAGTGGTTTCTACCCAGTAGTTTGTTTTCTGACAATCTTTTGATTCTTTTTTTCAACCTTTCTCTTTTAATGGTGATGTCAGTGCAGTATTTGTCTTCTTTTAGCAGGAGAAGCCAGAGCCCAATTAACTGCATTCGACCAAGTGTTCTTGGTTCAATCAAAAGAAAAGGTACAGTATCTGGGTTTGTCAAGTACAATAGGCCAACTTGTTAGTTATATAATAATTCATATAATTTTCTTCATAATTCTGTCTAGTTGGCTGCTACTTCAAAAAGTAACTAGAAATAGAACATATTACACATAATGAAACAGAAAAATCATTAAGTTAGATTTTACTGTTCCATAAAACTTTTAGTTCCATAAAGCTAATAATTGTTTTGTTCTAATTCCTCCTCATTGCTGTGGTCATATAGATATGATAAAAATCTGATGTAACCTGCTTAACAAAATAATAAATACAGCTATTGGTATATTCAGAACAGAAAACTTTGAAAGTCCTGGTTAACTGAAGCACACAGGTACTGTACATTTAAAATAACTCTTCAAAAACCCAAAGCTGATGCACAGGCCTGGTAGGCACTTCACAGCTTTAATAGGAAATGTTTCTCTGTCTTTCTGCATTTTTCTTCAAGTTTAACTTCTGGAAATTTTATTGCACCTGTTTTTATATCTTCAAGCTCCACCTTTGTTACAGAACACCTCTGGCTCTGAGACAACTTTTAAAACACTTTCATCTGAGTTCTATCATAGTCTATTTAAGCATATATCCATCCTGTCCTCTTTGAGAGTGTTTGGAAATCAAAGGCAATAGAAAAGTTTTATGATAATCCTGGAGCTTGTTCCTTCTCCTTATTTTCAGCTTCTCTGCTCTGGTGGAGCTGGTCTGTGAACTGATAGCTGGATAAACTGAAATAAAAGGATTATTCTTCACTACTGAAGAATAAATATCTGATATCTAAGCCTTAGTTAATTATTCACTAAACTGTACTGAAGCTTGGACAAAATGGTTCCAGGAAATAGACAGCCTTTAAAATTTCAGCATCTAAATTCTATGTTCTACACATGAAATATTGTAAGTTTGAACCTCTATTCTCTTTGTTCTGTAGAAGTACATTGAAAGTAGATTTTAGTTTAAGTGATTCATAATTTTTATCTCTTCCCAAAGGTGTGACAGAGATGGAAGATCACCCAAAGAGATTATTCCAAGGATCCACCAACATGCTGACCCCCGAGGCTGCACATCAGGCAGACCTTGGAGCATGGTAAATGCTGTGCTGCTCATTGGCCCTTTCAGCAGAAGCATTCCGAATCTTTTTCTTTTTCTTTTTTTTTTTTTTTTCCTAGCAGGGATAATGCTTGAAGTTTTTAGTGCTTGTTTTTGTCTTTTTTTAATAGCGATATCTCATAATGTTACAGCACTGAAGTTATCACAGTAAACAGGCAGCAATGTTCTCTACAATTCTGCAGTTTCTAGGCCTGTCTTTTTCTTTTTCTTGTTGAGCATGTTTAGGAAAAGACACCTCATGGGTGATAGCTTTTGGAGTCTGATTCAAATTGCAATCAAATGTGAATGCTGATGCTTTTTGGGTGAATTGGGTTTTTCTTCTTTTTTTCTTGTTCATAGTCACAAAGGAACATGAGTCTGTCTGACCCTCCCTGGAGGGTTAGAGGAGCTGGGAGGAGATAAAAAATACTTTGTTAAAAATGGTAGTGATTGGTAATAGCAAGGGATTTTGATCTAGTGTTTTAGTCAAAAGGTTAATCACACACAGGATGTGCCCACACAACTGTCAAGGGTTGTTCACAGTATTTCTGTCTTTTTGCCTCTCAGCTGATGTACAAGTCATGCAGAAGCTTTGAGTAGCAATAGCAAAATAGATGTTTTAAAGGTACTTTTAAAAACATCTATTTTGCACACCCTGTTTCCTGTGGGGTAGCAGTGTGGGTTCAATTGCTGCCTCTTGGTGTAGGAAATGGTAATTTTAAAAAAAATCACTTTGCTGCTATCATTGATGATAGATCAGCTGTAGTTGTGAATTTGTGTCCTGTGAAATAGTAGTACAGTGGAGGATGGACAATTTATCAGTGGCTCTCTTGGCAAAAAGGGCTCTGGCCCAGGGCTTTGAGGATGGAGCAAAGCTGGCAGTGCCTTGTTCGGTCTGGAACTTGTGACGGTTTTGGGTGAGCAAAGGAGGACATGGGCAGAGTCTCCTGTGTGAGTCTGGAAGTGTCTATGTGTGTAGCTCCAGGTGTGTTTCAGATCTCAGGGCTTGCTGCTCCTTCAGAGGTGCACCTGTGTGCTTGGAGTGGCTCTGGGATGGTTTGGGCACTTCCCTGAGCCAGTGCCTCGTTTCTCACGCCCCGCTGTCGCTGTGTTTTCAGTCTGTCCTCACACGCCCTGGATGACAACAGGAGCAGTGCAGGCTCCTCCTGTGACTCCCCAGCTGAAGTTGGCACCAGCACAGACTCTCCAGTGTCCCTCTCTGACTCCAGGTCCCCGTTTTTGCCAGTGGATCTCATGGCCAAGTTACCAATGAACTGAGGAGCAGGAATCTGCTGCTGGGCGCCGGGAGCAGACGGGGGTGTGCCCCGGACCTTGTGTTGTGTGTAACCCATTCTGTTCCTCATAGGAACTTCCAGCAATGTCATTACTTCTAGAAAACTCCCAGCATAGTTCCTTGAGGAGGAATTCACCTTTCTAGTGATGTGTATGACATTTACTGCAATACAGAAGCATTTGGGCTGCAGACACGTTGGGTGCTCACGTCAGCCAGCAGGCTGCTGGTTTGCAGGGGATGGGATCTCCTTGGCACCAGTTACAGACACTGGACATGTGTCCTGCTGGTGGAAGGCTTGGCTTGCCAGCAGCCTGTGTCCTTCCTGCCTGTGGAGGACCAGATAACTCACATTTGTCCTCAGCCTAAAACCAATGAAGCAGCTTACTATTTGTTTCTATTCCCAGAGTGTTAGATACTTATATTTTTTTCTTCTTCATATGAAAGGGAGAATATTGCAGGGGGGAAAATTGATTATTATTAATATTATTGTGTTCTATTGTGATTGGCTCTTAATCAATTCTGGGTTCCAGTGGATGTCAGAAAATAACAAATTGGTGAATTGTCAAATTTATATGTTGGATTTTATTCATGATCATGACTGCTGTCGTGACTAAATCTAAATTAGGTGTGGAACATTCTTCTGGGGTTTTGTATCTGGCATTTGTTTCTTTTTCTTCCCCATTTAGGTGATGTATAGGAGTGGTAGATGCTCTGTAAAGGTCTTTTAATAGGGAAAAATAGTGACAATATTTGGAACAATACATTAAATCCTGAGATTTTAGTATTTAGTACTTCAGAAATGCATTATTTTAAGTCAGTATTTGTCCTCATATATGACAGATACGGTGAGGAATCTTGAATGCCTTTTTACAGCCTGAGGCCATCAAATATATTTTATCTGTGTTTAATTTCCTGATGTTGCTTCCTCAAACAAGGACATCAAGTCATTTCTGCTGTTGAAAACTTCAGAGGCTGATTGGGAGCCTGGAATCTGGTCATCTGAGATGCTTGAAAAGTCAGTGTGTTGAGGCATCCTGATCTCAACTCTGAAATTCCCCAGCCAGGAGGAAGAATTTGCAGACCCCCTGTGGACAGCTGTCTGGGATTTTGCAGTGACACCCTCCCTGGGGTTGTCAGCTGAGCTCCCCCAGCTGAATCCCTCCTTGTAGGTGTCTGTGCATCTGTGCTAAGTGCTTTCAAACCTCTCCAGAGAGGTTAAGAATGAAGCAAAGTGTTTTATTTTTAAGTGCTAAATCTTCGTAGCGTGTCATAAAGTGAGAAAAGTATGGAAACTTCCTCGAGTAGGAGAAAAACCTGCCCTGAACTCTGCTGTGAAAGATTCACATGGATGAAGCTTTGACTGACAGCAGCCATCAAAATGAGAAAGGGATGACTTGGAGTGCAAAGACCCGGCGACCTGAGGGCCGGTGACCCATTTCTGTGTGTCCTTATCGTAGAGAGAAAATAGAATGTATTTAATAGTCTGACTCTGTTCTAGTTAAGATACGACATGGTTTACTTCTGGTATCATTCCTCTTAAATTATTGTAATAATCACCCTGCTGGTTGCAGTTCCTGCCCGAGCCCAGCTGCCCTTTGTCCCCGAGCAGATGCACGCGGGAGTGCCGGGCTCTGTTTGCTCTCTCTGCTGAGGCAAAGTTTGGCTTTGCAGTTTCAGGTTTGTGCCAAAGAGTTGCTGTGCGTTCTCTCTTCTGTGGTGAGAGCAAGACTCTTTTTTTTTTTTTTTTTAATCTTGCTTACTTCTTAAGAATGAACCTCCTGGTGTCTCTTCCAGTCTTTGTTAGAAGACACATCAGTATAGGGGGGTTCAGTAGCTGAGTGTGGGTCAACTTGTCTCTTTTCTGTTGAATATTTATGCTATTTTTCAAATAAGTGCCAATAAATAGAAAAATAAATGTGTTTTGCTGGTTTTGCACTTTTTTCATTAACCATATTCTTGTTTCCTTCTGGGATTAAATGCTTTCTTTAAAAATCCGAATATCTATTTTAATTTAATTCCACCCAGTCTAGTTAACATGCAGGTAGGTATTAAAATCTGCAGCAGGCTTACCTTGTTTTCCTCATGCAATGCTGTCTTGCAGGTCTGTGACAACTCTAGGAATAAACAAGAGTAAACCCAAACATTTTTGAATATGAGTTACATGTGTCTCTAGTTCATACCTACAGGAAGTTGTAGTGAAATAGTTTGGAAGGCAGAAGCTCTGAGGGTCTTAACTCTTGGGAAGAAGTGGGGAGTCTTTGTGGTTTGCTTTAATAGGGCAGTTAGTCATAGAATTGTGGAGTGGATTGGGTTGGAAGGGACCTTAAAAACCAATTTATTCCACCCCTGCCATGGCAGGGACACCTTCCACCAGACCAGGTTCCTCCAAGCCCTGTCCAACCTAGCCTTGAACAGTTCCAGGGATGGGGAGTCCACAACCTCTGGGTCAATTAATGCTGTTGGAGGAGAGTGAAATAGTTATTTATCTGTATCCATTCCTTTCCCTGCTTTTGCAAAACACAAATTGCATTGAAATTGTGGGAAAGAAACTCAGTGTTTTATCTCCACGTCACTATGAAGCTGCAGTTTTGCTCCCTGGAGTCCAGTGACACATGTAGGGGTTTTTTCCACTGAAATGAAAAATTTTGGAACCAGTTATACTCCAGAATATGTGTCTGGATGCAGGGAATCAGGATGTAATACAGTGCACATAATCAACCCTGTACTTGTCTGTAACTCATGCTTTTAATATTGCCTCTGCCTCTCTCTGGGATTCTGCCACGAATGGCATCTTCCAAAAATCACACTTGGCTTCGGCATTTGCTTGGCCTGGTTGAAAATTATCCTGCAGGATTTGTTGGCAGTTAAATCAGATCTTGGGCCACTGTGTGTTCCTTGACAAGTGATGGGTGTTTTTCTTCCTTCCACCTTCTCCAGAGTGGCACAGTTGCTGCAGGAACGCCGGTAACCGTGCCAGTGCTCAGGGGGCTGTATTTTTGGAATGAGCCCTTCAGCAGTTGCTGCATTTAGCAGAGGGATGGATACTTCCCTCTGGAAGAGAGGTACAAGTGCCAGGAAAAATGAGCCTCTGCCTCAGCTAGATTGACTTGCAGGATCTTCTGTGAGTTGCCAGCAAGGCTGGTGACCTGAATGCTCAGCTAAGCAACTGCCCAAGGTCCTCCTGATACCAGTGTCAGAACTTAATCCTAAATTCTTACTTCTCACCTTTTTTCAGAAAACCTGAATGTAAATGATCACCAACCCATAGAAACAAAACAAGTCTCCAAAGTCTGGTGAGACAGAGATATTTCCATTTATAGAAGTGTGCTGTGGTTCCAGTATCAGTGCTGTTGGTGAGTCCAGCCCTGCTATTGTGCAATGATGTGCCAGTGAAGTGACTGGAGGGACCTCCAGCACTCCATGAGCTTGAGAACAGCTTGTGCCTCCCTTAGCAGTCATTTCAGAAATGTTCACTTTATGCTGTTGTATTCTTGCATATGCTGGAGTCATAACTCACTCACTTAAAATAGAGAGCTTCAGGAGTCATAATTAAACTGTGTGAGCTCTTCTTATCATGTTTTAAGCAACCTTTCTCATCACCAACAGGCAGATGGAGTTTAAGCTGATCCCTCTTCTCCTGGAAGCAACAAGTTAAAATATTTGTAAATGCAACTGAATGTTTACAGCTACAGTACAGTAATTAAAACCTTACTGACACGGAGAGGAGTGCTTGGCAAGAATCCTTTTCACTAACTGGGTGTAAAAATTATCACCTCAGGTTCATTTTCTATGAGTGATTGTTTTACCTGTCCCAGTGGTAAAACTGAGGTTACCTCCCTTGCTCAGGAGATTCTTTTCCTCTGGCATGGAGCACTCGAGGCAGACACCCTGCATCCCAAAGACCCAGACCCCACACACACGCTGAGACTGCTTCACCACTGGGGATTTGTGGTAGAAGAACGAGAGAGGAAGCAAAAGAAAAAAAAAAAAAAGCCACTGAAGGAGAATAGCCTTGTTTGACTTTCAGTAGCTGGCTCGGGAGCAGAAATTTCAGAAGGGGGGAGGAGTCGGGTGCACAAACCAAAACCAAAGGCAGCCTCCACACGCCTCTGTGCTGGCTCCCCTGTGTCTCTCAAGGAACTGGTGAGACATCCCCAGTGCCACAAAGATTCCTCAGACTAATCTGGCATTTATCAAATTTAAAATTCTTCTGTTGGTTTGGTTTCTGACTCTTTTATTTGCTTCCTAAGAGCCTTAGAAAATGTTTGCTATTTTAAGACTTTCTCCCATGACAAATAATTGTATGTAAATGTTTAGAATTTTGCTGGATGTCAACCCAGGTAGGAAGAAATGCTCAGGAGGAAGCAGGTTTGGCTGCAGGGACAAATCTTTGCAAATGTGGTTCTCCTGGTTACTTTTTGTCCTTGTGTGGAGAAGAATCAAACCCATTATGTGCATAGCACATATCAGGTTTGTGGCACAGAAATCGGGTACTGTGTTGTCTTTCAAGCCAGTTTAAATACAGCTGGCACTGAAACTGCTGCAAGAAGCTTCCTGCTAAAAATATGTCAACATCCTTTCATTTTAAGTGCATTCACTTCAGCAGTCGGTTTGGATTGTGGAGATTCCTGGCAGATTCCTGAGGGAAAGGCGCTAATGGGTTTGCTGATGATGATGGAACATGGGTTTCCAGAATGTTACTGCAGTTTTGTCTCTTGATGGTGGCTTTTTGTTTGTCAAGGCAAATGTTCATCTAATGCCTTCATGTTCATACCTCAAGCCACTGAGTGAGCAGTTTTCTAGAGAAGAACACTCTCATTTTGTTACTGTAAATCATATTTTGCTATTGAAAATTTTATGGCTAATTATTTCTTTTTTTTAAACTGGAAACATGGATTTAAGTTCCATTGCAGGGCTCCTGTTATTCAAGTATACCTTCTTTCCAGCCTTTTTCCTTACAGTGAGGAGGCACCCATAGCTGTAATCGTGGCTGTGCTCTTGCTTAAGTGATTTCTTTGCAATCTCTGCTGTTTTGAAGACCAGTGTGGTCGCTCTACCTGCATGTAATTCCACATTATATTGTCAGCGTGGTCATACAGCTTTGCAGATTTCCTAGAACTGATGTGCATTGGCTACAGCTCATTATCCAAAGTAAACAGCTCGTTAGTGTTCAGTGGAGAGCTTCTAAAGAAGACAAAAATACACCCGAAAGTGAGTGAGTGTATCCCCTTACTCGGCTTTAGCTGTGATGCTGCGGTGTGGCCTGCCTGTGTTCATTCCTCCAGCTGTGCTTTTGGGAGGATGCTCTTGTTCTCCTTTCACTGAGGTGGTTATCTGTAAATGGCTCTTGCTGACTGCGAGCAATGGTTTCCCAATCCTCACCAGCTCCTGTGGGGCAGTAACAAGTGAGGGATGGGCTGCTGGCAGCGGCGAACCTCACTCTCCTTCAGTGGTTTCAGTCTTGATTTAATTTCCTCAGGCAGCACATTATGCCTGGAGGAAAGAGACTCCAGCACTATTAACTTTGTCTGATTCTCCTCCAGCTCTAGTAAGAGGTGGGGCCTTCCCTGCCCTGCAGTGAGTGCCCTGTTTTCCAGGGACACAGGAGGGACCTTTTTGCCACGGCCACTTGGCCCCTCTATGTGCACACAGCTGGCAGGAGGGCCAGTACCAGGACTGCTCAGCCCTGCAGCCTTTGCAGGGCTGTGTGTTCCCTTCTTTTCTCTGCCCAGAGGGGCTCATGCAAGGTCAGAGGGCAAAGCATCTGAGCTGCTCCAACCCAACAGCTCAAAACCCACCTGGCAGAGAAGATGATTCAAGGTTTGGGGGGTTTTTAAGGCCACCTGTTCAAGAGGTTTTTTAAGACCTGATCCTTAAATTTGATGTTGCCCTGAGTGTAAGTTTGAAGTGTGAGATTCACACTCCTGACAAAGGAAAGGGGCAATGGAACTTGGCATTTATAAGGAAAGCTGTTATAAGGAAAGCGAGATATCTTAAATATACATTGATAAATAAGGAGTAAAATACAATGATTTATTGCCAAACCTATTTGGCAGTCTCTTTCCAGTTTAGGCTTGTTGGTTATCAGATACTTGTACCTTTGAGCATAAGATGAAATAACATATGATTAGCTTTGACAGTTCTTAGCTGATTGCAGGATTTCTTTGCTTTTTGTTGTTGTTGTTGTTGAAGTCACAGTTTGTGCATGGGCTCCTCTTGGAGCTGCTGCAAACATCTCTGTGGAGCGATTTCCAGAGGAGCAGTGACTGTTCCCATCTGACAGCAACGCCCCACTGTCTTCCTGGGGCACCTCTTGAGAAGTGTCAGCAGCAGCAGCAGCTTTGGCTGCAGGGATGCAGGGGCTGATTTGTTTGCAGGGGCCCTGCTCCCTGGGGCTCCATTATCAGCTGGATCCCTGGGGCAATTACCTGATTGCCTGGCAGCCCCTTCTGTCCCTGGAGCTCTGCAACAGTGCGCTGGGTCTGCTGAAGTGTCAAGCACTCTGTGATCCACTCCTCCAGAGCAACATGATCACCTCAGGATTTTCTGATCCAGACAAGTGCAAACAGCTCGAGAAGATCATGTACCCAGCACTGGGAGTGACGCTCCCCACCTCAGCAGCGTTCCCCTTCCTGCTGCCAGCACGGCTCGTCTGAGGCACCCGTGCCACAGCAAGTGCTGGGTAAACACCAGGATTGTTCCTGCTCGATGATCTCAAAGCCCTCCCAGCTGTCTGCTGAAAATACTTGCCCATTGCAAGGAAATGACTGTTTGTTTGTGTTAGGAGTCAGGAATGGGAAATGACGTGAACACTTAACTGTTTTTCCTGGTGTTTCTAAGATGTATATTCAGTGTCTCAGGTCTTATTTCCAAAGGCATTCAGTGTTTTCTGAAACTCTAATATGTAAGTACTACAGGTATGTGCATGCACATAAATATACATAAAATCAGGAAATATCTTCCCAGTCCTGTGTATCCACCTGGTAAAATTTTACTGGTGCCCTGCTATGACTGTGATGTAACATAATTTGTTATGTTTTCCCTCAGTGCTGAACTGAAACAGTCCTCAGGCCTTGTTTTCCCAACTGGGATAAATCTGTGATTCTGCAGAGTGCTGCAACCTCCCTGAAGGAGAAAGAAGTCAGAATTCACACTTGTCATCCTTACTTCACCCAGGCACCAGTTTTATCTGCATCTCCTGAGTTATTCTGTGCATTTAATTTTTTTTTTCTTGTATTGCTCCTCTGTTGCCTTGACAAAGAAGTCATCCAATGTTTTTAGTCTTTTTGGTTGTTGATAACTTTTTGTTCCTGATTTCTTTTGTCAAGCTATTTTTCTAAACCAATCATTTCTCTTCAGATGCCTTGAAAATGATTGCTGACATCTGTGTCTTGTGATCTCCCTTATCCATGCATTTGCTGTCCTGCAGGACAGAGGCAGCTGCAGGTGTCAGACCTGCTCACAGTCACTCAGTGACTCCGAGTTCCTACAGGTGAGATTGTCACTTCTGCACTTGCCTGCCAAAACAGGATCCCAGCCCATGACAGAATGCCAGGATAAAGGGGGGAAAAAGGTTTGTGTTGGGCTTTTTTAATGAGCTTGGGCACAACAAAATGTTTAGCCTGGCTGTTGGGTGCTAAGATAAAGCACAAGGCACTTTTATCTCCCCAACTTCTGCTCCATTCCCTCACCTTTCTCCAGGCAGCAGCAGGGTAAACCACCTGGTGAAAATCAGAGTTCCCAGTGCAGGCACTGAGGAACAGTGAAGCTACAAGAACAGAGCCCATCAGTGGCAGGAAAACACTGAACACCAGCCCAGGGCTGGAGGGAGGTGCTGTGCCTGCAGCAGGCTCTGGCACACGGCCTTCTAAACCAGCTGGGAACCTTTTTTGGTTTTTTTCCTTAGTGAATGTTAATGTTTGACTTTATCATCTGATCCTGATCGATGGATGACACAATCCCAGCTCTTCCACGAATCAAACTGAAGTAGCATTATATAAGAAAAAATGTGGTGGTTAACAACTTTTTTCAACTTATTTCTCCTTTTTTTTTTTTTAAAGAAGCTTTTTTTTGCACAGTTTCTTTGTATTTCCATGCGTAAGCAGAAAAGTGACCCATAACATGCAGGGGGAAAGAAGGTTTGATTTCCAAACTTTATTAATTGTATCAGAGCATACTCTATAGACTTCTTACAAACAAAGATTTGTCTGTATGAATCCAACGCAGTAATAGCTGCCCTTTTAGAATTAACATCTCGACAATGAAATGTCACATGAAGGGAAATACTTGTTGTATGAAACAAGATTAATGTTCACCTCAAATATGAAACTGGTATTTAAGCAGGAGTTTCTGATAGAAAAGAAGTCCCTGGGGTAGCTGTGGGGGGAGGGATGTAGAGAAATTCCTTTGCTATTTCACTTAGTTTGGTCTCTAAAATAGAAAAAATGGTGAATTTTGTATTAGTACGAGTTCAGGTTCTGTTATTGCCACTTCCATGAATCCCTAAGAAATGAAGGGATCTGATTACAGAAGTTGTTTTTATTGTCTAATAATTGTGGTACAAAATGGCTGTTGCAAGAAATTATTTCCCCAGGTAAGAAAACGAGCGCTCAGCGATAGATTGGTAATGATGAAGTAAGAAATTTGAGAATTACTTCTTCACCTAAAATTCATGGTTTATTTCATAGTTCCACTGATGGAATTTTTCATTTTCTTCACTGATCAGTCACGACTCTCACCCCTCTGGTAGGTATATACAGAAGTGTTAGGTGCCAGCCTTGGCAGGTACAGCCACAAACCAAATGAGCGTTTTTACAGAAGACAGTTTGCTTTTATAGTGATCACGCACTGATGTGAACATAGACTAAAAATAACAAATGTTGTTTTAATAAGGATTTTTTACAGTAGGCATAGATATAAAAGTTTTTTCAAATTATTTTCACAGGTATCACTGAACATTTCATAGCTGTCTGTTACAGAAGCACCGCAAAGTGCTTTGAGTCTCTCATTTATTATACACAGTTAAAATATATTACACTTCTGAAGGTATCTTAAATCACTGAACAGTTTTGCTAGCATCTTAATGAGCCAAATGGGAGTAAAAGGCAGTCCACATTCATGATGTGAATATACAGTAAGGTGTTTGACATCCTATGAACTCATTGCTCATGTTCTCAAAATAACCATGGTGATGAGACCTGAAAGACAAGAATTAAGAACTAAACACTTCTATTTCACTTGAAATAAAACATTTAAAATAAAGAGTTTACCCTGTCACAGGCCAGAAAATATGGTAAAAGTGCATAAAGACATGCAGAATGCATTTATACAGACACTTAAATATTAGAAGTATCTCTTCAAATTTTGATATAGTCAAAAATCAACACTGACATGTGGTGCATCTAATAATTGAATGTCAAAGAAGATAGGAATACTCCAAACAATTACTGTTCTCTCTGCTGGAAAATCTTAACACTGAACTTTTGACTAGCACCCAAACCCCATTTCTCATGGGGGCCAGTTATGGGCAGGGTCATTTGAATGCTGAATCATCAGTAAGGCAGATCAGCTGAAGGCTCCAAGGCTTTTTTTCTGCTCTGTGAATAATAACTGATCAAAGATCAGTTTTACACAAAGATGTTAAGCTTCCTTGTCAGTCTGCAGAGGGAGCTTTCAACAGACTCTTTGTTGTGACCTTTAAAGAGGGAGGAAAAAAAGGACTGCTCTGACAGAGGTTAAAAACAATTAAAACCAGATGAAAACAGGAAATAGGGGCTAATAAACCTACTCATGACACACTGAAAAGTTCATTTTAATTATGTGCTGATACAGGAAGAAGTACAAATCTGCAGTTCTTAGCCATGGGTTATATTGCACAAGGTAAGGGAGGGAGGTGGAAGAACAAAGGGGGTCCCTGAATTCCATCCTTATGTAACATCAAAATAACAATTTATCACTTCTTGGGCAATCTCAATCTCACTTTCTTGCAGGCTTAGATGATGTCACTGTAACAGCCTTTCACTGCAGAAAGCTCAGCTAAACCCTACAGATCTCACCATGGATAAAGACATTTCTGAGACTATTTTATCTCCTGCCACTACCAACTGATGGAACTTGGTTCCTTTATGAAGATGGTGAAGGCAGAAGCACAACAGAACAGAGCTGCAACACTGCCCTCCATTAGACCAGCAATTCATCCCTTAAAGAGGAACTACAGCTCAGCAATTTATTAAGGTCTGTATTGGTTCAGACAGTCAGTGCTCCCACAGCTGCTGGATCCTTAGCTTGGATCACTTCCATCATCACAGAGGAACAGCAGAGGCTCTTGGAGAACAGCCTGCACCACTTGTACAGGGACCTCCAGACAAAAAAGGGTTTAAATCATTTCTCTAAATCAAATACTTCTCAAATATCATATAGTGCTGTTGATGTGGTATAACAACCCTTTCCAATTAAATGCTCACCAACCCACAGTTGTACTTCCTTGTGGAACAAAATGGTTTCAACTTCTCAAGATGAATTGACTTTCTACATGAGCAAGAGTTGCACACAAAAGAATCTGTCCATGAACACTAAAAACTAAACACTTTGCCAGCAAAGAAGTCAAAACCGCTCAAAATTTCTTAGGGGATCTAGAAACAGGTTCAGTTGTTGCAAGTGTATATTTCAAAAGGCTTAAAACTGTAGCTGGCACCAGCAGAATCTGGAGTAATTTTCAAAAGCAGAGATAAAAACCAAGTGAGGATTACTACAAGGTCCTGATCTGAGAATCCATCAGCATCAGCTTGGGCAAAGAGCCACAGGTGAGATTTCAAACCACTTCAGCAGAGACCTTTGTGAGTCAGCAGAGTGTGCACGAACCATCAAGAACTTGCACCTTTCCCATCACTACCTCACCTCTAGCTATCAGTTTGGAGCTGCCTAGCTCTTTTCCTTTAAATCCTCATTTCTGCCAGGTAGTGGGACAGGAGAATTGAGTTTAGTGTGACTGTTCTTCAAATCTGAAACAGTTACAGAGAAATAGTCATAACAAATGAAATGTGCAACTCATCTATGCTAGCTAATGCAGGAGCAAGTTACAAATCAGGAAGAACTGTGGATGGTAGTGGTCTCAGACAGAGATTACAAAATCTTACTGCTACACATATCAACTGCTTATTAAACAGGCACTGAGAATGAAACATTAAAAAACAGCTCACAGGGGCTGGAGAGAGAAACACAGAAACACATTCTACAACAGAGTAACTATTGCAATGCAAGAGTAAGCAACAGCACATTCTGTTCAGGTGTGTTGGCAGATGACTGTCGTTGGCCCATCATCAAATAAAGCTGAAATTAGCATGTAGAGGCCTGTGTGCAATAGGTATCAACTCAAATCTGGTCTAAAACACTTACAATAACTAATTTGCCCTGCTATCACCATGGCTACAAATTAAGATCTAAGCTGAGATGCAAAACAAAAACGTAATGTGGTGCTTTGTGTCTCCATCCAGTTTCCTGAGGCCCCTGGCAAAGACAGGTGAAGTTGTCCAAACTCATAAATGTTGTGGGAAAACGTGTATAAAATCCAAAGTACTTACCTAAAACATAAGCAGCTACTAACTTTTGATTCACACTTAAGTGGAGGTAGAGAGGCACCAGGGATTCCATTTCCCCCAATGTAGGTAGCATTAGTGCTGCGACACACACCACTCCAAGGAAGACTGTGAGTAAACTAGGTCCCGACGAGGCAGTTCTGTTTTCTGGAAAAGCAAGACAGCACCAATTGTAAGGAAGATCTAAATAATATAAACATTAAATATTCTGCAAAAATGTCTGCAGTACGTGGGAGCTGAAATATCCTCAGATTTTCCTTTTTGCTCTGGAGTTTGCAGGGGGTGGAAGACAACTCTTAAACCCACCCTTCTACACCTTCTGCATTCTGCAGTGGAGGAGGCTGCTCCCTGTTCTGATGCTGGAACTTGTTTTCACATGACTTCCCAAACCCTTCCCTTCTGGAGGAACAGAGCCTGCCAGGCCCAGCTGCTATACATATCACACTCAGGACAGCTGGATGTCTCAGCAATGCTTGAGGTTTCCCTGGGCATCCTGACTCCATTCCTTGGTAAGTTCCTCCAGTGATCACTCACTGAAGAGCACCCAAAAGACCTGCACAGGCAGGTAACTGCTCACACCTCCTGAACAAAACCTGCCTGCAGCAGGAGCACAGGTTCTTGGGCCAGATGAGCCCCCTTTCATTCTTTACAGTTTCAAGGGCTACACCTGAGCCAGCGTCAGTTTAGATGTCACAAATTAGTAGAATTTGAATCTTACTTTAAAAACTGTGAGAATGAACCACTCTGACAGTCCAGTATTACCAGAATAAGGAAATGCAAACCACAGACAATAAAGAGTCCTTCAGTCTTTACTGCCCTCCACTTTAACAGCTGGAACCTACTCAAAGGCCCACTGTGTCATCTTTGAAAAGAGCTGCTAACATGTTAGCTGAATACCTCTAACCAAATCCTTAAAACCCACTGGAAAATAGCCAATGATTTTATCAACTTCTCCTATCCTCAGTGACTAGCAACATGTGCTCTATTTTAATTCCGTAAGTCTCTTCTTTCCAGGATGCAGGTTACATGCATAACTGCAGTTTCTTTGTTTGCTGCTTTTCTGTAAGTAAACAATATAACGTAGTCAACAAGGTTTTTAAGCAGAGAAACAGCATTTGGAATAAGACCAGTATCAGATTGTTCAGGATGGCTCAGGCACTCTGTCCTGGAGGAACTATCACAGGAACATTTTGTTCTGTGAGCCAGAGACCTTTCTAGGTTTGCTTTAACTGTGTATCCTACTAATATCTATTATGAGGGTTTTATTAATAAAAAGTGTTTCACCAGCCAACAAACTCAGTATAAATAGTGAAACAGATTCATTTTAACAACATGAACACTCTCAAGGAGGTTCATCTATTTTCTGGGATTGATTTTTGTTGTCCTGAAAAATATAATAGTGACAAGAACAGTTCAGGATAAGTCAGTAAAAGTAAGAAGAATGTAGGCAATCAAGAATCAGTTTAGATTCATTTCAGGTGCAACTTGACACTTGATATCCTATCTTTTCAATTTAACTGTCTGACCCAGGTTTTCAAGACTGTTGATTCACTTCCTCACTGTGTGTAAAAAACATGCAGAGTTTTCAGCCACCAACTGTGCTCTTCTGTTCTTGTGGGACAGACAAAGGACAGGGCACAGAACAAGGAGCACTTCAGAAGATGTTCTGGCAATACTTCCTGCTCATCAGGAAATGGGGGATTAAGGGTTTGGAACAAACTCAGAAGGGGCATATGTTTTGAAAGAGCCCCAAGGAAAAAATAACTACCATCCTTTCACAGATAAATTCCCATTGTCTGTATGAGAACTCCTGCTCCAGAGCAACAGTGGATACACTCTCCAAAGTAAGACATGCAAACACAGGGCAGCAAAGGGTCTTGATTGATCAAGACAGCAGAAACAGAATAGCCACTGTTTGAGTTCTTGTATACTGTCATCCTCAAGTGATAAAGACAGCAGTCTTACAGGTAAGTAAAATGAATTATTTTAAAATTTATTTCTGTTTATATTTAAAAAATGGCTTTTTAAGTCTAGTCACTTGAGCTATTCAGAACTGATTCAGAACATAGGAGGGGTAAAAGATTTCAGCTACCTGGTTGACACAAAGTCTGCTCAAAAAAGACACTTTCAGCCAGGTGTTCTTTTATTCGTTTTTCCTCCTCTTCCTTTTGTTGTTGTTGTTCCTTTGCAGATGGAAGCAGAGTAGCAATAATCTCCTTTTTCCCTAATGCTTTCCTCTGGCTCTGCTCAGACACTTGGAGACGGAATTTATCTATGACACCATAGTAAGAAGCCCGAACATCTCTGTGACGAATCACACTGCAGAGAAAAACAACATTTTCAAACAGATCAACTACTGAGAAGCATGTCTGTTGTGGAATTACATCCTATATCACAAAGTCTGCCCTCTGTCCTCCCTCCTCCAGATAAACTGGAATAATCCACCCCTCCATTACCTCCTCCATCACTCAGTGTTCTTGAGGCCTTGATCTTACCTCCTCTCTGCCCTCCTTATGTTTGCTTTAACTCCCAAATACAAATGCTCCTGGCCAAACAGGACACTTCAGTCTTTACCTCAACCCATCTTTGCCTCAGTCTGAGGCCCAGCTGCCAATTGATGAAGCATCAATTATCTAAAAGATGCCTCCTCCTCATGAATCGAAGTTGTTTGATGCTGGCCAATGATTTTAAAAGGCATTGAGGAGGGGACTGGAGTGGACAGGGAAGGAAAGGACTTGGACAGGTGTTTGGCAAGCAAAAGTCCAGCTTCTCGAGGAAACCAGGCTCAAAGCTTTACAATTCTACTTTCTCAAAAGCAAAACTCATTCCCTCTATAGACAAGAGTCAGCTAGGGATTTTCAAAATCAGAAACCCACCATTGAGAGCATGTTTGGAAACTATAAAAAGCACAGCTTTAAAATAGCACTGATCAACAGCAAAACAGACCTCTGAGCAGTGCTGTGCTCAACTGCCTCCTCTCTGCATTCATGATTCATCATGAGAATACATATCTAGCATTGAAAAGCTACAACATTTAGGTTTTGAAGTGGTATCAGCTCTTAGGGTAAATAAGGATTCAAACTATTTTTCCAGAATTTTTTTGTGAAAGGTTATTCTAAGTTTCCAAGATAAAAGCAGCTAATCTGAAGAACATACGTACAAATAAGAAGGTTGCCATCTCATGAGGGGGAAAACAATGACTGTACCCTTAGCAACACAGAACAATAGTCTTCAAATTGCTTCAAGAGACTGATCTTTGTGATACTATATACATTAAAATGCTGCAAGAAATGGATTTTTGTTTTTCAGTCTTCATTTACAGGGATTATATCACATCAAGATATCTACAAGCATTAGCACGTAGCCAGTCCTTGCAACTGGTATCTAGTTTGAATAGACTATTCAGCACAGAAACAGAGACCAAGTCATCCCCTCAGCAAGAGGCTGCAGTGATGTTTTACGTCACTTCAGAGGCAAAGGAGTGTGCCTATGACAGGCCTTCAGCAAGTGGAGTGTTGGCTGGGCAACTGCCCTCACTAAAACAAAAGGCTTTTTCCCCCCCACAACCCTAATTCATACAGCTCTCAGCATATCAACTCTGATTTCTTCCTTTAACACTTCCTTTAAAATTGGTGTTCCTACTCCTAGTACCATGGTACCAACTACCAACCTAAACAGAATCTTTACGTAACGCTGTGCTGGAGAACGTGTATCTGCTGCCAAGCAAGGAGATATTTTCTGCAGACCCTTATAAACAGATCCATTCTCCTGTTTCTTTTTAGAGACCATTGCATAATTGGAAGCTCTGTAGAATATCTGTTTATCTGGCAAATGGCCACAATTGCATAGTACTGCTCATATCCTAGCACTAAACACTGTCCTTAGAAGCAACCACTGGAATGGGATGGGGGGTTCTGCTGCACAAAAAAATCTCTTGGAACATGTGTATGTCTTATGTTCCTTTATTTAATAAAATCCATTTGTTTAACCAAATGTAATCAAGCTTGTGTAAATGTCTGCTAAAGAATGGAATAGCCCACTGCTATACTGGTATATTCTGACCTGTTTAATTCCATTTTTAGCATTGTTGCACTTGCTTATTGAAACCTTGTAGTTCCATGTCCTAAACTTCCTTTCTATGTGATGAGTCCTTGGAATTTTTCAAATTGCACCTAAGGAAAACAGTCTATAGGAATAAAGAGCCATTCCCCAAGCACAGTTATTATTTATCTGACAAAAGGTTTCTGTATATGGCCATTTGTTAGCCAGAGATTCCAGGAGGTGTTCTACAGTTTGGAAAATGTCTATTCATAAAGTTGTCTGCTCTTTTAGGTACTTCTGATTTTCTTCAGCTGTATCTGTACACCAGCACAGAAATAATGTGGCAAATAGAAGATAGAAAGAGTTGGTCTATTTTAGCTCATACACCTACTCTGCTTCAGCTTCCAGCAGCCTACAGACCCTGTACATTACTGTGGTCACTTAAGCAGCCTCCTCCTGTTCTGAGTTACTGGGTTGACATCTGACAGGAGAGACAAAGGGTTCATTCACAGAGATCTGAGAATGAGAGGGTGGTCAGGGTGAGAGGTAAGCAAAACTACCTTTATGAACATGCCCAGGAAAACGTGCTCAGTAGAACAGCATACGTTTCCATTTTGCCAATCTGCAAACAAGTATTTCTCACAAACAAATCTCAGCCCTGGGGGTTTTGCTTTTCTTGTTACTTCTAACAAAAAGGTGCTCAGAGGAGGCTCATATTACCCTCACTCCTGGTTTACAAACTACATTACAAGATGCATTTACTGGCATTTTATTTATGCCTGAGGGCAAAATTAAAGAAGGACGCATCTCTAATATTGCAATACCTCTGCTCTAGAGGGAAAGAACAGCAAAAATCAGAGCCACAAGTATACAGGAGATTAGGAAAACATATCTTTATCCAACTTATATATGCTGTCATTTACAACCTCTTACATAATGAAATAAATTAAGATAATAAAATGTTGTATATCAGGAAAAAACCCAACCAACTTCTACTTACATATCAACACAGCACTGAGGCTTCACTGCACCAGTAGCATCCACCACCGCATATTTATTTGGAGTTGTACAAAGAACTGCAAGGAAAAGGACAGGAGTGGTAACAAATCATGAACTAATACATCACCAGCTTCAACAGATACAGGTAGAGACATGAGTTTGGTTTTGTCACAGATATGATTTGTTACACGAATTATAATTGGACTGTTCAAGATCATCAACTAACCCTTAAATAGAACTTAACCTAAGAAACCCACCTTTGAATTTTAAGGCAAACTCATAGGGGTTATATAGAGTCAACACTTGCTTGTGTGTTGACTGGTCATCTGCATAAAATATAAGTTCTGTAGGAAAAACAAAAACAGGAAGATTTCCTTCCACTAACTCTGGCTGTCTTTTTTGTTGCTGCATTGGCACTGAATCCTCCTTGCTGCTTCTTGTGTTCTTATGATTTTGTATCCTCAGAGACTTCAGTTTTTGAATCGTTTAAGAATTCCAAAGCATTTTGGCAATTCTAAAGGAAAAAACGGGAAAAAAAAGAGAAAAGGCAAGAAGATTATTTCCATAAGTCTAAACTAAACTGAGGCAGTTAACAAAGGTGCAAAAATATAAAACGTGATGCTTGATTATCAATCTACCTCTACTTATGTTCCCTCAAAAATACTGAAATAGAAAAAATATCCTTTCCATCTCTTCAACAAACTGCTACAAAATAAATGGGTAAGCACCTCTCCAGTGTATCATGGCAGCATTTGGGGGCCCAGTCCATGACCAGGGCTGCTTATGCTGGGTCTTTGCAACACAAACCAAACAACGACAGCAAAAGGAAATCCCATCCTTGCCTCAGGACAGCAACAGCTCAGAATCACAAGGGCAGAAAGCAGGAAACACAAGGACACGGAGGCAGCAGGAGTCACTGTTCAGGCAGGAGCCTTTCCGTGGGGTGACCTCCCTGGATGAGGTGGAACAAGTCAGGAATCTCCTCACCTAGGCACCCAGGTATGTCAAATCCCAGGGATTCAGAACAAAGGAATGGGGAACACCTTCATGTCTTGTTTAAACCAAACCCCTGTTCCAACTGTGTAGTTACAGGCAATGAATAGAAAAATGCCTGGGATGAGTAACACCAAACAGATTTGGGATTTACTATTTTATTAAGAGATTACAGGTTCTCCACCACCACTACCTCCAACCCAAGCACGATCATCACAATTCTCCCTCAGCCACTCCCCACAGTCCTGTTTTATTTTGAGTGACATTCCAGAACTAAAACCAGAACCCATGAGCCAACCAAGAAACAATCCCAAATGTAATTCATAAAATAAAATTAAGGCCAGACTCCTCAGCACACATACCACTGACTTAACACATGACAGAGAGAACAAAGTCTTCTCCTCTGCCCAAGAACGTCATATTTTACTGCAGCTTCTATAGATTAATTATCAAACTGAAGGTGTCCTTTGAGGTCTAACTTTATAGTAAAAATATTAAAACAACAAAAAGTTTACTGATTCATTAGATGTCATTTCCACTTCCCATAAAGCTTTTTAAAATAAGGTACCTAAAAGAATTTTACCTGTTCTCCAGCTCAACACACTGGATAGTTGCACCTTAAAGAATTTAGCTTCTGAAATTTCTAGCAGCAAATAGCCCAAACATTATGAACAATCAAAAACAAACGCTTGTTTCTGCATTCTGAACATCATGATGATCACATTTCCAAGCACCAGATACCTATTCCATACTTGAAACATGACACACGTTCATGTGTTTACTGAAGTGTATCTGTCATACCACCAGATTTACAGGTTCTGATTCTTATTCACAAACTAAGCTTTGAATTTTATTTATTTAGTTATTAAAATAGCAAATTATCCCCGTAGAATTCAAATTCGTGGATCTCTCTGGAATGTCTTTCCCCATGATCCAGCTCCTTTTCAGAGTACAGGTTTGTTTCCACTTCACTGAAATGCTACTAATAATATTCTGAAAACAAATCCCCAATGATAGTGTTCCAAGCTGATGTTCTGTTACCTTATTAAGAAGAGTCTAGAAAAAGAAATGGCTCTCTAAGTGGCAGTTTGGGTTCTGAGTGCTTCTTGGAATTAGAGCGAATGACTTTTGTTTCAGAAGAATCAAGAGACTCTGGAATGACTTTGTACAGCAAGTGTAAGTAATATTTCTTGAACAACTTCATGCACTACTGCAAAATGAGTTTCATTGTTCCATTCAAACATTTTAAGACTATATGAAAAGCTAATGTGGAAAAACTGCCAGCATGTAGGAATACAAAATACCTTTTGATGCTTGTCATAGGCAGAAGATTATTAATTTTTTTTTTAACTTCTTTTACCAAAGTTAGCTCAATGCAGGATGCAGTAAGAATATGCTGGAATCTTTGGTTCTCATATCTATCTACACTCTGCACATCATATGTAACAGAAATACAGGCAAATTTTGGCATTAACCAAAGGGATTATTTTCAAATAAATGTTTTAAGCTACCACTAAACCAACAGCAAGCTACTGCTACACAACTTAACTATGTTTAATAAAATTTTCAAGTATTACTTATAATAATCAGTATTATTTTGATGCTTTAATTCTTTATTTAAACAGTGCATATTTTTCATTCAAATTCGTGGCTTCATCCCACATCTCTAGTTTCTTCAGCTCAGTCCATGGCAAGTGTTCAGTGTCCAACACCCTGCAATTCTCAGTATCAGTGGAGGTATGGATCACTGTGCCTATCAACAGGCTCATTTTTGTTACATATCCCTGGAAAACAGTGTGCAAACCTCCCAGGATTCCACAACCTGCATGTGGAAAGCCACCAATCTTAAAAAAGCACATCCCATCATTGCTTCCCTTTCCTATTTAGCTTGGCTGGGTGAGGAGCTACCACCCAAACCTGCTAGGTCTGGCAGGCCTATGGCAGACACATTTGCTGACACAGCAGTGTCATTCAGGGTATAAATTTCTGTATCCCTAAGCAAGCAACCAGCATCCTTTTTGAGACAACAGTTTTAGCTTAGAAGTCACCTTGCTGGGACATCCCACCACGTGGCAGCAGTAAAAGCACTTTTCCCAAAGACTGACTGATAAACCACACATGTGCCAGGGAGATGTGAGGGTTTAGTATTGACAGTCTTGATAACAGCACACCCTTTCCATCAATGAGAAACTGCCAACAGTTTTACAGAGGGAGTTGGTGTCACCACAGTTCTCTGCCCAGAGCAAGCCCACAGCAGCTCTGACAGTGAGAATAAGGTCACGTACCCCAGAGACTTCATGAACAGAAACTCAGCTGCTGCTCTTCTGCGCCTCCTCTGCGCCACAACCACTAAATTTTGTGGTCAACAGTTCACCACGATGACTTGCAGCACATAAAGGTAAGCACAAACAAACCTGTCCCAAGCCAAGATCTGTGGTCTCAGCCCTGGGATTTGCACTGCACAGTTGGGCTTCTCCCAGCAATGAAATTCCCACAGGAGCAGGGATCTGTCAGAGGTAACATTCACACCTGAACAATGCCAGCTCACTTCCCAGCACCCTTTGAAGTCCTGACAAACAATTGTCACTGGTATTTTTTCAGCACAATAGGGATCTTTCCTCCCTGAAGTTACTAAATATATACTGTTAGTGCCACAATAGCACAAATCTGCTAGTTTCCTTTGAAATCCCTTTCCTCATAAATTTAACTCGACTGAGAAAAACACAAAGTGAAACGTAACTTCTCTCCAGGGTCAGAAATAACATCCATTGTAATTTGTTTTTACTTAACAAGTATCTGCTGAATAAATAAATCAACTGAGGAACTTTTTTGTTTCTATTTTAACTTCCAACAGCCTCATCACCATGGCTTCCAATGCATTTGTTGGTTGCTTTTCTTCATAACAACTGCAAATGACTCTACAGAATGTCATCGGGTAAACACTTCATTCAGAAGGAAACCTCTTTACAGTCATGTCTCCACACTGCTGTTTTTAAAGTTGCCTAATTACAGTGTAATCTACTTTTGTTACATCTCATGATCTACTCTCTAAATCTACACAAGTTTTTCTACACTAGATACTCAGTAAAACTGATGCTTTTTGAGCACATATTGACAAAACAAACTATAAGGTCTTCTTCAAAATTCCCTCCTATGCCAAGCTGAGCAATCACTTTAAGCTACATGCAAATGCAGCATGGGATCTGAAGCACTCCATAAACATTTTGTTTCTCCAAAATGTTTTGAAGGCCTCAACGTGCGCTTACGCAAACCAATGTTTAAACTACCTGCAATTATCTGGGAGCGTCACCCCACGATGAGAGCACAGAGCCAGCAGCCAGGATGGCTGGATTCCATTATTGCCAACTCTGTCACCGACACTCCATGACCTTGAGCAAGTTGGTTAACCTCACCTCAATTTGCTGATCTATGAAGGTACACATTCTGCAAAGTATTTCAGTAGGCGGATGGTTCCCTTGGAACCGGCAGAACTGCTCTGATACTTTGCAAAACTGCTACTGTTTACCCCTTCACAGGATGATGAGAAATGTAACCAGTAACTGTCTCCAGGATGCTGTAAAATGAAATAGTCTCTGAGCATTAACTACTAGCATGGATGACCACAGACATAAATCATGCTGATACTGACGGCAAAATTTATTAGAACTACACTATTTTTTTAAATGCTGAAAAGGTGACTAACAAAAGGAAATATCCAAATGCAACTAAGAGACATGAAAAGCAGTGAAAAATTAAGTAACAGCTGTGCATTGCTTCTGACCCATTCTGGTACAGGCTCGCAAGGATCCCAGAGAAGACATTCAAGGGCACATGCGCTTTAGTGTCTATTTCCTCACTTTCAGTTTGTGTTCAATGCACTAAACGGGCTGATTTTTAAACGTGTGTTGTGCTCATTAGCGCTGCAGGGCCCCAACCCGCCCCAGATTAACAGAGGGGAGCACTCTTCCCTGGGAGAGGGACGGGAGGAAAGGCGTTCCGAGCCGTGCCCACTGCCGGCAGGGCACGGCGGTAATTGCACACTCTTAATTGATCCTCTTTGTTCTCCGGCGAGGAGCAGCAGCGATACGGGCTGAGGCAGCTGCGCGATAACGGCGCCTCCCGCAGCCGGCCCCGCTCCCCCGCACCGCCCCCGGCCC
>VXBQ01014808.1:4623-20672 GCA_013400175.1 Phainopepla nitens | reverse complement strand
CCCGCCGCCATGTCGGGGCTGCCCCCGCGGCCTCGGCGCCGCTTCCCCCGGCCGGCGGCACTGCCGGCTCCCGGAGAGCGGGGCTGGTGCGGCCGGCCCGGCGCCTCTCCCCTGCGCGGAGGTGTTTGTTAATGATACTTCACCTCGTGTCGCGGTTCCCGAGGTCTGACCCCGTCCCGCAGCGGTTCCTGCCGCTCTCCCGGCTGCGCTGCGCTCGGGGCCGCCGTGTGCTCTGCCCTGCGGAGGCAGAGCAGCTCGGGCTCGCTCGAAGCCGCCCATCGCTGGCAGGTTCCCCGCTGGAAGGGTCGGCGAGCGTCATCCCCGGGCTCAGTCAGAATGGAAGTGTTGGCGAGCCGGACATCCAGGCGTGACCGTCTGCTCATCCAGCAGCACGGCTTAAATGGGACACACTGTCCTGTAAACACTTCCATGCTGTTACCTTTGTTCTTTATTCCTCTTCTTCACTTAATGTGCGTTCATTCAGTTAGACTGTTAGTGGACTTCAGCTCGTTCCATGCATTATCCACTGTATCACCTTCCCTTGTTTTTTTTCCCCCCCGGCTTCCCCTTGATACAACCTTTTCCCTTGATACAAACAAATCAATGTGTAATCACCACCCGGTATCATCCCAAACTTAACGATCTTTAATGCAGCAAAATGTTTTTGTTGCAAGTCAGGTGGATAATTAAGGTTTATATTGAGCCACCCAGTCCAGGATTGCAAAATCTTTCACCTATTACCAAGCTTTACCCCTCGGTGAAATGAACACACATCCGTGGTGAAATAAACACAGCAGCCACGAGTGTTTCACAATAACATCATGAAACAATCCAGAACAAGAAGTAACATATTTAAAATCATGGGAGATATTAAATAAAGAAATCCTAAAAAGTGTAATTTTTTTTCCAGCTTAGGCAAGGTGTGTGTATTATCACACACGTTTTTCTGCAGATCTAGTAGTTCATTAAGAAGTTCAGTCTTAGAGCCACAAATTACATCATATTGTTAAATAATTACATAGAGAAAGGATAATCTTGTCAGAATTTCTGAAAATGCATGCAGTGAAACTGGCAAAATATTTTGTTTCTTGATGAGTGTAAAACAGGTCAGATTTTAACATGTTTAAAAATAAACTGGAATTCTTGTTTTTAAAAAGATTATCAGACTTCAGCCTTTCAAGATACGTTCAGAAAATTATTATGATTTTACTGAGTATTAATCCAATAGAGAGTGTTCCTCATTTTGAAACCTGTCTCAGAAGAAGCAGCAGACATGAACATGCTTCAGAGATATTCAGATTAATAACAGAATGATCAAATAAAAACATAATCTCAAATGGCTAGACTCAAAAGCACATTAATTAGACAAATTGGTATTTTCCAGTTCATCCAGTTCATTTACAAAGAAAGTTCCGACTCTCTAAAAGCAGTTGTTATGTCCGCCTCTGTAAATTTCCCGGGATCCAACTTCTTTTCTGTCACATATTTGATAAGGTTGGCATCCACTTGTTGAAAATCAGGAATCGAGCTGGGTCTCCTTCTCCCACCCATCCATCACTACAGCTAGTGTCCAGGCTGTTTTGTCATTTTTAAAAGCCCTGCATTAACTGCAATTAAATGTGAAAGCTTGTATGAGCGCGAGTAGGACTCGGTGGTGTTCCGTCCTTGCTTCTGGTGCCTCGGAGAGCACCAAGCCGCATCCCTGACGCTTATGCAGAAACCTCCCTCGGGAGGGACTCTGCCCGTCCCAGACATCCCCAGAGGCCCACGTGTGCCATGGCTGTGGAGCCAGCACCGAACAGCCCGGAGCTGCTCGGCTCGGGGCACGCAGCAAGCCTGGCGTGGCACCGGCCTCGCTGCCTCCGGGGATGCAAAACGGTGGGGAGGGTGAGTGTGGGGCGCCCCGGGAAGGCTGCTCGGCTGCGCCGGGGGCGATGGAGGCTGCTGCCTTGTGTGGCAGGAACTGGGAGTATCTCGGATCTGTGGGAAGTTCTCTCCTTTATCGTTAGGTCCTTGTCTCTTTTGCTTTCTCATTTTTGGGCTGCTTCGTTCTGCCTGAATCGTTAATTATTTCTGCAGTTAGAGGGAGATTGAGGTTACATTCCTTGTTATGATGCTGGTAGAGCAGGGAAAATACGAGAGGAGAAAATGTGGATGAAGAAAACAACAGGCAAAGGAGCAGAGATGTAAGATGCAGCAAAGAATTTGAAACAAGTTTGTTCAGGTCACCTTAAGTGTGAACCAAGGTGTAAAAAAATGCTGTTCCTGCAGCTTATAATTGGTCCTGTGATTTTTTACCTACCTTAGAAACTGCTTTGAGTTACCTAAAAGCATTGGCTAGTCTTCTGTTACATAAAATACTGCCTCCTTAAAGCATGAAACCTGCCAGCGGAGTGTGCAGAGATGAAATGCTCCTGAATGACTCTGGTGGTTTTGGTTGCTGTGGTGATTATCCATCTGTTTAAATACTTCATATGGGAGATTCACAACTCATTTATCATAGAAAAGATTTTCTTAAGTTGTGAGAAACACAGCATTATGCCCAATTCCTGTAATTTTGCACGCTTGATTAGCAAAATATTCCACTTTATCTGTCATGGCATAAAGTCGTGGTGCAGCATTTATAATCGAATTCATATAGAGGGTACCACGCTTGGGCTCTGTTCCCCACTAACCCAGTGGGCCTGGAACCCTGGCACGTGTGTGCTGGCCCATGAAGCTGCAGAGGCTGACTGCAAACACTTCATGAGGTGCCTCCTTAATGAATCCTCAGTCTGAAGAAGTCACGCAGATTAAATTGTATGTTGACAAAATCTGATATGAAAACAACAAGCAGATAGGAGAGAGCTAAACGCTTTATGCATCTGAATCCTACCTATAGCTTGTGATGCATTTCATTCTTACTAATCAATATTCTTAATATGATGTTTTGTTTTTCTTGACAGTTCTCCATGGCACCATATGGCAGACCCTCTTTGGATTTGAAGTATCTCAGGAAAGGGAGCGACGTATCTGCCTTTCCATTTGCACTCATGTTGTCTTTCTGTAGAAAATGGTTGGAGTTTTCCTTCTAATTAATACCAATTTATTGAAAAGTCTCCATAACAAATACTTTTTTTTCACTTTTAAAGACTACCAGAAGAAACAATACTGCATTTAAACTACCACCTTAAAGCAGCATACATGTTCCGACTTAAAACAGAAGCAAGAATTGTTTAACCTAAATTGTCCAAGCTGTTCTTGTAACTTTAATTCACTAGCAAAAGTGTTTTTTTTTTTTTGTTTTTTTTTTTGACTTGCTTATGTGGCAGGTTTTCAAATTTCCCCCCTCCAGTGGCAGCAAGCTGTATTCCTGTACCCTGTCACAGGGGACTTAGACAAACTTGTGTGTATTTTTTGTTTCAGAGGTTAGACTGTTTGTTTTTATGACTAATGATGTGGACCTTGGGAGCCACATATCACAGCACCGTTGAGGAAATATCTAGACTTCTGTTAAAGTGTAATCCCTTTCAGGGCATGGCTCTACCAGAGAGTTGAAGACACCTCAGAGCTCTCTCTTGCCATGCTCCCCACTGGTTGGAGCCAAGCCAGTTCCATCTTAGGAATCTTTTAGCTCAGCTCTCTGCCTGTGCTGCTGGGTCCCTGAGATGTGCCTATGGACACGGTGAGCACAGCATGCCAGAGAGCCACATTTGCTGCAGAACAGATAAAATTATTTGAGGAAAATACATCCTAAGGTGTCACTGTCTCTCAAATACCACATGTAAACAAGGGCAGGTTTCATGCATGCTCTGTGAATAAAGCTAAGTATAAGATCTAAGGGATCAAGTCCCTTTCAGGTCTCGTACTGAGCGAATTTGGCCCAAAATGTGTTTGCATTGCACTTCAGACAGGCATCAGGGTTCACTTCCTTGTACTTGGTGTCTCATGGTTCTTCGTGTGGGAGCTCCTGACGTGCTGTGCTCCTAAGCTGTATGAAAGAAGCCATAATTGAGTCTTAGACACCGTGGTATTTATAATCATTTTGAAACCTCAGAGAGAACAAACATTTAGAGGTTTATAGACAGTCATCATCTTTATGAAGTGTAGCATCTATTTCTGCATTGTCTGCAGGACCCTGCTGAGAATCTCCATGTCCTGCTCATTGGAAAGCTGCAAACCCAGCATGGGCTCTACTTTTTTCCAAGGATGTGCGCATACATCTCTTATAAATAAGCAGTTATGGTTGTTTCATTAGACTTCTAATAACATCTCTATTTTATTTTCCTTTTGAAGATGTTTATTCAGTGTTGACACATATTTATAATATCATCTCAACAGTAAGAGTCTATCCTGTCAGATTTACAGCTATTATAAAATGTGATGCTATCTGCATACAAATGGATGGTGGGAGCCCTACAGACATTTCCCCTATTATTACTGCCTAAGGAAGCAATAAAAATTTAACATTTACCATTGGGAAACACCTGCAGAGATTAAATTAAAACTAGATTATATGCTTATCAGTCATATGCTACAAAAGCAAACTCTTTAGAGATTAACATAAAAATCATTGTTATCAGAATCTTATTAAAAGCTTCAGTTAATATGCTTCATTTTGCACCTCCACTGCTCAAGCGTTCTCTGTGTGTGACTTACTGAGTCTTTGTGCAGCTGTAGGGAGGGGAGGCAGGGCAGCCTCACCAACAGCTTTGCTATTACCTCAGCAAATGTCTGCCCTGATATTTGGATTTGTTGCTAAAAGCTGACTGCAGGTACCATTTGTCCTTCCCTCTCTGATCCTGGCTGCTCTCTGAAGGGCTCTCCACACTGCACGCTCTGTTTCTTGAGCATGGCGCCAAGGCAGGCTCCAGCCTTCCTCGTGGAGTTCTGCTGGGAATTACTCTGGAGAGCACTTGTCCTTCCTGCTGAACTTGTTCTTTATTATGGTCAGCAGGGCCAAGATGAGGGATTTTCAAAGGCTAGAAGTTGAGGACAAGGAGCTGCTGTTGCTGCTAAGCAGAGGGTCTTGTGTTTAGTTTGTGCAGCTTTTGACACCTTCCAAACATGCTGCAGAAAAGAGAGACCAGGAGGCAACTGGGCTGGAGCTGATCTCTGACCTGGAAATGCAAAATGCTTCTGGATTTGGGCTTTGCTGCCACCAACGATTGAGAAGCTTAGAGTGCAGATAATCTACCTGCTCTGGCTCAAAGAGGACGTGCAGATCCTACCTGTGCCTGATTTGCACACACAGTGGCTAGGGTTTATTTCTCCATCTGGTATTACAGCGATCCCTGTGCCCCCAGGCATTAGAAGCAACCTGCCTTGGCCATATTCCAAACTATGTATGGGAGGGTATCACTTGTGAAAAGCCAGAATTGCTTACCCAAAGGCCCAGGCCAAGCCTCCTTTTGACTGTGGAGATTCTGCCAAGCTTGTGGATCTGGAGGAGGTCACACTAAGAACAGGTTAAGATCACTGTTTCAGTGATTGTAAAATAACCAGTCATGTAGTTTACCAAAGGCAAAACCCAGAAAAGGATTAGAGAATGACAGACCATGGTTTCCTCAAGACATTTATTCTAAAGACAAATATGATGTAGGGAACCTTCTGGTGATTTTTTCCAACCCCTCACCCTCTCCTCTGATGTGTTGGCATAGACTGTAACATTTAGTTAAATGAATGAATGGGGTTTTTTTAAGTTGGATTCCCCCAACAACAACTTAGGTTTGTAGAAATAGACAAAATAGTGCATAGACCTGCGGGGTGGGGAATGCAGAGCCAAAGCAGACCCAAAGAAAAGGAGTGAAAATGGCTGGAGCTTGCTTTGCAGGGGAGAAAAAAATGTCTGTGCAACCATGGCATTACATTTTAAATAAGGGTTTGCCAGCCCAGCTGATTTTCTCTGAAATAGGTTAGGGAGCATTCAAACAGATCAGAGGGGTGGTAAGCTATTGCTGGGCAATGCTCACTAGCCTCTGGGCAGACTGGGGGAGGATTGTGCTGTCACCAGAGCTAGATTTGGGAGAAGACTCATGTCCACAGCCTGACTGCAGCCTCAGCCAGGCCTGCCCGTGCCTCCCTCTCGGAACAGCTGGAGTGTGCACTCTGCCTCCCCTCATGCCTGCAGGGACAGCTGCACATTAGCATTTTTATAACAAACTCTCCTTTGAGGGGAGGTAATGGCCAGACCCTGCCACTTCAGCACCAGCCATGGGTGCATCCCAATTCTGTGTGGAAGCCTGAGTTCTGTCATTTTACTTCGACAAATCACCTTATTTAACTTGGAAAGGCCTGCTCATCCTCTCTTGCTCCACTTTCAGGCTCTGAGCAGTGTGAATTATTGACAGGGGGATTTCAGGTTTCGTTTTTCAAATATGACGCACATTTTTGTATGTACATACCTATAGCCAAGATATAGAAACTCCTTAACTGTAGTCTAAATTTTCCATCGTCATTATGCTAAATAATTCACTTCTGCTGCCACTAGAGGTATAACATTCACTTGAACAAACACCAAAGGAAACATTTAGTTGGAAATCTTGCCCATATTAATATTTCATTTTTCAAATAATGTTTTTGATCTGGGTTCTTTTGGAGGCCTCAGCCTACTTTGTTTATTCCTGTTGGGCAGCCTTTCTTTTATTGAACTACAGCTGGCTACTCCTGAGATGAAATGCCACTTTGTGATTAAAGGGTACAGAATTGAGTGCTCATTTAAACTGCATAAAAAGCTAAATTATAGTATCAGTCATTGTATCAATCATCTGTGACTACCTCATGTGCAGCCTTGTACCAGCACATTTGTAAGTCTCATTCCACATCAATTCTGGTGCAAATTTACATTTATTCTGAACTGCAAACATAACAAAATTTATTTTAAATGACTTTGCTTTTTTTCCCCTCTCAGATATAATCTCCCTCTTGAAAGTCATGAAAATGTCAGTGGGGACAAGGGCAGCAATGAAGTTCCCAGATTTCCTTTGGCATTGGTAGAATTGCTGCATAACCTGGGTTTTCACGGCAGACCTGCAGCACCTGCGTGGTCTGAGTGCAGCCCAAGGGATAGCTCAGCTCAGGGGTGATGGCTTCTTGTAAGGGGTGTAAATTACACCTGGGCACAACCTGGTGAGAACCTGATCTTTGTCTGCTTGGAGTTTGTAACCTTTCCTTCAAAATGTTCGGCCACGCTCAGAGCCAGGCTCTGCTCAGCAGGTGCTGGAGCCTCGGGGAGGTTCTGTGGGCACTGCCCACGGTGCCACCACCAGCACCAGCTCTCCTGCTGCCTTCCACACGGTCCTCTTCACCCTCCCACTGCAGCTCCACGTGCTGCTTCCCACCTCCCCCTCAGCTGGGCCTGAGCAGCCCAGCCAGACGCCAGCACAGCTCGGGAAGGAGCGTGGGGACAGCGAGTGACGCCAGCCAGAGCTGCAAACCTGCACGGAGAGCAAGCCCCAACAGAGCTCCCTGCCATGTTCTCCTTGCAGGGCTGCACCCACCTCGCTCCAGGGAGAAGTGGAAGAAAGCAGGAAACAGCATCAAGAATGCTGGAGGGAAAGATCTCTTTCATGAATTTTGTGGAGTTTAATTTGTTAGTTTGAGTAAAATTGCAGCATTCAGATGATAAAGGTGTGATGGTTAGACTGAAACGTGGGCTTTAATTTAGAATCCCCTGCACTGCAGCATGGTGTACCCCCTGTTTATAGGCACTGTGCTACTTGTCACAGGAAAATTATTTTGGAGAGAAAATATTGAAACAAGACACCAGATGATCTCAGAAGTTTTCCTCTAAAATGAAATTTTGAGAAAATTATTGATTGCTTGAAGTATTTCATTACAGTAAAAGTGGGCTTTAGCTGGGAAAGGTGTTCCCAGCATAAGTGAAGCACAGATCCTCATAAAACTCCTGGCCTAGTGCAGTCTTTCCCCAGTATAACACTAATAGCACAGTTCAGTGTAGAGCACATACATATTGCTGCTGTTGGTGTATTCTTATTTTTTTCTTTGTATTTTTTGTAGTAATACTGATAAATTCACCAAAGTCTTATTATACTCACAAGAAATATTTTACTAAGAGGAACAATGAACAGCTGGGATACTTTGGATTACATTAGGATAGAAGTCAATAAAGTAATACCACTGAAATTATGGCAATGGGAGATAAAAATTAGGTCCATGGAATTTAGTGAAAACAGCAGCACTGCTGTCTGACCTTATTTCTGCCCTCTACACAGTCATTAGCAAGACTGTGCCATTTGTTTACAGCTTCCTCCTATTGCAGGCCCAATCTTAGGCAGTAAATTCAATTGCAGAAGTATTTTCACTGAAGCAGTTGCATTTAGAATAAAGTTACCAACATACTTTCTCATAAAAATCAAGAAAACGTGTGGCAACCTTGTATGCTTTGTCCACAATTTTGATAACTCTTCCCAATGATACAGTTTAGAGTCAAGTTGACCTTTATGGGATTCACAGCTAAGGCAACAGTTACATAAAAAGGATGAACGAGCAACAACAAAAGAGGAAGGCTGGGATCATATAATCTGAACACCAGAATTGCCTGCACTTATAATTTACTATTTCAGTGAGGAAGGCAGCACTGGAGAGTGGTAAAGCTCATAACAAAGTAAGGAAATGGAAGTTCTGCTTTCATTTCTGCCTTTTATTCCCTGTACTGCCCTAAGTTATTTAAGACAAGACTGCAAATGTTACCTGATTTAGATTAAAAAGGCAGAAGCTGTACAATTAAAAACAACAAAAAACAAAACAAACCTGTTACCAATAGTCAAAATTCTGCTAGGTGGTGAAGAAAAGGTGGCATGCAGCAGTCAAGGTGATTTTCGATGACAAAAGTGCCTTTGGCTCCTACCGATTAGACACTGATTTCTTCCTCAGTGAATGAGAATAAAACACTGACACCACGTGAGACATGTTGGATGTGAATTGGTTTATACAACTGTTAACAGTTGGGACTAATATCTGTCACTAAACTAAAATATTGGCAGCTACACCAGCAACAGGAGAGTGTCTCTGTGCTTGCTGCATGGTTATGCTCCTTGCTTTAGTTTTGCTGAGATACAAAAGGCTCCATTTTCAAACAAACAAATCATTTAATTATTACAAGAGATGGATTACATGCCCATAACCATGGCTGGTAGCAGTGTTGCCATTTATTATGATCCTAGACCAGACCTGGGCCCCTCTGGAGAGCTTCTTCCAGCATGGTGCTACTTGGTTTTTATGGGACTTTCTTTCCTTTCCCTGCGGGATTCTGGGGCAGACAGGGGATGGCTTAAGGAACTGGATAAACTTTGGGTCCCCTTGGGGGAGCAGCAAAGAGTCCCTAGCCTTTGAGGCCAGAAATTCATGATTTCTTCACTGAGTTTGCAAAAATTGACCTGTTGTCCCTCTCTCCCAAGATTCAAAAAGGAAGGGACTCTTTAGGAGAGGCAGCAGATTGGCCTCAATGCCACTCAAGCCAACAGAGTTTTTGTTCAGGTGCTGTATTTGAGGCCTGCCTACTTCTGATTTTAACTGTTCTTAAAATATTTCTGCACTAACAATGTGGAATATTAGCACACATAAATCTGCCAGGCTTGCTGAAACAGTTTGCTTATAGTTTCATTGACCTTGACAGCGATAAATGATAGTGTTTCCAGAGGAAGAACTGAATTTTCTGTATGTTTGTTGTGCTAGTTCTTGGTTCAAGATTTTTTTGTCCGTAAAATATGTTTAATGGCCTGTGTGACACAGTGGCTGATGCTGAAATCCTCTGATGTCTTTTGGAAATGCAATAGAAGCATTTCCAGCCCATGTCGCAGGAAATTTGCATGTTCCAATGAATAAAAATTAAGATGAAGGCAGGATGTGTGGGAAGACCTGGTAGTGATAGAATCATTCCCAGCTGCTTTCTTGGTTGCAGAGTAATCACAAAATGAGGATTTTTACCAAGCTTGTTTAATCCTCATCACTGGGTTTTGGAAGGATGTGGCCACTGCCAGCTGCCTTGCTGAGGTATGTGTATATTCTGTACTGCTGGAAAACTCATGATTAGGCTCTGACCAGAAAACAAACCTCAGTGAGAAAGAACTACCACCAAACCCCTGAAGTCCTCTGTCTGCAGAGTCCCATTTCTTAGATGAGCTGGTTTTGTTTTAATGGTGTTAAGGAAAAGCTCTCTTTGGAGGCAGAAGGCAGAGTGTAGCCCTGGCCTCTGAAATCAGATCACACTGTTTTGCCTATCTACTGGGAAAGGAGCAGCTGAGGATAAAGCTTGCACACAGGCAGTTCTGTATAGTGTTTCAAGGAAAGCTTTGGAAAAGATAAGATTCTCATTTTGTACTTTGAGAAAGAGCTGCAGTGACTGCAGGAGTTTCCCATGTTACACTCACAGCAAGTACAGCAGTTTTCCATGGTGTTGCTGTAGCACTGCCCCACCTCACTTTATTGCACTCCCTGTTTGCCACATCACCAGCTCCAGGGAGCTCGGGGTGCAGTGGATGTGCCAGTCCCAGAGCCTGGAAGCAAAGGGTTCCTGGGAGAGCTTTCTGAGTCTCTGCAAGCAATGGGAAGTTAAGAGTCCAGACAGCGTTTGCTGCTTCTGCTTGAAAATAGTAAACAAGTAAGAAAAATATTATGGTTGTATCTGGTATGCAGTAAGGCTTTAAATTTGAGTTTACTCACCTTTCAAGTGTTCCACATAGCCCGTATTTGACCAGAGGTTTGCAAACGTGGCCCTGGGAGGGTAGCAGGGATAATTGGCTGGCAGCCTAGGACTGTATTTAATTAGCAAGGAATGCACCGGCCCTAACTGCATTCCCTGCAGGAGCCACAACCCACATGGCTACAGGTGCTGTCCTGCTTGCTCCTCAGGCCCGGGGACTACACTTCCTCAGGCAGGAGTGCTGCATGTCGCAGCTTGTGCTGCATTTGGGAAAGAATACCTTTGGATATCACCATCAGAACAGAAGTCTTTCTATTTTCTGCTTTTTGCTCTGCTGTGATGACAGGCAATATCATCAGATTTAGGGTCCTGCTGCCCTCTTAGTACATGAACCCCTGATTGCCATAACCTTGCTGGATTCACATTTTTAATGCCTCTTTGATTAACCATTTTGGGACAGCTGGGCCCGACTCTGACTAGCATCAGCTGCTGATCTTCCTGAGTTCCTCTGGAGTTTCAAGTGATTGATACCTCAGAGAATTAAGCTCAAAGTGCACCAGGCTAGACTGCCTAGAGCTAAAATACCCACAGTCAAAGCCCATTAACTGAAACGTCTGTGTTTCACTGAAAGTCTCTTTGGAAAGCTGAGGCTAATTTTTTCCTTTGTTGCCACCGTTCTGAAGTGCTCTGCCTTGATACACTAAGATGTAATATACTGTTCTGTTTCTTTTAAGCAGTCTGATGGCTAGATATTCTCTTCTGTGCTAATTTCTGAATTAAAAAAAAAAAAAGGTTCTATTTTTATGGTGATATCAGCTTTATCAGGTGATTGTTTTCCTGATTCAGGTAAGCTCCTGTTATGTGTACCAAAGGGTAATTTATGGTTTCAGTGCATTAAGTTATGTATTTTGCATCATGGTGGCTCCTCCTCAAGAGCAGTAGGAGCCTTGTAGAACTGTGCTTCTCTCTTTGCTTGTTTTCCTTCTGATCTATGCTTGTTTTTTCATAACTACTTTTGAAAGGTTTGTTCCTTTATTTTGCCTATATCCACCCATTTTCCTGCATTTTATTTTCTCTGTTATCTGTGTTCCTTAACATGTGAGCACTGGGAAGACCTGAGCAAGTGGAAAAGGGAAAAGGCTCTGTGAGCACTTAGCTGGGAACCCCAAGGAACTGTGCTGAGATGCAAACCCTTGAGGGGCACAGCCCAGTCTCAGTGACTCCTCTCCCAGAAGAACCACGCCACCAGAGGTGCTGAACAACTTGCCTCAGTGCAAATGTAACCATTTACCTCTATTTTTCATTTTAACGTGCTCCTAAGCTGAGAATGCAAGTGCTGTGGAAACGTTGATTCACTAGTAGCTCATCACAGATTTCCACTGTGCCAGACTGTCACTAGGCTTTCGTGGTCTTCCCCCTTGAATTTTTGATTTTGTTTCTTGTAAATATGTATATAAGGCCTGCGCCCAGCATTGATTACCCACCATGTCCTTTTCCCTTCCCCTCTGTCTGCTGCTTTCTTCTGCTTTTCTGCTGGATGGTAAAATGAGGGAGCAGGATGTGTGTGCTGGGAGGAAAGGGGGCTTGCACAGGGGCCGGCAGGAGGGTGGGGCTGCTGCGGATAAGGGACAAGCTGCCTGTCCCTGGCTCGGGGGTGGTGCAGGGTGTGTGTTGTGCAAGGCTGCAGAAGTGTTGGGGTGACAAATGAGCTTGTTGTGACATTGGAAAGGGCTGGCACAAACTCCCAGCTCAGTTGGATTTTCCTTGCAAACATAATGGGTTTAGCTGAATAGGGAATAATTGAAGTTTGAAAATGTTTGGATGAGAATTGGCATTATTACAGCCTTTTTTAAAATAAAAGGGTGAGCATAATCATAATTGGAAATTTTTGTCCTTTATATGAATGTTGAATATAAAATCTTTTATCGCAGATACTATTTTTTAAAAATTAAAGTGAGTGACTTCAGGGCGGAGTTTCTGGTTTTTCTTTTTGTTTGTTTGGTTTTCCTTGCTGTCTGAGGTAAATAATTACTTTCACTTGGCTATTGAGACCAGTTGTTTGGTTGCTCTGTCTTTCTTTATTTTTGTGAAAAGTACTGAATTATTACTGGGGACTGATGAACATTTTGACCAATAGAGGCAGCTACATTTTCTACCCTTTAAATACGAGATAAATGCTACAATTAAATGCCAAAACACAGGATTGAATTTTTCCTTGGTTTAACCTGAGCTAACGCAATATTCTCTCTCTGCACATTTAAGTGTGGTTGCTCTAGGGAAAATGGGGGGGAGGGTTGGATTGAAAAGCTCTGTCAGAAGCATCTCCTGCCCTCTGAGGGAGTCTGCTGGAAGGCAGAGTCAGGAGGAGAATGCCGAGAACGTTCGCTGCTCCTCAGTGATGTGCAGCACCCGGGCTCCCGGCTCAGCACGAACAGGAACAGCCCAGGGAGGGAGGAAAGGGCCAACACCGAATCATCCTGACCTGGTGCCTCCTCCCAGCTCTGGGTAAGGGTTTGAAAGCACAAAAGTTTCACCAAAGCTACAGTGTTTATTTGCTGTTGATCACACTGTCTCACATGAATTTGTTTAATGCCTTTTAAAATCCATTTTCAGTCTCCACAACCTCCTGAGGCACTGACTGCCACAATGCAATTATGGATGGTAGGAAAGAGTACTTCCTTTTGGGCGTGTCTGTTTTAAACCTGCTGCTAAATGCCTTTGTTGGATGCCCCCTCAGCTTTTGTACTGCAAGAGAAAGTGAACAATTACTCTGCATTTACCTTCTCCATTCGGCCTTTTATAGACTGCCATAATTTCTCTCTGCAGTCATCGGGGTTTTTTTTCCAACCTGAAGAGCCTTTGTCTATTTCATTTCTTCTTGCAGTGATACTGTTTTGTATCTCAAAAAAGATAAATGTGGGCTTTTTATCACTACTGTCTTTTTTTCTCCTCTCTGACAAAAGTGTCAAGGAAATCCTGTACAGGAATGCCATAGTTAAAAGTTTCTTTGGTGCTTCTTTGTGCCAAAATAATTAGCTTTTGGCTCTTGGAAATTACCAAAAGCTTCTGAAAAGAAGAGAAAATGTTGTTCTCCAGTCTGAGATAGTGTTCATATCCAAAAGTAGGTAAGAGAAGGTAGCAAACAAACAGAAGTGTCTGGGTTTGAAGTTCTTCTTTGTTGCCAACAAACTTTCCAACTTAATACACAAAAATTGAGTGAGTGCAAGGAAGTGACAAAACGGGGACCTGAGAGTTCAGGAAGTTCGGTGAATTCAGTCTGTACTGAGCAAGCTTCGGCAGCATTAACAGGACACAGCAGTTCCAGACAGTGGGGCTGTTTTATTCTACTTAGTCCAGAATAAGCACGGTATCTTCTATTATGTCTAAATCTGAAGGGACAGAAGAGTAAAAGAGAGCACATTTTTATTTTAAGTTTCTGTGCTCCTATCTGGCACAAATACTCCATCTGAGAGAGGCAAATGCAAATGTCTCCAGATCTGAGCACAACCATCTGCAGGGAGCACCTTGCTGTCCTTTCAGTCTGGCAAAGTCACAAAGCTCTTCCACCTTATGCCCTTTTCTCCTACCTTGTGGTGTTGGAGCGGACTCTTCAAGACTCAGTACACCTACTTCTTGCTTCCTGCTGTGTCTCAGCTGTCTTGATTTCCCATCTGCTGTATGCTGCTGGCAGTGCTGCTGCCCTGCACTCTCCTCCTGCCATCTCCTCTTTCCGTGTCTCTACACAGAGAGCTGCTCTCACAAGATGAGGTTGCCTACCTAAGGTCTTCCTGGAAACTTGTTTCTTACAAATACCTACCAGATGCCTCAGGAGATGAGCTTTCACTTCCTCTCCTTCATTATCTATCAAAAAAAAAAAAAAAAAGAAAATGAAAAAAGAAGAATGAAGAGATCTTTGTTTTATTTTCCCATGCACTTGCTTTTTGCTGAGTTTCCTGCTAAGTTCCCAGTGCTGCTTGGGCCTTTCCCTCCTGTCCCGCCTCGTTGTTTTGTTACCACCCACTCATTAGGTCATGGCTGAAATTAGCTGGTGAGAACTACAGGGCTGGGTTGATTCCTCTCGCCTCTCTAGCGAGGGTTTGATACGGTTTTAAGTTGGTTTGTTTTTTTTAAAAAAATACTGAAAGCAATAAAATGAGCACTTCTGCAACCAGGTAAAGCAAGGTAGGAAGGCCAGGTAACATGGAAAGTGGTGGTGAAGATCTCTAACAGAACCAGTGAGAGCACACGTGACACCAAAGCCTTGTGTTCCAAGTAGATAATTCTATCTGCTTTTGTTACTGTCTTTAATAAAAAATAGTCTTTAGGATTAAATATGGGATTCCTTTGGAGGAAAAAATATTTTGTGAAAATTGCTTATAGTAAAATGCAATGATTTTATGGCACAGTGTTTTCTGAATAATTTTTGCTTGTTTTGGGGGAGCTACATAGTGATCAACATACTCGTGTCATGGAAGTTTCAATAAGATGATGATCTGTTAAGGATATGTTGGAAATGTTAATATTCATCCGTAAATGACAATAATATTTCCTATTTGGGACCAGTAAGTTACTTTAGGTGCCCTCAGCACAGAGTTAACATCCCATGGAGTGGTGTCCCATCAATATTTAGGAGACTGTCCCTAACTTTTTTTTTAAGACACAAGGTGCCATGCCAGTGAGGGACAGTGGGTGTTCCCAGTGCAGTGAAATGATGGTGAGGGGTGAAAGGTGACTTGCTGAGCTGAAATCAGAGGGCTGAGGCTCCCTGAGGCTTGTAGCAGGGTCTGGTCTGCTTTGGATCAGGCACAAGCAGCATGTGGAATACAGTCAGGTTAGCTAAACTTTCTCTGTGGGAGACACTTTGAACTCTGCAAGGTAGAATTTCTGTTGCAGGCAAGCCATGTATATAGTAAAAAATCATAACTGTGTCCAGAAATGAAATAGCCAAGTGTGGCTTTTGCTTTATGATAAATCCTGTCAGTTCAGAGCAGGTCCCCAGCCCATGGGTATTCTTTGCCATAAAATGAATGCTGATAGGTAATAGATGAAACAGTGTGAACTTCTCACTTGGTGGCACAAATCTGTGTAACACAGCTTGCAAAAATGACTCTTCTAACCAAGTCCCTGTTGGTCCCAGTCTTTTAAACATATGTATTTTCAGTTCTGGTAACTGATATGCTGCTTTTATGACTCTTCCTCACAGGAACCCAGGCAGAAGGATGTAGTTTTCCTCAGAAATGGCAATTTTTTAGTCTGTCTTTATATTCTACATTGTAGAATATAATAAAATCCAAATCCTGCCACTTGTGCAATCATTTAATTCATATCGTTGCTTTCCGCATTGGTAATACTCTGGATTTTTTTTTCTTTCTGGTGTTTTTTTTTTTTTTTTTTTTTTTTTTTATCC
>VXBQ01014805.1:417849-461941 GCA_013400175.1 Phainopepla nitens | reverse complement strand
CGCAGGGCGGCGCCGCGAGGGGAGGAGACACCATCGACTCTCTGTGCCCGGGGCCGCCCCGCCGCGGGGAGACGCGCGGGCGGGCGCGGGGCCGGGCCTCGGCTACGGGAGGCAGCCACACCGCGGGCCACGCTCGGACCAGCAGGAAACGAGGAAAATTAATTAACAAGTCATAAAGAAATTGAACTTCCGGAAAGCGCTCCGTAAATAACAATAAAAAAGCCAACTAGGAATTGAGATACGAGAGTGACGTTGTGCAGTGTTCTGAAGTACAGAATTCTTAAAAGAGGAATCACACTGTTGTCCCTACAGAGTGTTTTAATATATTTCTAAGTACAATTCGTGTCTGATTTTGGAAATACAAATACATTTCGAATGGTTAAAAACAAAAATTAAAAAAATATTTTGAACATCAGCCAGCTGAAAATATATTTATCTAGTAAATCATCTCTCAAAGCTTTTATATATTTAATTATTCTAACTAAACATAGTACCCTTAAAAAACAAGTTCATAAAAATGTAGAAATGAAACTGTGGAATAAGATTACTGGGATATATACACACACACATTCAATGCATACACAGAATTACAAGGTGGGGTTGGTTGGTTGTTTTTAAGTTTGGAAGGTTGTTAGACAACGGAACTAGCAAGCAATGCCCAACTCCTGAGTTCCTCAACCATGATAACCATAAGCTAATTTTTAAATTGTTTTTATCGTCTTTCTACACACAAGATATTCCATGTAAAGCAGCAACAGCAGTGCAGTTACTGGTAGCAACATCTCAAAAGTAATAAAAAACCCCATACATCCAGACAGTAGTACATTGCACACACACGTGATTCTCATACACCCATCGACAATTGGTCAGAGTATTAAATCAGTGTACAAATTAAATATTTCCAAAAATGTGCAAAAAAGTCAACATTGATAGAAAAAAACACCTTTGTGTACATACATTACAAACTGTGCCCAGCATTCAACTGAGAGTAAAAACATTTACAGTGAGAAACTGATAGATTAAATAGAGAATTTAATGGCTACATAAAAATGTACATTAGATCAAGAGTAAATTTACAAATTTTTATTCATAGCTTCATGAAAACTAAAGGCCTACGTTCCAATTAATCTAAGTCTCCTCCACATATTTACAGTGATACTCCATTTTATGACTCCTGCGAGGTCTGAGATGACAGACACTATGCTTTAATAAACCATTCCAATTTTAGGGTGACACCACCTTTTTTTACTGGTATTGACAAGAAACAAACACTAGGGAACTGACAATCTAATGGCTGTTCAGAAAAGAAAATGCAATCCTTGTTTTTTTATCCACATTATATAAACCTCTGGGGAAAAAGGATCATCTAGTTTTCAGGTAAAAAGCACAAAAAAGCTCTGACGTATTTCCCATGCCTATCCACTCATGAGCTGGAGTATCCTTTTCCTTATCTCTCAACAAAAGACCCTGACCTCCAATCCCTCCACCTGTGGACTCAACAAAAGGGCTGAACCCATGGGATACAATTTTTATGCTGTTAAATCCAGGTCCTCTCTCTTTAAAGTAAGTTTCTGAAAACTAAGCCCTACCCAAGGTGTGACTGCTCTGAAACACAGGAAATCATTTCCTCCACCTCAACTACCCCTCAGCTCCATACATGTATATATTGCTGGAGGAAACCCAAGGACTGCAGCAGCAAACCAGGAGCTGCAGCGTCCTGGGTTCAAGTGATGGGCTCCCTGGTCTAAAGCTGGACACACACCTTATTCAGGAGCTATCAGGGGCCACCACCTATGCAGGACAAGCTTTGCCAGCCAGAAAGAAAAAGAAATGGTGTGGGCCAAGTGGGGGATATCAAATGAGAAAGGAGCTCCTTTGCTTCTGATCACAGATTTTGATTCAGGAAGCCTGGGGTGATAGCAAACCTGTCTGACCCCTCAGTGCACATTAGTGGCTTCTCCTGAAGGCAGCACCCACACTCAGGTAACTGTGGGTGACATCTGGCTGTCGCAAAGAGGACTGGCCACTTCCAGGAGCTTTGGAACATTCTCACTATGGCGCACAAAACAGATCAGGTCACAATTTCTCTTCACAATTTCGGTGTTCCTGAAATGTCCCAAGGCTCAAACCCAGCTACAGAAGTCACCAGGTTTTAGTCACCAAGCTTATGCAGTAATTTTAGAGTGACAACAGTAAGATTAAATTAGAAAGAGCTTTTAAAAAGAAAACTCTTCATTTTAATACAAGCATGAATCTCGCTTATCAGAACAGCAACTATAAACACCCACATGTCTGAAATATGGGCAGTGCCTATCACTTTTTACTAGTACCTGCTTTACTCAGTCAGCAACAGCTTACTGGTAGATATACACTATCTATAAGAGACATGAAACATCACTTTTGGCTATATGTATATGGGATAGAAAAGCTTTGGTAGTTGTATGTGATTCTACACCGCAGACTTGTCATTGCCACAAGACAGCAAGTTACCAGCAAGAAGAAGTGACACTGGCGGCAATACTTCAGCTTTTCCAGAAACACCACAGGGACTTACATTCAAGCATACACATTATACTTTTCTATATGCGTGACACAGTCTTTCAAGATTAAAAAAGTAAGAAATTGGTTATAAATAACTGTAGATCTGACCAATTTGCTCAAGTCTCTGAAGCTGCAGTCAGACGTTGCTCTATGCTGTCCAAAAGAATGGCTTGCTGTACTGCACTGTACCTATGGGTGCTACCAGGCTTTCAGTCAAGACAACGGCAGGATCAGGATTATCCGAGAGGCACAGGAAAGAAATCTGTTGGTTTGCTCGGACAGATCATATTCCTGTGCACTGAAAGTAAACAGGTTTTAATACAATATCATGCTTACAAATGTACCAACTTGCTTTCAAGCCCAGCAGGAAACTCTGCTGCACAGTCTGGTACCCAAAGCCAGGAAGCCAAATCCTGACAATCCAGTTACTTCTGTGCATGCAGACAAATCCTCTTCCTGGCATGTGCATCAGTGTACAATCTCCAGAAGGCAAATACAAAATGTGTATTAGCACTGAAAGCAAAAAATCACTTTAAAGTTCTGAATGTCTACTGCAGATTATAACTCAAGCAATTAGTTTCAATGCAGTTAGGCAAACTCTGCTTTGGGCACTTTGAAAAAACCCATTCTATAAGACTGCTTTGGTGACATGGAATTGTGTGACATATTTCAATATGGTGTTCTAACATGAACAAAATTAAGGCATACAGAGAAAAAGGCACTAGCTAAAAAACCCAAACTTTTCATTTTATTTTACTGAAAGGACTGTTTAGCTACAAATTGAATTGGAAACCAACTTAGAAGATTTAAGATTATATTTAAATTGTCAAGAAAAGATTGTAGATTTAACTATGCAATTATTAGATCCATACCCTTTGGGGTTCTTCCATGGATATTTCTATCACCCAAATGAAAAATAAACAACTTTCTTTAACACAACACAACTGAAACCTTGAATCATGCTATAACAGGACTGTTAGTTACACCATTAAATCATATCACAGAAGTAGCTTTTGTCACTTAATATGTGTAACAGACTGAATACTAAAAATCATTAGATAGATAAGACTTTTGAAAATACACATACTCACCGTGAATTTCAACACTTATTTTTTGAGAGTACAGTTTCACTGTGGTGTTTACAGAAAAGCAAACCAACCCTGCAGCAGTGTTGCTTTCACTGGCATTTTTTAATAATTGGATTCAACAATTAAGACCAATTCATGATTCTAAAATGCTGGTGGCTTTCTAAATGAGATACAAGAAGTTGTGAGCAGGGATCTTGGCTCTCCAATCCTCCTCCAATGGAGTTTAAAGCACAAAATTCCATGCACCCTCACAAACTCTAGAATGAGGAGTCATTCACCATCACCCCAGGAGTCCCTGTAAGTGTTTAACAAACCCTGTATACAGCTTGTTTTACTACCTGACTCCACCAGGGGTAAGTAATAGCCAATCTCTTGGTAAAAGTCTGATTTAGCTTCATAATTATTTCTAGCTCAAAATATTTGTGTTAATAACCAACTAATTTACTCTAAGTTATTAAAGTCAGTAGAGAAATTCTCATTTGGGTGAAAAAAACTAGCTCAAGCCTGATCTCGGTTAAGTTTGTAAAATTTTACTAGAATCACTCAAACTGGAAAATGTCAACTTCATTTAAGAAGCACAGTCTTTACACTGGCAGCTTTCTGACATGCCAAAGACATGATGAAAAATGTATTCTGAAAGTTGCCTTTTTCCTGGCTCCCAAACGCTGGCCGTTGTCATGACTGAATGCCATTTTTTTTTTTAGAAAAGGCACAAAAGCAGCAAACTTGATTGTTCAGTAATTAAAAATCACAACAAGGAAGTGATATTGCAATATACATGATCCAGCACTGTCTCACAGAAAGGTCACATTATAAGAAAACTAGATTCTGAAATTTTTCAAGCTTCAGAGAGTGCAGTTTCTCTTTAGAATAGTATATTTAAATGTTATGAATGCTACAGATAAACCTGGTTACATTTTCCCTTTAATGTCCTTTTTTGGTAATATAAAATTTCCTTACCTTTTCAGGTATTACTGACCACTACTGATTTTTATATACATTTTCACCTTGGTTTTGGTACCTTCTTAATCTGAAATCAATCATTTCAATTACATGATCTTGAAAATTACCTACATAAACTATTAGGTTCTACATTAAACTTCCCATCCCTACTGTCACTATATTTTGCTTATAAAGCAAAGGTCCCTTACAGCAGAGTACATACCAATACTTCTTAAAGGCTGCTTCATAGCTTTTATCTAGTGACAGAGAAACAAACAAACAAAAAAAGTCAATACAAGCTGCCTTTCCTTTCAGTCTTTTACACTTTTCCTGGTCTGAAGTTCTTCTTGTGCTCAGGAAACCTTGCACAGCTGTATACCCTGACTGAGAAAATTATAAGTTGGGTAAAATACTCACACAAGCTGAAGAAGTCACCACTCTCAGTCTCTGGAGAGATGGCCACAAAAAAGTCTTTCTTACTCCACTACAGGTAAAGTGATTAGGATAGATCCATAGTCCTGCTTATGCTCTGGTGAAACATATGGAATTCAGCAGAATAAATTCAGAAATCTCATATGTGAGTGACTGTGGGAATGGGAAAGCTTATTGTTCTGTCTCCATGCATTCTATAAACCTGATAGTCCTCTAAAGAAGCAGAACAAGTTGAGCCTTGTCAGACTAGACAAGGGTCACAATAGCAGCCTGCTCCGCCTTTAAAAAACAACAAAAGCAAGCAATGAATCATCCAAAACAGTAAACATAACTTCAGTTCTGTCATCCAATAGTTTATTTCCAAATGCCCCTTTAAATTATGTTCTGTTCTTCTACAAAAATATGAGAGTCTGACTTTTCTGTTGTGAAAAGTTATTCACTACACCTGATCAGTACCTGGGCTTCTCAACTGAGAAGCAATATTTCAGATTTTAACTTCTTTTATTATGCTCTTTCAGAAATAGAAAAAGTAATTAACGTACACTTTATGACAGTTTGAAATCTGACAAACACCAATCTGGATTATCAGGCTGGAATAATCACACTCATGTTATTTAACTGCTGGCTCACTCTGCACTTTTGGCCTGTTCTTTAGACAATTTTTTGTGCTGTGCCTTCTTCTTCATAGGATTCATCAGTGCAACTTTACTAAAAATATAACTAGAGTCTTAGCTTTCTCAATGACTCATTCCTGATGTTAAGAGATGTTTGACTTTATTTCAGGAATTTTCAACACCTCCTAGATGACTGACCTGCATTACTAAACCATATTTTTTTAGTGCAGAACGGGAAGAATTTTATATTATTCAGGCACTTGATGTTGACATACATTCCATCCTAGCGCCTCTCAACAGCTTTGAAAACATTTCTTATAGCTCATTCTGAATCCAGTAACTCATATACTGCACAAGGATTAATCACTCCCTTTCCCCTGCAGCCATTCATGGGACTGTAGAGGAGAACTGACCCTCAACATCAGTATTTTTTATCAGCTAAGATAACTGTCTCCCTCAAAGCTTATGCAACAGAGGTTCTCTTTGGCAGATAGAGCAGGAGGTGTTCTCCTAACTATTTACATCCAATAGCTGACCCTTGTCTAGCATGGAAAATTTCCCCTTTGCAGTATAGTAGTTTCTAGGAGTCTGGGCCCATAATCTGTTTACCTGTAATTATTTTCCGATTAAGATAATACAATAATTCTACACCCAAACCTCTAACTAGTACATCATTTTTGAGCTCATTTTTATTATTTTCTTTTGGTCACATTGAAGTACCAGCTAGACATGCTGCTGTACAAAGAGTTCCAAGTTCTTCCAGCTTCGCCAATTAACTCTCAGAACCAGAAGCATGTTACTGCTTCAACTGTAAATTCCAGAAACTGATTAAATGCTAAAATATAATAAGAACTTAGAACTCTCTGCTGCAAGTACCTACAATAGAGATAACAATCACATAGAAGTAATCTTCTTGTCCTTAGCTTCATGTCTGTTTTTCCCTGCACCCTGAGTCAGTCAGCGGTGTCAGAAAAAGTCACACAGTTCCTGACTGTCCAAGCATTTGTAATTTTTTTCCTCTTTAAATAAGGAACAAATATGTACTAAAGTGCTTTTTCTACATCAACCACATCAGTACATTATAGAAACAAAAAGTTCTAGTCCTGGTGGGAGGGGGCGAGAGAAGATTCTCATTTTAGATACAAAATTTAGATTGTTTACAATCTAAGTGATTCAAGAGAATATTCTCTCTCTTGTCTGTTTTCTCCTTTTTCTTTGTAAAAAATAAAAAATAAAAGTGCAGTCAAATAGAAAATAAATGCAGTAGATGCAAGCTGAGTTGAGGCAGGTGTTAGTGATAGTGTGCAAACGTGTGTCTTAGCAGTTCATCTGCAAACGGTCGCAGCTTGGCCTCGATAAAAATCCGTTTCAAGAAATCCCGAGCGTGGTCGGAGACGTGAGGAGGGAGCTGGGGGTTGGTTGGCTGAGTGGCAATTTTAAAGATGGCAGCCATGGCTTCAAACTCTGCCCACGGGGGCTTCTCAGTGAGCATTTCTACCACTGTGCAACCTACACTCCTGAAACAGAGGCAGAAGTGAAACAGCAGGTTACAATAGAGTCATGCCCTCCCAGGAAAACAAGAAATAGCAGAGAGGGACTGAAATAAGCAGTGTCCACTTAACACTACAGAGTAACTTTGGCATGAAACAGGCATTGGGGAAAAATGGTATGTACTGCTATACCTTTATCTCAAAGTCACACAAATCGCTACCTATGTCTCCACTTTATTACTTTTCAGGGCCAAAAGCTACTACCTCAGTGAAGGGATAATTACATACTTATCCAGGCAATATACACTGTGGTAGGGCACTGCCAGCATCCAGTGCTCAGCAGGTTGACAAAGGCCACGCACTCAGCACTGCACTTGGAAGCTTTCCTGCTCCTTGAGGCAGAACAGAAAAGCAAAGCATCAGGAATGCTTCGTGCATGCCATGTGTGTTGCCAGCTCATTAGAAATGCACAAGTTATTACCAGTGAACAGTGTACAAAACTAACATAGCAGCTGAAAAACAAAAGCCCTACATCATGTAGGTATTTTCTCTTTTAGCTAAGGATACTTAGGATATACTTAGATTGACAAACAAAATTTTAATTTCCTGAACAATCTTTGTATACAAAACTCATATTTAAAGAATTTAGGAAGGCAGAAGGGCATACATATGGCCAGAGAAACTTTGTTCCAGAAGTTCTGAAAGATCAGCATCTTCCAGTAACAAGTGAATGATACTGCAAAATGGATAGGCTGGAATAATTTCCCAATTCTTATAAAGTCTGAATGTTTGTCAAGATGCTTGCAAGGAGTTTTGTTGCCAAACAGAGATACATTGCTTTACAGAATAAGGATTTACTGACTGACAGTGGTCCAACTTGAGTATTTTTTCTTAAGTTTCCACCAAAAACCACAAAATAACTTTGGTACCAATATCTCAAATATGAACAAGTCAGCTGCTTGATATCATAAGGTTGATCTATTATTCATGTATATCAGAGTAATTACTAAGTCATCTGAAGTAGCCAATCTCCCTGAGGTTAAAAGTGTTGTCATTGGTTGGTTATAATGTAGTTCTTTTTTAAACACAGTGTTACTACTCCAGCCTATCTGCAGCTGCCTGCCCATTACTGCATATTCACAGACCAGCTGCAGTGCGAGGGGTCTCAGTGCCAAAGTCATCAGTCCACTGGGCTAGAGCCATGTTAGATGGTGGTGTATTATACAATGTTTCATTAACCTTCATTTTGAAAATTTACCTGCCCTCTTAGCTCTTAAGTATTTAAAAACAAGTTAAACCAAATTATTTTTTGATATTCCCTTTTACATCTGCCTAATTCCCTCTGAAGTGTTTGATATTTAGAGGAATAGCATTTTATTTTCTGCCTTGCATCAAAGGTATCAGTGTTGAAGTTTCATTACAAGACATTGACTGAACTGATGTTTCAAGGCTTCATGCATTGATTTCAGCCAGTACCTCTTCAGAACTAACAAAGTTTAGTAATCCTAAATCCTGTTAGTTTTAAACAAAGTTTGGTAATCCTAACTTCATGCAAGGTCAGTTAAAAGGATTCTCTTCTGATCTCTAAACTGATGGGCTGAGAAATTGCCACATAAAAAATTAAATTTCAGTGTTAAGACTCTCCAAATATGACTGCCACTGTTCACATTTGCCATTTTCTTCAGCTTAAATCCCAGGATCAAAACCTGCAGCTTCAGACAACAAATACCTACTCTCTGCTGAAAATGAAATGACTCTTTTCAGTAGAGAAGGGGTTTTTGAACATACCAGATGTCTGCTTTTCTGCCGTACCCTTCCCCACTAATAACTTCGGGACTCATCCAGTAGGGAGTTCCTGTGACAGACTTCATTCCCGTCCCAGACAGACAGATAGTCTGCAGTCGTTTGCTGGCACCAAAGTCACCAAGTTTCACATTGCCCGCTGAGTCCCGCAGAATATTTGCTCCTGGAAGGAAGAGAACAAAGCATTACCTTCATGAAAGACTCAAAGTTTTGGTTTGGGAAGCAGTAACAGAACTTTGGATTTAGGGATACAATTCAACATCAACCTAGGATTTATAGCCAGAGAATTTACTTTCTTTGCTCATTCCTACTACTCTATTCTGGAGTTCAAAAAATAATGAACACACTGGTTTGCATCCTAGGCCTTTTTCAGGAAGGGGCAGTCCCTTTGTAAAGCCCTCCTGACAAAATAAGGAATGGGCCATACATAGGAAATTAAAAGAAATGGGAAATGAGTTGCCATACAACTGAAAATGTTTCCATACTATTGTAAAGCAAAACCTCAAACTGTGTTCCAGATTTATTCAAAACAATTATCTGCATAGGATGTACAAATTGACGGTGATATCTCAACCTGCTTTGGAAAAAAACATTGTTTTATACAAAGCAGCAATGGTAAAAATATTAGGGAATACAAAAGCATTGTGTTCAACACACTTATTCTGCACATCACCATCTTCCTACATATTCACACCTTGCTTATGCAACACTTGCAAGTCACCTGCACCTATCTGCAAAAAAGCAAATGTTTCACCAGGCTTCCCAGCAGTAAAATGGAAGTCTGATCAGGCAAGTCACCTCTGCTGGTCACTTCTTGTAGCAGCAAAGTGCTGGGTAATTTCTATTTAATTGATGAAACAAAACTCTGTAAATTGAAACTTCTGAGATGCTTTCCTCCACACCTTCTATTTCTAATTATATCATCCTCCAATGTATTTAAAAATATTAATAGTAAAATAAAATCAAAGGAATTTATCCTGATTGTTTTGCAGATGAAGACTAAAGAAACATTGCCAGAATGCTGCTAGAACATCCCAAAGTTGCTTATTTTTCCCTCCCCATGTTACAACAGTGACAAGACTAAAAGATGGAAAGCAAACACATTGATTTTAAGTCAGTACTTTGGTATTTCAAACTTAACTGCATTTTAGTGCTTCACATAAGACTAGAAAAGGATCAGTAATAAAGAGCACTGAACTGTTCACAGAACTATCATTACCTTTAATATCTCGATGGACAATCATATTACTGTGCAAATAGTGAACTCCTTCCAAAATCTGCCGTGTGTATTTACGAGTCACATTCTCTGTGAGTGCTCCATATGATTTCAATTGGTCTTTGATGGAACCCTATGGAACAGAAGTATAAAGCACTAACACTTCCAGAATTCAACTGAAATTCAATTAAATTTATGCCTGAAACACAGACATTTAAAATTACAATTCTTCTTGATTTAACCTTAAAACTAGCAAGCAGCTGAATAGTTCCAGTCCAATGTACAGTAAGACAACAGCACCCTCAAACTTTTTGATGGGTAAGTGGTGATACTCAGGATGGACATAACACACGCCCTTTCTGTTAGCTTATACTCAGAAAAAAACACCGTCAAGAAAAAACCACCATGTGCTATAGGGTGGTGCTTTAGGTAAAAAATAAGAGGCAAGCAAGTCTTAGCTTAAAGAAAGATTAAATCAAAACTTCTTGGGTCTTTTGCAACTATTTTTGTATAACCTGTCTTTGTCACATGGAGTTAGAAACTGCTAAGATTCCTTCTGTCACACTGCCCTCCAAATCTCAGAAAAATTCCAGAAGTCCCACAAAACAAGAGCCAGAACTCAAAAAAGTGAAGAAGCAACAAAAACCCACCACCACCAAGAAAACAATGCCCAGACACTGCTTCTTCCCTGTGGAGTCTCATAGTAAGTAGACTGCTGTAACTATTCAGAAATATAGAGCCTCTGTTTTTATAGGAGCACATTTTATTTAGCTCTGCTGACCCCACTTGGTGAGAAAATGAAAATCTACTGTTTTGTGACCTTATAATTTCCTAACAAAGCAAAAGAACAGCAGCTCAGCATGTACTAGGTGCCACAAAAGAAGCAAACACCGAGATTATTTTCTGCATGCACTTATTCCCACCCCATCTGAGCTACTTTTTGTTTTGCAGAAATACTTGAAATGTGGCAAAACAAAACAAAATTCAGGGAGACTTGAGAGTTTACTAATGATAATACTGTCTTTGCAAAGACATTACCAGGCACCACCTATGCCACAATGAAACACAAAGTGCTTTTGTATGAACCACTGTAATTCTGAAAACCCAAGCAAGCAATGGAGAAGACAGGAGGCTGCAAGCACTTGTCAGGACCCATTTTTGGTGTTTTTGACTTGGACAGTTTTAAATATCTGTGTTCACTTATGCAAAGCTGAATGCTTGGGTGCTTGTCACACTGCACACAATCAACAGCTGAAGTGGATGAGCTCCCTTGCTTACCCCAGGCATGTACTCCATGAATATTGAGAGGGTCCTTTCAGGTGGATCTCTCAAGAAGCCATAATACTGAACAATTCTTTCATGCAGCAGATTTTTCAGCAACTGAATCTCACATTCAAGTGCATTTACTTCCTGAAATGATAAAACAGGACAGATTTATCATGTTTGATGTAGTAAAACTAAGATTTTGGATTTTAATTTTTTCAAGCAGAGCAGTGTGTACATATTGAGGTGTTATGCAAACTAAGTAACAAAATACTCCTATAGCTAATGTAAAGTTTTTGCATTTTATAACAAGAAAAGATCAATGTTAAATGGAGGTAATTAAAAATAACCAAAATTATGTCTTTTCTATACATTATCTTTGGGATGATTTTGCTGGTTTTTCATTTTTTCTCTTCTCTTGAAGTTATGTTTGTTTCAGAGCCCAGCAGATATCAATACGTGCATGAGGTCAGTGATCATTATGCAACATGTCATAAGCCTCCAGTTGGGTAAAAAAACAACATACAAAACATGGAAAACCCCCACACATTTTAATCTTTGTGGTGTAATAATTAGCATTGATTCTTAACTTTTCCAGGATGATAGACTATACTTTAAAAATGCCTTTGAGTAACACTTGATATTTAATAATGAAATACAACAAAGGAAAACACTAACAGCTGGTGCTTTCTCTGGAGCCATCCAAAATACTACAAATTTTGCAAACAGGAAGTAAGATTATTTTGAAATGGACTGCACGATTAAATGCTGGGAAAATGCTAACCCATGAATTCAAAATTGACTAGATTCCAAATTTCATCTAGAAGTTTTCCATCAAAACCTGAATTTTTATCTGTCATAGCCTATTACGGATACCCTCACACTTCTGAGACTAGAAAGAAAATTTATTTTTTTACACACAGAGACTCATAGTACTACAAAATGCTATGATAAATGAGCTCACAAAACCATTGCTTCAGAAGAGATACTACCATATTTTAACATTTCCAAAACATAGGGAGTTCTTCTGTTACACATTTCACAGAAGTAGCAGTAACAACTACACTAGGAATCTACAGCACAAGTGAATCTTGACTTTTTCTTTGATCCTACACCACTAAAAGCACCAACTATAACTGGCAGCCACTCAATTCTGCAATCATGCTTACACCCATTGTTTCCCTGGCCTTGCTCCCAACAGTGCAGAACACAGTCATAATGTAAGAAAAGTAATAATTCTCTTCCCATCCTGTAAAAAGCAGCAAGTATGGTTTGGGAAAAGAAGAAACAGTGTATTGGTGCTACTTTTAAATTGTTTATCTCCTTCAGCATCCAGTATTTAAAGGTGGACAAGTTTAATTTTAGAGAGAATAAACTAACAGGGAAACTTGAGCTCTTTAGGGAGAAACACAGAGTGTAACAACAGCTAGTCTTGATGCACAAAATTTAGAAGAAATGAAACAAACAAACCCCCTCAAGACATAGAAATACCCTCAAAAAAGATGAAAAAATAGGTAAGAATCTCAAACTGTCTTCATAGTCAAAACAAATTTGTTTTCAAGAATTTCTTTTCAGGAACACTCATATCAGAACAGCTTTTTATGCTTATAAATGTAACTTATTCTAATTCCTGTTAGTGTAAGTAATTATCTATTTCAGAGCATACTTCATAATAGATCATTTAATTTTAGAGACCAAGATTGCATCAAATCAAATTATGCATCTTCACAGCATAAGGATCTCTCTGAAAATTTAAAAATGTGATATAATACTAAAATCAGGTAAGCAGACTAATTATCTGTGGTACTAACAAAGCAGAATTCCTAACAAGGACAAGGTTTCCTAACACAAAATGGTTTAAAACATGTTCAAAACACGTTCATCCTGTTCAAGGAAAGGAATGTGAGTCTGGTCTAAACACAGCACTTCAGCAGAAGCCTTTTCCAAGGCCTCTCTTTGGTATCACTTACCTTGCTGGTTTCTGGACTATCGGGATCAAACTGAACTTGTTTAACAGCCAGTTCTCTTCCAGTATCAGCATCGTAACACAGATATACTCTGCCAAATGCACCTTGACCCAGCAGTTTACCAAGTCTCCAGTTAGTTGGAGCTCGTGGTGCTGAAAATATAAGTATGTTTTGGTTTTCAAATGAGCTTGTTATTCAGCTGCTCGAGAAAAACTGGAATACACAGAAAATAATTTTTTAAAAGACTACTTTTTTCAACAAAAAACTGTGCGTCCTAAACATCATCATATAAATTACAAAGATCAATAAAACTCCCTGTGAGATGGAAAACATGAGCTACTTAAATTTATTCACAAAATAAGTTGTGGTAGAACTGGACATACTTAAAACAACTAGCAATAGCTAATCTGAAAAACAGAAAAAACATGTTAAACAAACAACTTTCTTAAAAAAAAAAAAAAGAGGCATAATTACAAGGTATGAGCTACTGAAGTCATCACAAAGTATATTTGCTCCTGAAATTCTACCACAAGTATGAAGCAGTACCACTAAAAATGTACAGTTAAACTGAAAATATGACCAACATTTGCAAAAATAAATAGTAACTACAACCTACAAAACCCTTCTCAGGCCCTAAAGAGTCTAAGAAATCACTTTTACAATGTTTTGTTATCGCATATGTAAATTCCAATTGAAAGTCTACATGAAGGTTGGCAAGGTAAGCAATGAAAATACTGATGAGCATAGTCTTGACCTTTGCCCACCGGAGAGATAAAAGCACGTTATTTAATGGCTCTCTGTTTGGATGACACTTGAGAAGTGAGAGTTTTCCAGCGGGGCTCACAAACGGCAGAACTTACAGCGGCTGGGCGGGCTGATGTCCATGACTGACAAGGTAGGATTGTCGATGTCGCTGCCCCTCCTGCGCATTCGGCCGTCTTCGTATTCCGGCGTAAAGACGCTGCTCCCGCTGCTGGTGCTCAGAGAGTGATCGGTGGGACTGAAACTAACTGGTGAGCGGAAGTTGTTCCCCTGAGTCCTCCTGGCTCTTGGAAAAGTTTTACGACCTTCAGTGATATACACAGAACACAAACGTTACGGTACAAAAAGACACTGCAGTGCAACGTGTGCATGTAAATACTTTCTGAATTCTGCATCATCTCGTTCCAATCTGCCACGGCGCAGGAGAGGACACAATCATCACGAAGTTTACTGGCTGAACTCCATCCAGAAGAACACAAACATTCACCACAGATGTATATAAGGACTAGACAGAATCAAAACCTTGTGTTTAAGAGATGAAAACTGGGACCAAATTCTGGAACTGTTCTGAAATATAATCAACATGCTTGGAAAACCTGGAGACCTATAAGAAGAGAAAAGAAAACACCCTGCTTCTACTTTTTTTATTAATGTGCAAATACCAAATTTCTGATATTTAGGAGCACAAAATGCATGTTTACAATCCTGTAGTGCCCAAGCCAGCCTCTTTCTTCTGTAAACTAGGAAGAATTGAATGCAGAGAAAGACTGACCCATGGAATCAACAGGAAGACCACAAAAGTATTTTAGAAATGAAAACACAAGCAATGCAAAATTTGGAGATGGCTACAGGATCAGAATGAAAAACCAGAGCACTGATCTTCAACATGTTAATTACAACCAGATGACTAATACAATTTATGTTAATCTATTTAGATAACACAACTATTTTTAGGACACCATCTCTTGATTAAGTTTCATCCTACAGAACTCAGCAATAACTGAAGGAGTCTCTGATTCATTAGGTACTACACCGGAGGAGGAGTTCCCAGAGGACTAAAGAAAGCAGATAAAGTATCTTTGAAATAGTAGACTCAGACTTATTTACTAGCCTGGACAATTGAAATTCCAAGAAAGATATGCAAACAAGTTATTAAGCAGTTTTCTTCACCATTAAGAAGATAAAAAACGTGATAAACCTGTCATAATTGGTTTGTTTCATGCAGCTAATCCAATTTTCCCATTTCAGTGGGACATTCTCACAAGCCAACTCAGGAAGTGTTGCAGACCAGCTTACTATGCATATTATACTCAAGACAGATTCAGAGCAGTTATCAGTGATTTCTCATCAAAGGGGAAGATAATTTAAGTGGATATCCCCAGTAGTTTATCTTCAGTCCACTTCCATACACTATTTTAATTCATAATGTACTTCTGTTAGAACTTAACACACTGAAATATTGCAGATGACATCATGTGTAGCTGAAAGTCCATTTAAAGATAAAAATTAAAATTCACAGTGGTATTGGAAGTTAGAGATGATTCAAAAACCACAAGATGAAGTTCAGTAAGGAAGTACAATATACACACTTAAAGAGAAATCTAACGCAGAAACTACGAAGTGTAAAGCAATTGGTTGGCTTGAAGTCATGAAGGAAATGATAGAGGAAATATAACCAAAGACTGAAGAGCAGTCAGAGTGGTTACCAGAAAGTAGGGTCATTCTGCAATATATTAATGTGACTGCTACATACCAAGTTATGCTTTATGTATAACACAGTATATAAGCAGAACATGAGAAAAGCCTCAGCTCAGGCAGGAGAAGAAAACTAAGGTGAGAAAACAGGTATGTGGGTGATGTAGTGATATATAAGGGCAATGACCAATTCTTCACTGTGCTAAAATGGAGTAACTAGTTACTATTTTCATTGGGAAGAAAAATGTTTTGAAAGACAGAGAAAGTTAAGCTATCTTGGAAGTTGGGAACATAAAGACAGTATGTGTCTTCTGCTGAAGTCAATTTAGAGTTTACTTGGAAGTCAGTGTGACAGATCTTTGCTTCTTTAAATCTTGCCTTAGAGCTAGGGACTGCAGTGCCTCAGTTTGAGATTTCTGTGATTCCTGTAACATAATTTCATTTATTGCTGTGCTCATTCCACACTGCAAGGGAAGTCATGTGGTCCTGGGGAGACATTTCTTCTTAACACTTCTCAACTAGTGTTTGACACACCTTGAAGTATGAAAATACTTCAACTGCTCCTTTCTACTACTTTTAGAAATTTAACACATGTTAAATTTATATCAATGGTATTACTGCCCAAACCAGTTTTGTGGACACATGAGCAGGTGCTGCCTTGCATTCCAACAATTTATTTCACCAGCTAATTCTCAGTTTACATCACTGATTTTAAATTTTATTTACTCTTTTAATCTAAGAAACTGTTCACCGGAACTCCACTGTACTTGGGATTTCTTAAAGCAAAACAAGACATCACAAAATGACGTAACTATTTTAGCTAGAGAAGGGTCACAAAGGTCAAAAACTTATACTATATGACTTGTGTGTGACCAAAGATAGCAAACATTCCCACAGTTGTGGGTATGAGTCAGCAATTCTGTAATCCTTAACTTTGCCAGAGATAAAACTGCTCAGAGGTTCTATCAATCATTAGAAGCTTAGCAAGTGAGTTTGGGGAAAGAATTTAAGCTTTCAATTTCTTCAATATTTTAATTTAATTTTGTTAAGATCTTACATTTTTATTTACATTTTCAGATGAGAAAAAAAAAGATTAATAAAACTGTTGCAGTGTTCATACTTACCATCATTGTAGTCTTGTTGATGATATGAAATATGATATCTTCTGGGGTAAGTCCCCCCCTTTCCAAATTTCTCAAATATTGGGATATCATACTCTACTAGAAAATAAAAGGATTAATTTCAAAATTTAGAGTGTGACAAAAACATGTTAAATTAAACACTTTGATAATACAAACTTAAAATAGGTGAACATATCAGAGGATATGAAGGGTTGAAGCATCAGAGCAAAAAGAGAACAAAATCACACAGCTCACAAGAACTAAAAGGACTTCAGTCAAAAGTCCCAAAGGATCAAGAATTCAACAGCTCAAGTGGTTTGTAACCTCTTGCTTAAAAGAATGTTGGAGGACTGTAGTATGTCTGATTACTCCAGTTTTAAAACATTTTCTAGAGGAGAAACTATTCCAAAGAATATAATTCAAAGTTGTATAAATATGAAAAACTGGTGAATGAGTCAACACAGTTTGAATTACTCAAATACATTCAATAGATCCTTTTAAAAGTTACTGAGGGGAAAAAGTATAAGAAAAGGGAAAAAGTCCCTTGTGCATAAGTAATTGCTTAGAAGAGAAGTACATCAGGAGGGAGGAAACAGTCAACAGTCCACAGGAATCTGGGCTAAAACTCATGCAGTTTAATTATCCATGAATTCTCTGTACAGAACAAGGAACACTGAAAAAAAATCACTTTGAGAAATAAAACCAACAGAATAATTAGAAAAGACCCTTAAGAGTCTACGTGACTGGATAGTAAAGCTGCAGATGAAATCAATGTAGGCTTCTGTAAAGGTCTGTGACAGAGACTTCCAAAAAAGCAGCAGCTGAACTCTTTGTATTAGCTGAGAAGAATACAAAGTTTTGGTCTACTCCATTTCAAAGAATTTAGTAAAACTGGAAAAATATTCAGAAGTACAGAGATGATCAAAGATACAAAATTGCTTCTCCATAAGGGATGAAGGCCTCTCTACACTAAAAAAACAACAGCTCAAAGGGAGCAAAGAGGGCCATAAAAAAAACCAAACAAAAAAAAATCCATTGGAAAAAGCATAACAGAAAAAAAAACAACCCAAGTCTTAAAAAAAGTCACAAAGCACATCCTTTTTCATAAAACACAATGAATTGCACAACTTTCTGTTGCAACCTACAGCTGATGCTGAGAAAGATTATACAAGTTGAAATAGGGACAAGAAAAATTTGTGGAAGGAAAAAAAAAATCTAGCAAATCACAGGAGAAGATCTTGCATTTACAGAACCCTTGAGCAATACATGACTAGGAATATATTCTGAGAGAAGAACACTACACACCCCTCTGTAGAAGACCAGTATTGGTTGTGGCAGGAAGAAAGACTAGGCCAGATGGACATTTTTTCTGCTACTGTTACAAATCAAGTCATGAGAAAAAATATTGAATATGGAATTAATGATTGCTCTCTATCCCACTGTTAACATATCAGAATATGCCATGGGAAAAAAACCCCAACAAATCCCCATAAAAATATTGCAAGATGATCTTATTAGAAAAGTAACGAAACTGCAATGAACACAAACTAGATTAGGATTACACAAAAGGCAAATTAATTTCTGACATTTCCAACTCTTTTGGTACTTATCTCTGCCACCTAAATACTTCTTACACACAGTTTTATTTAAAACTGATGCAATCTGTTAAGCACTCTGGAATTCTAAAAAGAAGACTCACCATCACACATTTATCTTGATAAAGCTTCAAAATCAAAATAAAAAAAGAAGCCTCAAAATATGTAATAGACTGAAGAAACATAAAACCTTTTTGATTTACTGGAAACTAATTATTGTTCAACAGCAAAGTTTTGTAGTGAGACACGACTGTGAGAAGACATTTCAGAATACTTTCAAGGTTACCCACTGTACTTTGCAGCCTGAACCCCGCACAACAACTTGGATTTAAGCCAGAATATTGTATGAAAAAAACATTAGTGGTGATGATTAATTTTTATGCACAGCACACAGCTCTCCATCTTTGAACTCTGCAGTGCTTTCAATTACAGAAGCCACGAGCACTTCAAAGTTATTCTTAATTCACACAGAAGAAAACAAAGGCTCCATGTACTGGTTTTGGCTGGGATAGAGGTAGTTTTCTTCATAGTGGCTCTTAGAGTGCTACATTTTGGATCTGTGGCCAAAACGCTGTTGATAACATATTTTAGTTATTGCTGAAGCACGTTCCACAGAATCAAGGAGCTTTTCTGCTTCACACACTGCCCTGCCAGCTGGTAGAGTAGGCTGGGAGGCACAAGAAGCTGGGAAGGAACACACTTGGGACAGCTGGCCCCAATTGACTCAAGGGATATCCTACACTATATCTGAGGTTTTGCTCTGCAACAAAAGCTGGGAGAAAAACAGAGGAAGGGAGGACATTCAGATGATGACACTTGTCCTCCCAGGTAACCACTGGGAGTGATGAAGCCCTGCTTTCCTGGAAATGGCTGAACACCTGCCTGCCTGCCGATGGGAAGTGGTGAATTAATTCATTGTTTTGGTTTGCTTGTGTGTGCAGCTTTTGCTGTACTATTAAACTGCCTTTATCTTAACTCATGAGTTTTCTTTTGGTTTTATTTTCTCCCCAGTCTCACATGGGGGAGTGAGCGAGCAGCTGTGTGGGGCTTAGCTGCCTACTGAGGTTAAACCACACCACCTCCAAATCAAATAATTAACCACAATTATACACCAACTTAGAGATAGATATTACAGTTCAATTTAACTAAGTGTTGCATGCCCCTATGCCCTGCAACATTTGTTCTTTATACAGAGACAGACAGACACTTATACTACATTAACTACGAGTGGTGTCTCACACAACAATTCCAAAGAAACAAGAAATTTCTTGTATTTCCATGGTACCTTTCACTGCGAGCACTTGGTGTTACTTGGCTTTCTGCTACCATATTGTTTGTGTAATTCAATACTTCTCCAATGTGAACATCCCTTCTATTATTTGCAAGAGGAGCAGTTCTGTAAAGCTGGTGTGTCTCCAGTAATTTTTGCTCACCTGAGAATTCCTGATGATTATCTGGATAGCTCTGTGCTCTTGGCATCCGAGACTTGGGATAGTTGTCCCTGGAAGTGTAAAAATACACACATCTAAAAACTACTGTTAATCTAGACTCAAGCTTACTGTCCTCTTACTGATGAAAAGCCACTGCTATACATGTTGTTGCACCGGTTTAAAAACGTGGAACTCAATTCTGAAACTCAATTCTAGTAGGTAACTGTAACAACTGAGGATCAGTAACAATGGAAAAGCTTGCTTATTGAGCTTAATGTAGGTAAGAAAGCAATAGACTCTGTTAATGAGCAATGATATTAGTAAAACCAAGAATTATCACAAGTACAGCCACAAAGGAACACTGTTATGTTTAACACCTTTATGGCTAACCACAAAGGTTTACAGACTGGCAAAATCGGTTATACAGACTACAAAAACTCTTGAGGAAACTTAACCAAAGAAAAGTAGAACTTTTTAATGAGGAAAAACATTTCCTCTTCTCTCCATGAAAGTCACAGGATTAAGAGAGTGATTTTATTGAGTTATAGAATGATGAAGAATTTTTTGGTTCTTACATGATCACATTGTTTCTTACCTACAGTTGGTATGTAACTCCCAGCCACCAAAAGGAATGGATGGGATTGCCAGTCAGAGCAATCGATAACTGTTTATTTCCATAAACATACCAAAACAGTGTCCTCCTTTTTCTGGTAACAATTTCTCTAATGGGTAACTGAAGCTAAATGGAGACACAAAACCTACATCTTTGTAGGAAATACTTAAATGGAAAAAAAAAAAAAGGAAAACAAACTAAGTAGAGGTGACAAATTAAGTAAATAAAAACAATCAAAAGAAGGCTCTGACGAAGATATATGAGTTGCATTAAGTTTGCTTTGTTTCCCCTTCTTCCACTCACTCCTACCCCACATAAATCCTAAATCTGGCAATTAGGGAAAATTTCTTTTCAATGGAGCTACATTAAACATTGTGTATGTATAACCTACCACACTAAAACCACAAAATACTTTTCACATCTATTGTCTTCTTGCTTGTGAAATGCAGATTTATTAAACTCAAAACTGTATTTCTAGACCAAAGTTATTTGTGTTCTCAAACCACACATTCTCAAATGAAATCGTACTACTGAATAATACAGCTCTGATTAATTGCCACAGGCAGTGACCTCCAACTCTTCATCTTTCTACCAATTAAATAAAATACTTAATTAGCAGTTTTATTTGGTTTGCAGATTGAAATAAACAAAGAGCAAATCTGCACATTAAACCCAAGGTTATTTGCCTGAACACCCTAAACCAAACAGGAATATGTTCTACTTGACTTGGTTGGGGGACAGTGACTCCCTCAAAACACAGGAGTCTCCTCAGAGGTCAATCCAAAAAGACCCCCACAGCACACACTGCCTCTTGCTGACTGCTGAGCTTTAACAAAGGAAAAATAGGTTGAAAGTTTGCAACAGGAACAAGGGGAGAGGAACAGACAGACTTGCAAAGGAAAGGATGGGATTGCCTATTGAAGCCTGTAAATGATTCTACCCTCCACCTTGAATTGGGTATGCCCTGCTTTGGCAAAGGAAAGCCTACCTGATATGGTAGTGCCTAAGAACTGTAAACTTAATGGAGTGGCTCACTCCCAGAGAATATACACCACACCTATGAAAGCCCTAGCAACATTTCGTAAAAACCTCCAGTACATTTTTGTAGGACCTTAAATCTAATTTTTTCTGGTTTAAATACAAATTATTAAAAAAAAAAGTGCTACAGTATTTTCCATGTATTAGTAAGCAATTAAGCTTCAATAAGTTTTTATAAACATTCCAGAGCTTACAAAGGAATTTCTGAAAGAAGTACCGTCACTTGAGAGGAGCTGTATTTTACAACTGAGACATTATGCAATGTAATAAAGATAAATTTTTAATTAATGAATGTAAATATTTTTTACCCATCTAACGGGCTGTCAAGCGAGGGACAGCTTCCTGAGCCAGAGTTTTCAGGACTGCTCAAAGACAATGGATCCAGCATCTAATAAATAACAAACAGAGGAAGATTAACAAGTTCAAGGGTTTTTCTTTTTTCTAAATAGTTAAGGGTTTTGCTGTAAAACAGCTAAAAAGAAACAAATCCAAATCATGTAAGAACTGGTAGAAACAGAGTGGAAAGCTCATCTGTTGCCTTAAAATGAGCTCCTTCCTAAAATGAAGTTTGTTTTGGTATATTGCTTAACATCTATTATTTTATATGAATTGGACACCATTCTTTTGCTGTAAATTAAGCAGTTACCCCTCCAATTTTAATGGTATGTGTTACATCTTAAAGGTCCTGGGCACATACTCTGCCATACACTAATCAAGGACTTATTAAAGAAATAGTATCCAGAAAGTGAGTTTGCACGCTGCAAACTCAAACACTTAAATGAACTCTGTATTGGGGAGGACAACATCTACCACAGGTTCAGCACTTTTATTCCTCTTGTCTCCTGCTAAACCATATTGATTACCTCTAAGCCAATGCACTGTGGCCCAACTGGCAGCCCCACGGGTTTTATCCAAGCCCTCATCTCTTACAGAAAGTGCGGGGTCTGCTGTCAGAGTGCAAATAGCTGTGCTCAGGCAGATCAACAGCAGAGCAGAGCAAAACCCTCCACTCCTCAATTCCCTTCTTGTCTTTGTTGGGCAGGCTGTGACAGATAAAGGCAGCATGGCCAACACTTGCCAAGGTGATGTGTCAGTGTGGGGGGGAGGGGGGAAGCAAACAGTTTGTGAGCCCACCACCCCAAATGCCTGTTAACACTGCTTAGGTTGAACTAACCTGGCTTCTCATGAAAGTAAAATTCATTAATTTAAACCTGCTGACAAGCTCACACAGCAATGCATACACAACAGGTATTTCTGGAATACTTAGGAGTGAATGGACATCCCAGGCTTCAGGCATCATCTGTCTGCCTGACCAGTCAGTGACAGAAATTACTCTGCCCAGGCCAAAAGTAACTATTTCACTGGAATGAATCCAGACCTGGGCTGGATCTGACCACATGGCTATGATAATGAATAGCTCTGGTCTGGAAAGCAGGAGATTCAGTCTCTATTCTCAGCTCAGTCATTAAAATTGTGCAACAAACTGCACTATCCCTTTGCCTTTATTTTATCATCTGTCTCTCATTTAGTCAGCTCATAAAAACCGTTGCCTCTTGCCATTTGCAAATACACTGCCAATGTCAACAATTTGAACTGATTTGTGTATGCAGCATTATTTCCTTTCCTCCTTGAAACATCTTCTCCATTGCCAATTCTGTGAGCAGTTACATTCTTGCTTCTTTTCCTGCTGTTGTGAAAGGTAATTTTTATATTCAGAGAGTAGGATTTTTATTTTTGCTAATTGTTCTGATATCCTACACTGATACAGGTGAGTAAGAAGCAAAAAATAACATATATTTACGATCTTTACACACCAGAAAAGTGAATTTGGGAAGTCTTTCAGAGCTTATTTATGTCATGCCTACCACCATCCCCTTGCCTCTAGCCCAACACAGTACCTACCTCACAGAATCACAGAATATTCTGAGTTGGAAAGAACCTACAAGGATCATTGAGTCCAACTCTCAAGTATCAACTATGTCCAAATAGTTCTGGCAGATCTAAAGTCTTCCTTAAAATCTCCTTTTAATTACCTGGAAAAGTTTTAAAGCTGGTCTTGCTTACATATCATTCTCAGTAAAATAAAAGGGCTTGTGCTTTCTAATGTAGACATCTCTGCTGTTACTTGTATCTATCACTACCTTGCTCAACTATCATGGCAATTAAGAATATTATCTTTCTCCTTGAAACAGCATATTTTAAAAATTGAAGAGACAGAAGGAAAAATCCCAACCAGGTTCTGCAAGACTAAGCAGCACAATTACTTCAACCTTATGTCACCAATCAAGTTTTATAGTTTTATAAAGTTATCATCAATTTTTTTGGTGTTCTTTCTAATAATTCCATATCGCTCTTGAACAGCAGTACTTGATAAATAAACTTCACAAAAACTTTAATTTCAGTAATCACAGACATACCTGATCCATACTTTCTGGAATGAATTCACCCTCACTGTTGATGCTGGTGAAGGACCCATTTCGAGCCACCTGATGCAGCTCATCTGGAATGTATCCTGGGGGAGGTGAACTCCTATCACGAGTATTAGAACCTTTTGAAAGAAAAGGGCCAGTCAGAGTCTCTCCACTAACCCAGAATTCAAGGGCTTTTATCAAATTCTTCACAGGCATTGAGCCTGTCTGGATCACATCTCACTTTAGGAATCCCCCAAATCCCTGTGCAATACAAGACTTAAGCATAGCAATTAAAAGCTGCAATCCAGAAATTACGAAAAATTTGAGGTAGAGTTGTGTCAATGACATTAAAAAGAATTTTCATCACACAGGAACAGAAATATAATTTGCCCACACATCCAGCTGGGTAAATTCCTTCTTTTGAACAAAATCAGAATCCAAACCCTTCTACCCATGTCAACTAATCCTTTCCAACTCTTGAGAATTTCAATCTTTCTTTGTTGAATATTAAGTCTGTAAGAACATAAATACATATATATTCATAATAAATGCATAATAATTTAATTAAATTGTCTGGAAAAAATATTCATTAAGTTCTCTAGTTTCATAATTAAATTTGGAAGTTAACACCACCCAAATGTAAAACATGAATAAGCAAAAAGGTTACATCAATCCCAAAATCAGTATCTTAAACAAATGCTCACATAGTAAACGAAATATGGGTGTCCTAAACTGAGCAAGGAAAGACACTGCCATATAAGCAGATTTTTCAGTAGCTCATTCCTGTATCTGAAAATAAAGGGGAGTACTAACCTCAGTTTTTTAGGTCACTGTGAAATAACTCTACATACACTTATTTACTTGTGGGTATTTTTGGATAATTTTCTGTATTATATATATTTAAAACACTTTCGTCTTAATATTCAAATTCCACTCCCTCAAATGCAAATTCTACAGTAGTCACTGATGAGTAGAAGAGACAGTCAGTGTTGAGAGCAAAGTTTTCATGAAGAGAATACTACAAAAGACATTTTTACAATTAAAGCTATTGAAATGTGCAGCTTACCTATTATAGACAGTCGCCTTTTTCTGTCTGTCACACCAAACACTGTATTATCTAAATCTTCCAGTGAGGGCAAGGGTTCCACGTTATTTACACTGGGTGACTGAAAATGCATAAGTATTACAACCTGCAGTTATCACTTTTACATCCCTGACAACAAAAATACTTAATGAACTTTACAGGCTTTGTGCAGTACATTCCATTTTTTAAGCAGTTAAAAAAGCAGCTTGCCAATTTACATCACAATTTATCTGTTTAATAGCTCATTCGTAGTCTTTAAAACTCATTTTCAATATGCACCAGTATACAAATCCTATGAACATCAATACCATGATTTGTTAGATAATATCAAAATATCTCAGCATTTAGTCTATAAACCATTAGTCTTCGCTACAAAAAATATCGAACTTCCCACATATGACTTAAAGAACAGTTTTGAATAACTACAATTACTTAAATTCTGTATTCTTTTTTTGTTATCATTCTACTAAGGCTCACTTTTCTACCACAGTAGAGTAGGCATACAAAAAGACAGAAAGGAATAAGATTTAGGAAAGAGTTAAAACTGAGTCAGTACAAAATGCTAATAGATGCTTCAAGTGAAATGAAGAAGCAATCAGTATTATATTGAATTGGGAAAATGCCATCTTTAAGAAAGATACAAATTATACTTCATTATGAAAACTGAGGAAAAAGACATTGAGGATGTCTCATACCTGTGTATTTCCATGTATTACAAGCAGTATCTTGAGACTCTTCATATGTACACTACGGTCAAGTAGTTCAACAGCTTTGTCCAGGTCATCCTGTGTGGTTAACGGAATTACAAGCTACAGAAAAAAGGGAAAAAAGTCTTAAACAGGACACAAGAAAGAAATGAGGAATTCAAGTGCAGAAAAACAAACAGAATCTTTCCTTCATAGCAAACAACTTGAAAACAAACCTTATTAAACGATCCCTTAAGTAAGTATTAAAAGGTCTGGAGTTCAACCTTAACTCTTCCTTCAGCTTTCTCTACTAAGTGGAACAAGTCTCCACAAGAAGCAACCATTTTGCATATATAGAACTTAAATAACCGAAAGTTTCAGCAAAATGGGTACAACTGGGTCCATGCCTAAATTAACACAAGTCTGTAAGATAAACAAAAGTCTTATTTCATAAGCGTATAAAGTAGATTTTTATATCTCAAATATTACAAATACACTTGTTTAAAGTTGCATCACTAACAGAATTTCTCACTGAAAAAAAGCATTTGCTAAGGAAAATGTAATCCATGTGTAACAACTCTAGTCCTCATCAGAATCTTACTTGGATCTAATTAACTAGAATTAACTTGGCCTACATGTATCTTTAGAACAGAAAACCATGCCACTAATGTGCAGTTGAGATCTGAATTCTATAACAATTAAAACTGGGCTCATGTTTCAGGAGTGTAGATTACAGCTTCTGCTTGTAACAAAGGAAAAACAGAATACAGATTTTTAAATCTATTCTACTTGTAAACAGCCTCAGTCAGTGATGCTTAAATACAACACTAGTCAAAACACAGAACCGTTATACAAAAAGAGATGGCATTGAGGAGGAAGAACTTGATAAAATGAAGAGTATGCTTATTTGTTAAATTGCACTTTTAATGCCAGTGACACGTTATTACCATCATATTTCTAAAAGGTGATGAGATGATTTGCCAACTAGCGCAGAAGGTAAGAAGCAGAATACCTATTCAAATGCCTAAAAATCTACCAGTGGAAGGAGCTGAGGCTAAAGCATTGTGAAGGGCCATTTCACCTGACCTTCCTAACCTCCAAACTTCTGTTGGAATTCTTCATTTTGAGGATCAGTTTCACAGAAGGTGTCTGGTAATACAGTGAATAAGCAACAAACAGCAATCACTGGCATTTTCTTCTGCAAAGATGCAGAGTAGATACAGCAGTTACGTTGTGCTTAACCAAGCAGATGAATAAGCCTTTGTGCACTTTGCTGACTCAAGGCAAAAGCCAGATGTAACCCCTAAGAATGGATCCTGCTTCTGTAAATATGTTTGCTATTAATAATTCCATCCCTACTTCTAAAGGAAAGCCAGAAGTAATATTGATCAGGCATAAGTGGCCTGACAGTGCTGGCCCTGTTACCAGGAAATCTTTGGGAACCAGACACTTTAGAGGAACAACATTTAAGCCTAGTTCTCCAATCCTCACATTATCTAAATGCTATTCTAGCAATTACCTAACAAGATTAATCCCTAAAGAAAGTTATCTACAAGAAAGGATAAATGCTATTTCAAATTTACAAACATGACAAAGCTCTAAGAGGTGAAGAAATTCCCAAGGTCACAGAACAGGACTGTGGCAGATCAAGAAGACAATTTATCCATTCCTCAACAAGTCAGAGGCATCACTGTGATATAACACCACTCATGAAACATTTCATACATTTCCTGTCTATCTGAATTCAGACAAGACTTACATGTTTGAGAAAACACACATGCAAGCATTAGAAATCTGGGGTTTTGTCACAGGAGTAAGTTTGGTCACAGAAGTGGCTCCCACTTCTTACAAGAGCAAATCTCAGCCTTAAAATGATAGATGTCCAAGGCAAGAAATTAAGAGGACATAGAATATTACCTCATTATTGCTGTAATGTAAATCCATAGTCTGTCCAAAAGCAATTTTAGCTTTAGCTGCAAGATCTTCAAGTTTAACAGGCCTTGGTAATTGCAGGATCCTGAAACACAATTTAAGTTATAAAGAATTTCTGTGCATTACTTATGAAAATCTGGCAACTCATTACTTAAGAACTATCTCAGAACTAAATTTATTACTAAAAAGACCGTAAGGGGCTATACTTTATTCCCTGTTCTCCGTATTTTGTGACTTTCAAAAAAGAAAGAAAAGCGGTGAAAAATCTAAAAGGGATAATCAGATATAGAATTAGATTTCATTGTAACTATTTTACTTGCTTAACGCTTTGCAAGCCTCCATTTCAGAGGGAAATTCTTAGAAACTGCTACATTTTTCCACTTTAGAAAACTAAGACAAAGGAGTACCATAAGCTCCTGATGCATAAGTATCCCTGTGGTCCCCATTTTTTCAAAATCCCAAAGACTATCTTACATGAGGAAGGTAACTAAATTTCACCATCTTTACCATAATGAACTACACACTCAAACTGCCCAGTCCATCACTAACTGTGCTTCAAGTGTGCTCCTGTAAGAATGGTGCAGTTGTAGATTAATAACTTAGATTTCTTTTAACTCTATGTCCCATCCAACCAATCAGCCCAAACTGCCTATAACTAACCTTTTACTATAGAAAATCATGTTGATTTTTGAGATATAATGCCATTAAAAAAAAAAGAGCTTTTAATAGTGACTAAGCTATTAAGGTAAATTCAAATCACATTCAAAAATGAAAGAGCACTCAAATTCTGTGAAGTAGGAAAATTAGCAAAGGGTACCTGTCCCTTTCATCAGTAGTTCAGTTAGTAGTATAGTGGTTTGGGGAACGATTTTTCTCACTGAAAGGAGGCTAGAAACCAGGCCATTTCCAATTAAAAATTATTTTTTAAAAAAATCTTGTAAAAAATACCCTAAAAAAATCAACCAAACCAACCCCCCCAAAAAAACAACAAAAACCAATTCTCACTGTAGTTAACAACTTGGGCAGCAAGCCTGCAACTCTACCCATCACACCACATACTCCTTGGAACAAAGTGTCACCTTCACCACTGAAAGCAAGTCTGGAATCACTTCTCTTTTTCACTTCCCTTTTTAAGAACTAGTGAGATAGCCATTGCATAACATTTTTTTCCTGCGTGATTTCTTTACTTCATCATTAGAGCTACATGCTCAGGCAAATAGAAGTATTATAACTCGTGCTGAGCAATGAGCCTAGGCTGCCCAGCACCCTTGGGCAAACAGGCTGAAGTCACTTGGGACAGTTCATAATAAAGCTAGGCCCATGAGCATAAAAACTTAGGAAAGGTATCTTTCCACACACTTACTTTATGCTTGTATTAATATTAAACTGGTTAACTTAGTCCACTGTGAAAGTGAAATATGATGAACTGCAAAAAGCACTGTCTGTGCAGACTGGCAGCAAGTAAACATTTCTCTGTTTTAAATTCATGCTTCCTCTTACTTCACAAGAAATTGTTAGGTAGATGAGACCTCAGTTCTCAGAAACTTCAAAAAGACTTATTCCCTCCAAATTACTTAGAGAACTCAACCATTACTGATGCAATTTTACATGTGATGTTCAGAGAAGTGATAGAAAAAAGCTGAAGAACATTGATATCTAGGGAACACTGGTTTTGTACTGCTCCATGTGAAGAGAGGGTACACACTATAATCAGCGTGGATATATGCTCAACTGCTGCAGCCAGAACTAGCGCAGGTTTTATTGAAGCTAATTTTACTTAAAGAATTTACTGTTTCTTGAGAAATAGCATGCCCAGGATATTACTTCATTTTTCTGCAGGTATTTTCAAAGATCATATTCTATAATAATTTCTCTGTAGGTGGAATGAAATTCAATACTTTCAGAAAGAGACAGGCAAAACGAATTGTCAACAAATCAGTTCTGCATGGAATTATACATCAAATTCTGTAAAAGCTTTTGGGCAGCCACCAGAGAAGAGATTATATAGAGACAGATATTTGTATACTTTAAGCAGTGGTGCATCATCCACCCCTCATAAACAAAAATGTAAACAAATCTCAAGTGATTAAATGAAAACAATCTGATTCTAATAAATTTTCCTCTTACAGTTGTCAGACTGGCATCCCTGAAGTACAATCCAGCTTCTTCCTCTCGGTATTATAGTAACAATAAATTATCACGCACTTATTACACACACAATAAAGGGCAAAAAAATTATTTTCTGGTCTATTCAAACTTGAGATCTATTTTAATGACTGAAGTAATTATTCAAGGCTACAAATATCTATCTGAAGGGTAACCAAATAAGGATACTACACTGGACATAGTTACAGTATGATGTTTAGATGTTTATGCATACTTAGAATCCACATTTTAAACAGTTAATTCTCTTAAAACTGTGCTCACATAAAAATTGAATTTAAGCTCGAACAAAAAAAACCTGAAGAGATCTGAAACACTTCAAACTGTTAATTTGAGACTTTATGTCAGGAGCACAACAAAAGTCTATACACAGAGACAAAACTGTTTCCCTACCTTTTTTCACCTCGATGTTCAAATTTGACTCTAACATCATTCTGTAAGAGAAGAGATAAAGGAACCACTATTAGTTTGTTATTACTTCTTTTGATGAAGCCCATGAACTTCCATTCATTACTCCTAGACTAGAACTAAATTCCATATTAATTTCCTGTCCTTTCCAATATATCAAGTATTTTAACAAGCTACTTCTCCTGAGGTACATGATAGAGGCTTAAAGAGTTAAAAAACAAAAGGTGTTAAAAATAACTGGAAGTGTTGAATTACAAAAACTTATTCTGAAGTACAATGAATGCTTTTGTCAATAAACATACTCTTTTCTCTCAATGCATGTTAATATTATAACAGATTTATGACTTCAAATTTAATGTGGAACTGGTTACCAAAAATCCTCTATCCTGAATAGGTAGATACATTTAGCTACCAATAACATGTTTGTAGGTACACTTTGCAGCTGAGCATTCCAGGCCTAAGAAACAGATCTTGTTTCATAAGCATTACCATAGAAACCCAGCATGTAATTAAGCCAGGAGTCATGCAATACATTTCCCAATAACCATCTCTGTATATATTTGCAGTTACGTGGAAATAACATTGCTTTGCAAAATCATTATTTTAAGAATCAAATTGTATTAGCAACTACTGCAGGAAAAACAATAATGCATTCATCCACAAAGTTTATCCAAGTAACAGTGACTCATCTTCCAAAAGAACTGATTTTCAAATTATTACTTACAAAATCCAAAATTTGAAACAGTGATAAACATTTCTTCTAACTTTGTAAACATGGATTATACTCAAATCATTTTGGATCATACGTGCATGTTACCACACTGTCTAAAGTCACAGCTCAGATGTGAGTTTCATGACAGTAGCAAAGCACCACTGTGTTACACACTGACCTCTCACAACTCTTAAAGCAAAGCACAGAATAAAAATTATGTAGACTTCAGTTTTGACTGTTTAAGAGCCAAATAGATTAGATTTTTCTGATTTTTAAAAGGTTAAAATAACCTTTTAAAAAACAAACTGAAGTTCGTTGAACTGTAAATCAAGGATCAAATCAAATAAACATACAGTTAACTCAATTTAGATAGAAGTGTACATCCTCTCCTAATCTCTCCATATAGTAGCTCAAAGCTATCAACTAAGTATTTACTACTTTTCTATTTGTGTTCAGTGCCTACAGAAAAAAAAAGCAGCTGGAAAGAACTATTATTTCCAGCACATGAACAAGAAATTGAGGCCAAAGATGCAGTGAAAGAGTTTAAGCATATTTCTGGTGCTGTACTGACATTCTTTGGTATGATATAAGTGACAACTGGGTAATCTACTAAACCTATAAAATTATTTCTTAGTATTTTAAATAGTATAGTTCCAATATAATAGTAACAACGAATATAAAATCACTTTACACATGGTGTAAACACCGCTATAATCTTCAATTTATTTATTTAAGCATGCACTATGATCTGCTCTGAAATGCCACCATTTCATTTGGTTGCTAATGTAAGAATATGAACAAAGAAAATGGCAGCACACATGGGAGACTAATAGCTCATTCTGGTATGCCCACTGGTCTGGCAAGAAAAATAATTACAGAAGTCCCAGCAGGACATTCCATGTTCAGTACTTTAGTGAGGATATTGAAGATTACCTGTTTTTTAGGTGAAGATGACTTTGGTTTTCCTGTTTCTTGCTGGGGCAATACTGGACGACTGGCCTTGTGAAGCACAGCCAAATCCTGCATGATTGAATTCAAAGCTTGCTGCTCATCTGCTCAGAGAAGAAGACCAGACAAGTGTAAAAGACTGTTACTATTGAAGGGCATTACTGTCTCATTTCACAATTATGGAGGCATTAGTCTAAAATCTAGGAGTCTGCATTACACTTCAATACATAATTGCCAAATTAAAAAAAAAAATCATTGTCACATTGCAAACATTTTTATTTTATTTATCATTAACTTAAGGAAGTGCTTAAGGAAATAAACAGCTTAATCAGTAACCCCAATTCACTAACAGGTTTAAAAAAAAACTTAAGTCATAACAAAGATTAAACTTTACACAACTGCAGGCTGCATTAGTAAGAGAAAGGGGATGCAGGAGAAAGCCTTGTCTAGTTCAATTCAAATGATATCCATAGATGAGATGTTTACCAGAGATCACACTTCCTGCTCCTTTCCATAAAATAAAGAATAAAAAGCAAGTTCTTTTGAACTATTTCTCCTCTGTCCTGAACAGGTATGATCATGCCCATGAGAGGCATACACAAACTCTCACATGAACACACCTCAACTGCTTGAGCACCTGCTGATAGGCCACAGAGCATTATAATAACCCAAAACAAAAATCCCATATCAACAAAAAAAACAATTAAAAAACCAAAAATAAAACACCACAGAACTTTTCCAGGACTGAAAATACAGAGGACTTCAGGGCTTAAAGGAAGAATTCACAAGGAGAATCAGAAGTATTGAACCCAGGGGACAGTTTAGAGGCAGGAATGCTACTTAACTTGGGTTTAAATTTAACAAAAAATCCTAAATCCTGACAATATGCTGCAGCTGTGATGTCCTGATGTCGTAAGAGAAAAGATTTGCCCTGGAACTGGGATGCCCTTTAGACAGGAAAGCACTTAGAAGCTCAATAGCCTGTACATCCATCACTAAGAGTAATTTATTCCTAATATTTTATATTAATTCCTTGCCACAGAAATAGTACTGCACTCAGCATGTATCTAGAATACTGGATAACAAAATTTATCTCCAGAGGTGTTGACTGCATGCCTTCATGCTCCTTTACAATGGATATGCTTGCTGAAGAATTCATTGCTGAAGGCTGTGATTTACAAACAACCGTATTTCTCAAACACGGACCTGAGAAAAGCTCAGCATTAAAAGCAGCAGGCAAGCATCCCATGTATTCAGCAACAACGAGAATTCCTTCACATTCTACTAAAATATAACCAAATATATTTATCATATAAGGAAATTGTGGGATTTAAGTGTTCTAATTTAATAGATTCCGTATAGAACAGAAAGCTGGTCTGAAAATTAGCAGCTTTGATCATCACTCATGTTGTCATTATTCATAACTCTACTAAGACACACAAATCTATAAAAGCAAGTTTTACCAGCAATATTTAACAGCAGAACTAAAGGTTTTCTTGCAGCTCAGTCATTAATTTCTCACACTAAAACACACTTCAAAATTCATTGCAATTAAAACAGTTGAACTATTTTATTGTGCTATGGCCTATTCTAGTGCTCAGCAATGCAAAAAATAAAATAATGCTTTAGCAGTTGGTTGGAGTTTCCAGTGGTTACTAGATTACATAATTTATACAAAAGAAACAAAAGTACTGTGGCAAAACATCTGAAGTTACTAAATACCCAATATGACTCAACAATCATTTCTCTCACACAAAACGTCAGAGAATATCAAAAATCGGAAGAGTGCCGTGCTCCTAGATTAAGCAACTTGATTATTAAGCATAAGGTTAGAAAAAATTGGCAAAACATTAAAAGATAAACAAAAGCAATACAAAAATGTCTGTGGTGTGGTTGGTTGGTTTGCTGGGATTTTTTGCAGATGGAGCACAGAGAAATGATCCCAATAGCAACATGGTCAACTCAGTAAAAACATACAACCTGAAAAATTGACATACAATTTAAAGTAATACAAATGTGCCACACAACTAGAACAACTCCAACCACCTGCACAGAAGTGGCTTTGCACTGAAATGACACAAGGCAATAAGATAAAACTCTTATATGTAGATTTTGTGCTTTGAGTTTGATTCTTTCTAACACCCATTATGACTTAGAGTAGAGTAAGTGTTGCTAAGTACCGTACACCATGAATCTCAATTTCCTAAACTTGAATCTGTAAGTTAGCACATGATGGCAGAAAAGTACTACATTAAAAGGAAGGAATAAACAAAACAAGTAAACAAACAAAAAACCCCCACAAACCCCAAAAGGAATATTTTCAATACTAGTGAAGCTGCTGAACACTGCCTTTCATGTACAAATGTTACAATGTGTTAAACAGCCAAAGCACATTTCCCAGGAACTGTAGTAAATTTTTATCCAAGTTACACAGAAGACTTACCCATTATGACAGTGAGTCTAAAAATTCAAACTTCAGGGAAATGGTGCTTCGTTAGCATTATCTTATTTCCTAAAATGCAAAACCAAAAACCCCACAATTACTGAAGTTATCAAAGCAATGTAAACCAGTCAACTTTTCATTGTTTATGGGCACTTTTTCTAAGATTCTACATAGCAAACACACATATAAACGACAAATAAGCTGCATAAGACACGTATGATGTTTGGAGAAAACAGATATTGCCCCCAAAGCCTCACCAACCTCTGAATAATACATATAACCCCTGAAGACACTAGGCCAAAACTAAATATTCTTCTAGACTAAAGCTGATTTTAACCTCTACCTACACCCTCAAATGATGATCAGTAGCTTAACAGTAACACTCTACTACACGAGCTAGCCATAGCTCCAGATTACTAAGAACCAATTCTTTTTCTACAAGTCCCTGTATCTCGTGTTCATAGCTCTGTGTTCAGAACTACATACATGTAGTTCATATCTATAAATACGTATGAAACACACAGCACAAATCAAGAGTCATCAATACCTACTGATCACATAAACTAGAAAATTTCTGCCTTTTACCTATATATCAGATGAGTCACCTACTACCATCTATTACAAGCCCCATATTAACCTAGAAGAGCTTTGGCTCTTAAGGAAGACCCAGAGCTCCCACTATGTAATCAGAAACCAGTTCAGCTAAAGAACACACACAAAAAAAAGCACATGAGAACTAACAGAAAGCTGAAAATAGAATTTATGTGAATTCTGAGTTACGTACTCCCAAGTCTATGGACAACCTCTCAACAGTACCTGAAACAGCTTCCAAGCGTTGGGGGAAAAAATCTCCCATGTAACGCTTTGTGAAGTATTAAAACCTGTAAGAGGGTGAAAAATAAACCTGGCCTCGGCTGCCCACAGCCTCAAGGCACAACCCCAGCTTTTACTACTAATGGGGTCTTCAGCCTCCTGATGCCACCAAAGCATGAAACAGAAAACTCTTTTTTTCAAAAAACCCACCAAAAACAAAGAAGGAAAAAAAAAAAAAAAGGTTCTGCTGCTCTTCATGCTCTATAATAGAAAAGGAAACCCACGAAGACACAAAAGCAGGGGATTTGTACTAATCCTTAGAGAGGAAAATGGGTTGAATTTTCACTTATTTGCTGCATGATAGTGGCCAATATCACTCAAAATAAGGACTGTATCTTTGAACCTTTGAACCTCTCACACAGGATGCCAGGAGATCAGATTTACTTACTCAACTGTGATAACCTTTATGGCCTTAAATATCAGAACTAACATTTCTTCCCCATGAGCAATTCTTTGCATCTTCTGCATCTCTCAGAGTCCAAAAAAGCATACCATATATTAAATGATTTCTTATGCATTTTATATCAGTAGTTGTCTTGGAGAATATTCCAAAGAATTGTTCACTAAAGTGCTTATAAAACATCTTTTTAATTCTGTATTTAATCCAACTGTCTTAAAGTGAGAGTTAATGTCATTTTCATAAAATGTCTGTTTTAATTAGCTGTCTTAATACATTAAACATAACAATGTATTTTTACATTTGACTTTGGATGAAGTACTTCTATAATATTTCTTTGTAAGCATTTTAAAGAAATACAATAGTTCTGTGAGGCATTTTAAATCTTCTACCACACCTGAAGAAAAAAAAACCAGCTTATATCTCCAAATAAAAGCACCCCAGATGCTCCTCCTCAACCTAGCTGAAAAAAAAACAGAAGCTGAAGATATTTGACCTTAAGGGCTCATATAGGGATGAAGAAAAAAACATCTCCATGTTACTCCAGCTACAACAACTCATTCTTTAGTATTAATCTGTGACAAGTCTCACTAGAACATAAGCTAATAAGTAAGCATCCATTTACTTTCTCCTCCACTTCCTTCTTATTCCTTAAAAGAAAAAAAGCCAGCTTAAGAAAACTAAATATCTCTGAATAACTTATGTTTCTTATCTTATTGCCCCTTTTAACCAAAATTCTCTGTTCAAATATGAAGTATAATCAGTCACCTTAACAACCTTTGTGTTAGCATTTACTGTTACTTTAAAAATAAGCTAACAACATTAAAATTTCAATTAAAAACATGAGTCAGACCCTATTTTATTAAGACCTTTATGAATTCACCTTGTGAAATGAAAAAAGACTTCTGTTCTTAACTGATCATTTTCACAACAGGTTATAACAACAGGGTGGTTGTGGAGAGTGAGTAAAAATACGATAACAAAACCAACATTTTTCAAACCAGTATATATAAATTCAGTAGAAAGGTAAAAAAGCATACCCTAATCTCTGGTTGCAAAGTAACATTAATACAATACATGCACAAGAGTAGATTACAATCCAAGACAAAAAAAAAAGGAAGCGAAAGAAAAAATTGAAACTCGGTGAAAGACTCAGGAGAAGCAAATGCTGCAAACACAAAGAGCAGATGCAAAGGTAGAATAAAATTATGTCAAGGTCTTGCAGAAAGACACAAGCAGCTTGAATTTGAATGTAATTAAAGAAGGGATGACAGAGTGAATTTCAAAAAGGTGTTTGCTACAGTCTTATCACATCATCAAAGAAGAATATCCTAGCAACAGCATTTTGGATATAAGGGTGGAGAGATGCTGATTCATATTCATGATTCACTTCCCACCAGCCACCTTCCAGAGTCCTGAAGTGTTTCAGAATCTGAGAAAGCTAAAAACAATTTCCAAGAATCACCTGGATATTTCCTTTCTTCAGTGGCTTTGTCAGTGCAAATGAAACAAAGCCTGAGGACAAGTAAGCCATGCAGACGATGTAGCTGCTTCAGACACCCTGAGCTAATTGCCCAGTCTCACACACTTCTACAACAACCACAACACGGTGCCTCTCAGTTACTAAATCAAGAACAAAAAAAAAAAAAAAACAGTGATGCAAGCAATCTAGCTTAGCCTGACTTAGTAAGGAATTCAGACTTACACAGGAATACTTTAACTACATAGAAAGGTGCTTTACACTTTCAGAGTCCAAACCTGTTGCAATAGTGGGGCAAGAATCTCAAGGATACCAATTCCCTTCACTAAATTTTCACTAAAATAAATGAGTGCAAGGATAAATGGTTTCCAATCCTTACAGCAAAGCAAAATGACATAATGTCAACTCAAAAGAAGAAAGATGCACTGCAATTATTTCAATCATAGGTAAAGATTAAATCAGACTTACTCTGTATCAGACACAGGCAAGCTAAACCAAGACAACATGAAAACAGTATCTGCTTCCGTTGCTACTCAGATACACACTCATCTATAACAGACGAAGCAAAAAGAGCCAAGCAAAAATGAAGAGTGAGCATTCACAGGTGATTTTTCAGACTGTAGAATGGACAATCAGAATATAAAGTAAGACTATAAAATTTTATTTCATAGCAAGAAGAATGAGCCAGATAAAATGGTTTTACTCTAAAAATGTTATTCTTGAACAATCAAATGCTTGGTCTCACACAACCAACCTCCTATAAATCACAGCAAGCAAGGCTGAAAAAATCTCAAGGGATCACCTAGTTAAATATACCTACCTAACCTTTAACCAAAATAATGTCCAGCACTGCTTGCTAAGGTCTTTGTTTAAAAAAAATCCAAACCAACACAGTATCTGGGAACAAGACAAAGAGTAATACCTACATGTGAACTTCTGTAGCATTCTTCATAACTCAAAGCAACTGTTGGCATAAATTATAATAATGACATTACATAGTGTGACAAGCACAGAAGTCAGTATTGTTACAAGACATTTAGAAGATACCTAAAAGAAGATAACTCGATAGAAATGAACAAAGAAGAGGATTGCATATGGACACACACGCAAATGAATGCTGGACAAAATGCCAAGCTTTTCAAAGGATATGAAAGCAGCAGCAGTAGCACAAAATCATGAATGACAATAAAAAAGAGAATTGAAGAACGGTAATGAGAAAAGGCCTAACATCATATGTGAGATCAGCTTTAGAAAAACTTGGATCTTTAACATATTGTAATAACACATAAAAAAGGTATTCACAGGGAAAGCAGAAAAGGGAGAAAAAGTAATTCAAATCAAAAGCCAATGATACTTTGCTAAATTAAGGTATTGTTTGGAAAACAAATCAGAAAATAGGACTCAGTGGGTCAAATTTGGAACATTACAAATTATGTTTAACTGGGTGAATTAAATAAAAGAAATATTATTCCTGTCACAGTACTATGGGATCTTTTAAAATTAAAATACAGTGAAAGGGAATGAATGGATAAATGCTTCCTAGGATACATCTGCTGAAGTGTTTTGATTCCAGCCTTCTTTGCATACCTTGAGAAATCTTTAGGTCTGAAAGCCAGCAAGGAGGAATCCTGTCTATCAACAGCCCACCAGCAAGGCCATGAGCCACAGAGCAATCATATTCTCCTCAGTTCTTTCTCTCTCATGTGCCCTCTTCTATTCTGAAGCAGTTTCTTCCCCCCTTAATTTATCCCAATTGTGAGGTTAACTGCATCCAGTAGCATCAGACAGGAACAGTATTCCCCTCTGTTTTTACCTTACAGAACCAGGGAATCATTAAGGTTGAAAAAGACCTCCAAGAGCATCAAATTCACCACGAGCATAAACACCAACTAAAACAGAGCACTAAGTGCCACATCCAGCCATTTCTTGGACACTTCCAGGAATGGTGCCTCTCCCACCTCCCTGGGCATTCCATTCCAGCGCTTGACAACCCTTTGGTGAAGAAATTCCTTCTGATGTCCAACCTGAACCTCCCTGGGGAACAGCCTGAGGCCATTTCCTCTTGTCCTGCAGCTAATTGCCTGGAAGAAGAGGCTGACTCCCACCTTGCTACACAGCACCCCACTACATGGCTTTCCATAATTATCATCATTCAACAATTCTATCCTGAACAGCTGAGCTAAACCCTTCTACCACTAGAATGACTGTTTGACAGGAGATACATAAACACATCAAACACTTTTTCACACAAAACATTTCTGGCATATTTCCTGCAAAAGTACTTAGACTTGTTTTAAAAAGTATTTTAAATCTTGCTCTGATTGTATGTAGCTTAGTCGATATACATCCAAACTTTGCCCTGACTTTTCTCACTTTTTAAACTGAACCAGTCAGTACCTCAAGCTATTTTAACCTGCTGTACAGTGACCAAACAATTTTAAACAGGACCAGGAGCCAGCAACCTCTGTGAGCATGATGGGCTTCATAAAATAATAACAGTCAACTCACTCGAAGTTAACACTTTTTAAAATTATTAATAAAAATATATTAAGGAGTAAAAAAACCCTCAGATGTGTTTACTGCATTTAGATAGTGAAATAGCAAGTGGTGATAAAAAACCAGAAAGAAATAGCCAGCATCCATTTTTTGTTCCAGTTCTGAGAAAAAAAATCAAGAGGTTGTGTCCAAACCACAGCAGTGTTACTGGAATAGAAATTTCATTACCAACAAGAGCAAAGAGATAAAATGCAGTATGTAATATGCTTTGAATCAAACATTTAAAATTCACAATCCAGGGATTTTTCAGAGTCTAAGACTCTTCAGAAAAGCAGTGCTTTTGTTTTCTGGATCATTTTTGCAAATATTTGTAAAAACCTGGAAAACAGAAGATTCTAGTGGATTGTAACTATTGTATAAATAACTGAGAATGATAAAGGAAAGGGTCCAAAAGTTGCCAATTATTCTTATTACAGCAATCAATAATAAAATACTGCAATACTTAGCTTAGTTTCTACCATAATAATAAATGCAAAACACAACAAACGCCTCGATTTCAAGATTTATTAATATTGCCAAGCAAAATATGTCTTCTTGAAATAATTACAGATTAGTTAACAGAACTAACTCCTTAGTTTTTTTCAGCACATTTGATTAAATATCACATGATATTCTAGTTATTTGCTTTAAAACCTCAATTAACTAACAGGAAACCCAGCTGATGGACTAAAATAAAAGAAACCCATATTCCTACTTAGCAGAAAACACCAATGAACATGATTCCCACTGCAGGCCCCTGGAGACCAACAATGATCAGGCAGGCACAACGAGACAGACAAGTTATGGCTTAAGGAAATTACCTCAATCATGTCTGAAAACAGTTCCAGTCCAGTAAAATGTATTTAAATACCATTAAGTGTTTTAAACACATACAATAATTTACTGTGGTTACCCTCCATTTATTATTAATTAAAAATAATGCTAAACACTTGAAAAATGAACTGCATTTATGGTACTAAAATTGACAGGACTGCTTTCTGAAGTTCTATACTCCCTGCAACCAGGAGGGCACCACCCACAATTAGAATCTGTATTTCACACAAGTCTAAATATTGTGCTTTATTGCATTTACTCAGTAATGTTTTTGCATTGAATGCATTTTGACATAAAGACAATAATTTAAGAAATTGGACAAAAAAAGTTGCAGCCACAAGACTGGAAAGTCTTAGCAAGAAACAATCGAGAAGAATTATTAAATCACAATGTGTAATTATCTAACATAGGTGCAATACACATTAAAGAGGCCCAGTGAAACCCTTGTGTGTATAAAAATGCAGTGTATGCAGAAGCCATCTTGCTTCTGTACACAACCTACAGGCAGAGTGCTCCGTGCAGACTGCAGACAGCAAGTGTGGGATGGCTGAAGCACCAGAATCTCTGTGGCTGGTACAGAGCTATCAGGTATCTCTACAATGGGCAGACTTGTGATTTCTTACACTGCAGACTTTAAAAATCTTCCTGCCAAGAAGCAAAAAAAAGGTGAATTTACTCTCACTGAGCTCACAGTAGCATGCAGACTTACCTCATCTATACAGCTACAGACATGATTTGGTATTTGTTTATTTTATGAAATGAATGGTTATTAGTTGTACTCCTTCCACAGTTCAATTTAATACACAGACAAACAAAAAAGCAACAAAAATCCCCAAGCCAATAAAACAGACCAGACTTGCATAAAAAACAGTATCTATGGATGGTGCCCTCCCAGTTCCAGGAAGAATAAAACCTCAAAAATCAGTGCTGTCGGTTCTAGCACCTTAAATGCAGCTCTCACTCAAATTACCTTGGGAACCAGATTTCAGAATTAACTGAAGGATCCAACATGCCCAGTGACAACAGCAAAATTTCATTCAGATTAAATCTTTAGTTCCTGCTGTTCTATAAACTGAAATTTGACAGAGTCATGTAACATTTATCAGCTTGATGAACTATGATCTTGACTTGAAAAACTTAAAATGTGCTGGAAGGTTTGAGAATGTAAGGACAGTTTTTAAAGACTTCTTATAAAAATGCAAAGCAGCAGTTCAAGATGAGTTTATAGCAAAATTAGTCTTTTGAGATAAATATCTTAACACTTACAGCAATATTCACAAAGAGTAACCATAGTCCACAAAAGCTAATCTCTCTACACTTCCTTTACAGTTAACAGAGAGAGATAAGCATATTTAGAGAGTTTCAAGACACTTAAATTCAAGTTTCCTGCTTTGAATGAACCTCTTCTTTCCAAGCAGTATCAAGAGCCTCTATTAGCTAACCCTTCATAGGCCCACTCCATTTCAAGTACACGAAAAAGATAAGACTGTATGGCCTCAAACAGGAAAACATCTACTTTCCTCAACAAGATCTCTTTCCTCACCTAATTCGAGTCTTACAGAACTTCTCTATTTCCTGTATGTCATCGCCTCGACAGCAGCCAAAACACTTGGCAGCTCATTTCTCAACCTCACTGAAAAATTACTTTGTTGATACATCAAGCACATCTTCATTGAAAGTCATAATGCTTTCTTAAGATCTGTTCATGATTTTTAAACTTAAAAATATTAAACTGAAGAAGGGTTACAGCAGTTGAAACTTGCAGACAGGCACCACAGCGACACCTTGCAAAATACGTTAGTGCTGCCAATTTTGCAACAGAACATACTGGCTGCAAATTGTTTGTCCTCCTCTCCTATCCAGGATCAGATTTTCTGAAAAAGGTATGCCAAAAAGTAATAGATACAGTTCACTGGGCTACACATAAGTGCATCACTGCCTCCAGAGCACTCTGGCATCTTGGAGATTTATCCCCACCACCACGGTGCAAAGCCCTGGAGCACCACAACACGAATATTCCTTACCATTAGCTGGACTATATGCTAAACAAACTGCTTAGTGCTCTTCACATCACAAAAATGTTGAAGGCTAACTCAATATATGAAGGTAACACTGGAGTGTTGACAAACACATAGAGTAAAACACTTCTGTGATGTTTTTAACTTTATCCTAATTTACTATCTAACGTGAACTGTGTAGTTGCATAGAAGGTGTCAAACAAAATAGGTGTATGAAATTTTTAGACTCTAGAATCCCATGAAACATGCACTACAGTGAGTGTCATAATGAGATTTAGGTGCTTCTGTGTCTCCTTCCAAAAATCTCAAGTGGTGCTCTTGGCTCAGCCTTTGTTGCTGCCATTTAGAGCCCTTGTGCTGAAGCTGTTTTGAGTGGCACCAATGTTAGTTTTACTCCAAAGTTAAGACAAACAAAATACTTGTGAAGAAGGGCTAAAGGTGTTACAATGAAAACCATTCCTCACTACAAACACAACTGCTTGTGTTCTATCCAAGGTCCCACAGGAAGACAATTGTTTGGAGCAGGTTTTGTCCAACAGACAGCTCACAGCATATACCCTAAAAGAATACCTTTTAGATCTCATCCTTGTGACAGTATCCAAGATCACCAAGATCTCCAAGATAATCAAGTTCAGCCAAAGATTTGTACAGTTTGTACAGTACAAACTTAATCCTACCAGCACTACCAGTACTGATGATTCCTGCAACCTTCACTATAACAAAGATCATGCTACAACTAGAGACAAATAAATGGATTTTAAGAGTAAACTCTCACTAAAAGAGTAAACCTATCACAAACCACTTCTATCAACAATATTCTATGAGTAAAAATAAAGTACATTAGAAAAAAAAAAATGTAGCCTTCCAGCAGTAACTGAGTATTGCAAAAACTGGAGCATTTCAATTAACGTACAAGAGTGATTACATACAAATAATCAGTCAGATATGGCTTCTGAGGACATACAGAAGAAAGCACCTCCTTAAACTCCAGTAACTAGTTCTATCCTTTTCACTCAACCTTCCAGTTTTGTGGCTGTGATGGGCTGAAATACAAGCATTTCGGGAAATGAGCCAGACAAATAAATCCACTCTCCATTTCTATACCTAGTTTTAATATCTACCTTCAGGTACTGAAACTGCAAAGCTTTGTTTTTCTTCAGTATAATAGTCATATTTGTCAGAATCTTCTATTCAGAGCAAAACTCAACTACTTCGAATTTGCAGCAGCTCTGAGTTTTAATCATGGCTGCAAATCACATCACCATTTCAAATCAAGTACCAAAAACAATTAACACAAGGATACATATCAGCCTTTTTGATTAATATGATCCACCTGGCATTTTACTGTGATGCCACTAAGAACAGAATTTAAGTCTCCAAGGACATTTTTGTGTCTTCACTATGAAGACAGTTCAGTCTCAATTACTCTCCATCTTCCAAATTTTTCAAGACATAAAGGAGAAATTGTCCTCAGTGAACAGTCTTTGTTGTATACTATCTTACTCATTCCTCAAAGCACAGTTGTTCCTCAAAGCACACCTCTTCATGCACACTACTC
>VXBQ01014805.1:384774-406755 GCA_013400175.1 Phainopepla nitens | reverse complement strand
CATGTGGTGAGAGGTATTTAGAGTGTAAGACATCAAGAGGTTTGCAAATCTTGGACAACCCCTCAAAATCTACCCAAAGCAAGGGTTAGGGGGCTACTTTGATCACTCCTAACGAACCTGTGAAATTATACTTGAACAGAAGTTTAAGATTTACTTGTCATTTTCCAGTGGGAACCACATATGAAACTAAGTACTTGCCCATCAAGGTCTACAACCTGATTATTTTGAGATCTTCAACCAAAGTAGGCTGCAGAGAATGATAAAAGCAAATAATGTCATATTTTTTAAAAGGCACTGAAGAAGACAGTGTTAAAGACCAGCTGATGAAGCACATCCAAGAAAGGCACAAGGCACTGAATCACTGATTGCAGAGCCATCATGCAGGAGACATAGTCATCTCAAAGCTAAGACACTTGGCTCCAGACTTGGGAAAATTGTCAGTGGTGTTCAAGAGACACTTGTCATGACCAAGAGTCTTTAATTAGGAAGTTGAAAAGGTGACCTTTTCTGCCAAACGATAGGGAAACAGCCAAGAAAATGCTGATGTGTGATGCTCCTGCACCATCAAGCAAAATCAATGAGCCACAGCTGCTTACACAGCTTTGAAAACACTTCTAGTGTTTCCCTTGCCTTAATGCTCCATTTCATGGCCAGTTGTCAGCTTTAGCATCTTGTAACTGGATTTAACTGGTGGAGGAGGGGTTAGTGAATAGTAGGTTTTGAAGTTGAAGTTCTCTCACTACAGAAGAAGCCAGCAAGGATTGTGGAAAATCATCCCACATTCCTCTGCCCATGTGATGCTTTGTGTTGCTGCACAAGCCTGCTCAGCACAGAGCACCCTCCCAAGAGTGCTTTGCTGTACATCCTGACAGGCATCAGTGCTATCATGCCATAGTCCTGAAATCAGAGCATCTTCAGTACCAGGAGCAGGATAAATAGCAAAATATTGACTTGGAGATAAAAAATCCCTATCAACACCAAGGACCAGCACTTAGGACACTGGCTCACACTGAGCTCAGCCCAAACCCAGGGGCATGGTTCTGGGATCATGTGTCATGCTACCAGAACAAAATAAATCTTATAGGAACAGTGTAATTGCTGAAACAGAAAATAACAGTAAAAAATAGCTGACAGGAGTTGAAATAAAGTATATCAGTTATTTATCCATTCAGTTCAAACCCTGTGCAGGTGACAGAAGCTGGGAGGTGTGGGGGTGGAAATTATAGAGTAAGCACATCTCAGGATAGTGTACTCAAGCAATTGACTGAAATCTGGCAGAATGGCTCCCCCTGAATTCCAGAATCAATACCTCATTGCACTGAGAGGTTCTCACCTCCTACATGTATTGCTTGAGGCTAACAAGTGCCTGTATGAGCTCAGTAGAGCCACAGCTTCTAAACACTTTAAAAAGGAACAAACCAGCCCCTTCTCAGAGCCATGTTTTTCTCCCGTTTTCTCCCAGTTTTTCTCCCGTTTCTTTGCCTCCCCACCACTCCTTCCTATAGATGGCACCGTATTACCACGTTTTGAACGACATCCAGAAAAAGGTCAAGTTAGCGAATAATTTAATATATATTTAATAAAGTGAGGGGTTAACTGACAAAGAACAAGCTGCTGGAGACAGAGCAGATAACAGAAGTCAAAATGGCTTCTTCTGGGAACTGCAGTAGGGTAAAGCTTGTGATGCCAGCATGTTATATAACATGATCCAGAGTCTTTCCTCACCAGCAGGAGGGCCAACAGTCTGTTTATAAACTTGAATCCACCTCACAGCACTGAGCAAACAGCAGTATTATTTCAAACTACTGCTAGTCATGTCTGCTATGCTCCTCTGCCTTCCCGAGACAGAAGGAAACAAGTGCCTGCATCTCAGCACTTCCAGCCAATACAAAGCACCATCACTGTAAGGCTGATGTGAAAAGAAAGGAAGAGCAAGTATCTTGGGGAGAACAGTCCTAAACCACTGCTGTAAGATTCATAAAAATGTAATATACACTAAGTGATCTTGGGCAGTAGTACTGATAGGTTTGTCTGCTCCAACCCCATCACTGAAGCTTATGAAGCAACTCATTTACCTTCAGGACTCAGCCATATTCAGTAACCCAGAATACAGACACTGTTGACTTTACTAATAAAGACAATTCCCCTAACATCTGCAGCACTCAGCCATTTAACACGAGGCTGCTATTTGAGATGGTGGGGGGAACCGGGAGATGCCAATTAGAGGTGTATGAAATTACACTATCTTGCAAAGAGCACATTTTCTTAAAGATTATAGAGGATATTCTCTGTGACTGTTCAGAAGATTAAACACGGCCATAAATGCTTGTAACAAGCAATGGTTGCCTCCTATTTGTTCATTTACATCTTAAAGCAGACAAGGGACCTTACTGCAGAATGACACTGCACAGACTGTTCTCCCTTTAGCAAACGTGACAACTGTTAATCTTTAAAGAATGAAGATTTTTACAACATAGACTTCATTTTACACTAAGTAAACCCACAGAATAATCAGACTTTATGCTAAATAAATACCCTGAATGAACAATATTCTGCTTAATACAGAGTATCTGTAAAATGTCAGGCAAGTGCAGTTGACAGAAATTGACAAAAGTTCTCCTTCATTGAATTACACCGCTGTCACAAATGTAAAGTTCTATGACACTTATTCAGATGTAACACCAGCTAGTGGAGTAAAGTAGCAGTTGGTAAGCACCTATTCATCCATCAAATGATTATCTGATAAGAGGTAGGCAGATTAGGCACAGGCTTAGCCAGAGGTAAATATTAAAGCAACCAAAAAGAGATTTCTAACAGAATGATAAATGTAACTGTCATTCGAACATTCTTCTCTTTGCTTATTACAATTATACAGTGCAGCAAATGTTTAAGTTTCAGTGTTTGGTCAGTAAATCCCCTTGATTCTTCCTGGGGTTCCTCAGCCCTTTTCTCACAATTGCTTTCACCCCCCCTTATAAAATAAATCAAATCAAATAAAACCCTGTTCTCTGAACTCCAGATACCCCAATGTTAAGGTCAAGGATGTTTTTGCTACCACACCCATCTCTTTTAACTTCCCAATGCCCTTTGATCAAGGGCTGTTGGCATAGGAAGAGCTTTACTACAGCTGATATTATCTGCAGCACTACAGCAGAAATCTGAAATATTCTTGCTGCCAGCTGACACAATACTGGGTTTCTGCAAGGTGCTGCAAAACTTCTAAAATAATTTAAATCTACATAAAAAAATCTACAAAGAGGCAAGACAAAATAAAACTTCTGTTCTGAGAATTAAGCACTTCACGTAATCCATGGTGCTAGATGAAAAACACAAAAACAAAGTAAACCCCCCCAAAAATACAAATAAAAAACAACAACAACAACAAAAACCCAAACAAAAAAGAAAGATTGTGATTACTGCAAAACCATTACAGCAAGGGGGTTACTATACTACTATCTAAAAAATTATAATAAACCTTTTAATATTATGCACAGTAAGCCTCACTCATGGGGGAACCTTGGTATTATTACTGGGGGGAAAAAAAAGAAAAAGCAAAGAAAAGCAGACAACACTGATGTGTCCCATTCCCTTTCCAAGGCTGTATTTTCTATATTTTTAAACCAGATTTACTCTTAAAAGAGTATTCTGAGTATATTCTCCTGTTGTACTAAGCTGAGCACATTACACAAATGCTCCACAAATGCTGCCTGTTTCAACTTCCTGCCAGTTAAAAAAAAAAAAGAACACACAGCCTCTTCTAAAGAACTAACTTACACCTTAGTGCACCCATTGCTTCACTGAAAGTTGAAGGAGGCAAGATCAAATTGTATTCAGCACAAGCAGAAAGGTTTGTTATAGTTTTACTTGTGAAGGAATTTATTAATTGCAGACTGAATCTGTCTCACACACAGGAGAATGCTCACCTTTCTAATGTTCTCATGATTTCCTGAGCTTAATGATGATTTTCACCATCATTACATATAAACTTCCCCTCTTTATGAATATTCACACTACAGCATAGTTAAAGAGGAAATTTGCAAGATTAAAAATTGATGATTTCCAAGTCTGTACTCAAATCTTTCAGTGAACATTTCTGGGATATAATAAAAGCAATCAATTCACTTCCATTTCACTTTGAATCCACAGTGCACATGTACCATAGAAACTCTCAGTCAAACATAATGAGAAAATAAGTTCCACGAGTCTCAAGCTTATTCACGTTTAACCTTCTTTTCCAGAAAGATGTTAAGAATGTCGAAACAATGTGTTAATGAACTAAATAGTTTCACTTGAATGCAATGGGCTAGACTTCTGGAGTTTGTTATCTAACAGGTGCATTTGCTTCCAGGAATCTTCTTGCTGAGTACCCTGAACTAATATTTGCAATAAACAAAATACACCTTGCATAAGAGGTTTTAAAAAAATTGACTTTACCTCTGTACCAATTTCTCACAGCCACATGACTGTCCAGTTAAAAAGGAAGGATAAAGCAGAAAGAACACACATGATGGCTCAAACTCCTCCTCCCCTCCAATACTGGCATTAATTTCATTTTGATGAAAAAGCAATCTACATGTACCTATATAAGAATATATATTTTACTGAAAGACACAAAAATGAAACATCTTTGCAGAGAACAAAGAACCGACAGACTCTTACATTCAGTACAAAATGAAGTATTAAAAGTTCCCTTTTATAGCAGCAACTTGATTCCAGGAGTTTCAATTTTCACAGCAAACAAACACAGCCCTTACTTATTTTTTATATTTTCACTAAATTTAGAAGACATGGGAATATTTGCCTTGAAGTGAATAAACAAATTACAAATATAGCCTTTTTAAGTGATGTATTACAAGACTTCTGGTTTTTAAATGGCATCTCTGCGTTGTTCACAAAAACCACACCTAAAGACAGTAATGAACCCAATTCTGTTAACATTGTAAGACAACACAGTAGGGATAAAAGGTGTTTTAGCTAGCAAATGAAGAATTCCAAATTTCTCCTTTACTAGTGTAGCATACCACAGAAAGCACTGCAATATACACCACAGATTCTGCATGCTAAATTGCTGAATCTATACTGTTTTCCATCACTGTATTTATTATCTGGTTATTCTGTTATCAAATTTAAGTTGCAGCCAGCTTAACTCCATTATGTCATTATATATGCAAACAATTCAAAACATTCCATATACGATATGCCATGTTAGTTTGAAACATTAGTAACAGTATTCCATCTTATTTTTATTTATTTTCAGAGAAGTACTTACTCTACTTGGTCTTGAAAACCACTGCTGAACACTCAGTACATGGCTGAACAGAAATAGTGCAGAGCTAACACTTACCCAAGGCTTACTGATGCAACTAATAGTGAGAGATTTAAATTGCCTTCTCCATAAATTCATCATGAACAGAAGGATTCCTAAACATTCCCTCTTGGCCACCTTTACTGCAAAATAAGTACTCTTTTTATTCACTTCTGGCTGGGATTCTTCACTACTTAATGCCCGTGCAAATGGATAATTTGTATTTTATATCTTTTCCCTTCCCAAAAGACTGAATCTTTTCAGGGTGAGTGTTTTCAGAGAGGAGATGTACAATGTAAAGCCTTTCAAAAGTATTAAATATAAACTAACAAAAATCAAGGCACTTAATGTAGTTACATATAAGCAAAAAAAAAAATATTACTGAGAATAATAAGGCCAAATCACAAAGTGAGATTATCAGCAAGGGTGCAACTGGGAACAAGGTAAAGTCTCTTTCTTTTACAGCTTTGGTTTGAACTCGCCAGAAAGAAGCTTTCTCAGCATTTCAGAATTTTTTCCTTCTGGTGGTGAGGGCCATCTGTCATGATCTGAGGAAAAAAAACAGAAGAATTTACTTACTTGATTGAGAAAACAGACATTTTACTTTTGTGCCCTCCCACTGCACAACTTCAGTCACTTGAAGGGCATTATTTTGTAGCCCATTTCTTACCGGGTATTTCTAGGCTATGGCTGTACAAACTCTGGCCACCATCCACGACCATGGTTATCCCAGTTATGAATGATGCAGCTGGAGACAGAAGGAAACAAACTGCAGGAGAGATCTAGCAAAAAAAAAAAAAGACAATTTTAATCTTTCTTAAACTGCTGGGAATTGTTCATGTCAAAGAAGCTTGTGAAAATTTTTACAGGCAAGATACAGTAACATTTTCTACTTAGTAATGAAAACTGTAACAGCCTTAAAGCCATCCTTCCAGCCAGTAACATCAAGCACTTAACAGAGGAAAACCAGTAAGCTGTCACACAGCAGCATCAGATACCAAAAAAGACAACAAAAAAAGACTGATCAGTCTATCAAAGATGCACATTCTTGGTGGAAGAAAGCTAAGTGGTTTTAAGATACCCTTTTTTCCCCTTAATATTCATTCTTTCAGTTCTTCCTGCTGAAGTCAACTTTTTCAAGAAATAATGTCTACTATCAAACACTTCAGCTGTAAGAGGCAGCTGAATTAAATTTGCTGTATAACAGTGACTACTGGTTAGGTCTCTCACTTGGCACAACCACACATTGCTACAAGCTTTCTTCTTTTTAAATATTCCATCACAGTGCAAAATTAAATCCTTTTTGTTCTCCATATAATACAGTGGCTTCAAAATAGAGACACAGAAGTAGGCGTATCAGAAGCATTCTGAAATACATTACCTCCTCTGGAACAGCCGACCTCTTGGCAGGAACCTTTGGTATGCTCTTTAACCACATCATTACACCTTGTTCTCCATAGTTTGCAACAGCAGTTTCTGAAAATACCAGTCCCTATTTAAAAACAGCACAGTGAAACTTAAGTTCTCTTGCATGCCTTTAAACTCATCATTCTAAAATTGTGAAGTTGTCATTACGGATTTTCTGTGGGACTGAACTATCTAAAGAGCACTTGAATACAAGTTTTTGAATGGCATAGTATAATTTATACAAGAAGGTAATTTGGCTGCTAGCCACATCTCTGTTCGAGCACAGTAATTCTGATTATTCAAATTCTCTGCTGTCACTTCAATAACAAAAAAGTGGAGTATGAAAAAAACCTCAGAGGCTGCTTTGAAATTACAAGCATTTCATGTTAAATTACAGCAGGAAATAACAAAGCCTCAAGAATAAGTTCTCAAAAGTTTCCTGTCATCTGTAGGAGCACTAGACTGATTTATTGTGAATTACAGAAGCAGACAGATTTCAGTCAGATTTCTCCCTACTTAGTTGCTGTAAAAGCAGAAAAGGATGACTGTGTTTGCTCCAGTGACCACACAGTCCAGTTTAGTTTTGAGAAGGAAGATGGCAGTGTGAACATTGCCACCAGTTACATCCACCAGTCAGGACAAAACTGTTGGGACTCAAGTTTAAGTAAAATAGCAAAATTTGAATTCACCTATGAAGCATATACTAAGATTTGTAAGATACCTGTATAACACATATGAAACTATTTTTTTCAGAATGCACACTTCCCCCTCTATGTATCCATGCCCTATAGGTGACTCTCCTCCCATAAAGCAGTAACAATTTTGTATTGTTACCACAGACCTGATGGGTCCCCAAAGGCGACAGAAGTATTATTGTAACTACAGCATGCACTTTTGTTACCAGCATGGTAACAAAGCTGGCACATACTTCTGAAAGAGCCAAAGCCCTGAAGTGTTTGCTTGTCAAAAACTTCTTCTGCCATGTGCTATATTATCTAATCAGCATGATTCATTAGGTAATTAGCATGCCTGAAAAGTATATTCATATAGTAATGCTGTCTTAATTACTTACTTCCCCAAGACTTGATAAATCAGAAAAAGCAGATAAACAGGAAATACAAATCAGTAGATCTTAATATTCACATGTCTCCAGATGAACTGGGTCTCACAAAGGTTACATAAAAGCCTTTACCTAAATGATTAACACACATCTGCCATTAAGCATTCTATGCTATGACAAAGCAAGCCAGATGTTTTAGAACAAGAGGCACAACAGAATATACAGACATTCTACAAAAATAGTAGCAAGCTCTTCCTAGGGATCACTTAAACAAATATGACGCTTCACTTATGACTCACTGTGAGATCAGCTAAATTCTGACTGTAGAAGAAGCTGGACAAAGTTTGTTTCCTCTTTTAATTTCAAGGGAGTAAATGTGCAAAATAAATTGTGGATAAGAGAAAATTACAACAGATCACACATTCTCAAATGTCAAGGCTAGAGCTTCTATATAACTTCTGTATCTGCAGCACTACAAAATGTAGCTGCTCTTTCTATACAGTATTTTAAAACAACTCTACCTGCTGTCTACTTTCTCAGAAATGTAGCAGGCATATTTTAGCTGACCTGTATAGTGGTTTCCTGTTTGCATGAATTTCATAAGAAAAAAATCAAAACACATTTTTACATATGATTTCTCTGAGAGAAGGTACACTCCAACTACAGTCTCCTTATATGCCTAAAGCTAAACTAACTTAACATGTAGGAGACAAAGAAAAGGCACTATGTGAGGCATTCAGAGATTTTCAAAATAAGTTTGTAAACATAGGTGGAAACCATCAGCATACCTGAACCTCAAACAGAAAAAGCTTCCTGAACTCAGAAGTAATGTATCATTTACCGAAACACAGAGCACTCAGTAATTTTATGTCAAGGCTTTGTAAGACAGGTCACCAACTCTGACCAGTATAATTTCATTTAGCTACAAAAAAACTAAAAGCCAAGCGTGCCAAGTCAAGGCAGAAAGCAGAAGCAATTTTATCCCACATCCTCTGACTCACCATCCAAAAGTACAAAACGCTGTCAAATGGTCCAAAGAACGCAGTAAGGGTATTATAAATAAACAAATACATAAATAATCCCACAACCAGTTACTGGTAATAAATTTTAACATCCATTTTGGTCCAAAAGCTCTAACTATGAACATGTGTAATAGCTAATTTTAATCAGATCATTTGCCATTACTTACAGGAGCAACACTGTTGATTCTCACTCCACTGTGAGCCCATTCTAAAGCTAAAGTCTTGGTTAGGTTATTCACTGCAGCTCTTGCAGCTCCTGAGTGCCTATGGAGAAGAGAAACCAAAGGAAGCTTCTGTTCCCTTTGCTAAGAGTGTCCAGTATTAATTCTACTGCAGCCTCATTAGGGTATTCAGAGTGGTTTTCTGTGGCTAGACCAAGCATCTGGAAGAGAGAGACACTCTAGTTACCAAGTTTGACCACAGCTTCACTGTTTAAACAAGCCATGCTGTGATTTCTTGTCATTGCTAGAAATACTTAAAATCTCTTTCCCAATGCAACATGGGGTCAGCTACACTCTAGTGCAGGAGGAGGCTTATAAAAAGAGAAACAACTGAAGTTCAAACAGTGTAAAATTACCTGTAGCCTGCACAGCTAAAGCAACAATTGAAAGAACAGTGGTCTGAAAGATTGTTTAAATCTTCTGATAAACATGATTAAAATAAGTCACTATTCAAAAATTACTGTAGGTGTATGGAGATAGAGACACGAGAGTCAGAGTGAACTCCTATGCCTTGCTGCTGTAGGTAACTAGTGAAACAATTACAAGCTTGAACAAATGCAAACAAAATTACTGCAGAGACAAAATTACTGCAAAGACAGTTGTAGTCAGAAAAGGAATAAATTTAGCTGCTGTAGCCTAGCAAAACTAAGAGGAGATAGATAAAATAACTTCTCAAATACAGGGAAAGAATAAGAAAATCCTAAGAAAAACATAAGATAACATAACTTATTCATATGTTTAGGCCAGAAATAGATAACCTCCAGGCACTCCCTGAGGAAATATGACAACTTTTATGTTTAAAATTAATACTTATAAAAAGCTTGCATCAGGTGACTTTTGGCATGAGTGGTGGCTGGACTTGTAAAGGCATAGCTTTTTCAACAGTATATTTCTGGAAGAAGTTTCAACTCAATTTAATCTGGAAGTAGTTTTGTGTATCCATCTACATACAACAGTCACTTAGGAAAATTTTTCCACCGTTATTCAGAATTAGCTTGTTTTTCCTTAGTTCAACTCAAATTGAAACATCTTCAGCCTATTTGCCATGACAATTGAACCAGATACCACAGTGGAGATACTCAAATAACTGTAGCTTCAGCACCACCATGTGGATCTCTATATTTATTCTGTACTGTGAAGAACAAGCCAGTGAGAATATATTCTGCTGTCCCTTAAAAAAATGTTGGTTTTGAAACCACTAAACCCTGAATGAGGACAAAGAGAGATAATTTAACACTTCCTCAAAATATATCTTTATATTTCTTCAAGAGAAACTCAATTTCAAAGTTTAAAAAGAAAAAACAAACAGAAAAGGGAACCATTTCCAATTAAAGCTTCACTGGCAAATCTTGCTTCATAGTTTCTTACAAACAAGTGGAGAACAGAGATGCCATCTACTGGATTAATAAGAGATGCCCACACCTACAGCCAAGGGATACTCTTGCTCTTTCTTGACCTAACTGCTATATATCTATACTCTGCTGCTGCCCAGTACACACCTTTCTGAAATGTTTAGGAACAGTTAGTACTTCTGGGGGAAAACCAGAGGAAATTGTAAAAAGAAAATATATATTACGACATTCCAGGAAAGCCATTTCTCACGGCAGCAGTAATGTTGACAATGGCTCCTCCATGTTCCTGCATCCAGGCATTGTACACTGTGTGAAGGAGGAAGATAACCTATAAATATCAGAAGAAATGCATACAAATGAACTTGCCAATTGGAAACCAAATTTGGAGTCTTAACTACAATCACACCACACATCTGTCATATTGGTTTAAAAAAACCAATCTGCTGTTTGTACCACAGCCTTGCCAATCCAGAGGCGAGGCCATGAGGCAACAGGCATGGTCCAGGTAAGGCTCAATCACTTTAAAGAAGAATTTGATGGAAAACAAGATTTCATGTTCCTATGTAAATTACTTTAATTTCCACATTCCAAATGCTATCTGAGAATGACATACCATATTTAAATTTAAGCCTAAATTTGTATCTCCGAAGAAAGTATTTTCCTTTGTTATACACAGTGATAACAGGCCACAAAAGTGGTTTTCTTACAGTCTTTTAAATGAGTATCCAAGTCAACTGACTTCCCAAACCTGGCCTTAACCAGAAGATCATGCTGTCCTAAATGTATGTTTGTTTTTATGAACAAATTTAATATATCATTTCATGCAAAGCTTTGCATGAGATTTAGGAATATTCACTGTCAGATAACTGCACGAAAAGAAGAAGCTAGGAAAACTTTACATTTCTTATCTTCTGGTATTTCTGTAAAAAACAAAACCAAATAAACAAAAAGCCTAATGTTCAGACCTTACCTGCTTTGCAACAATAGAAGGTCCCTGTCAGATTAGTGTCTATCACAGCATTCCAGCCTTTTGCACGGATGGCTTCAGAAGGACTGGCAAACTGGCCCCCTCCATTATTCACCAGGAAGTCAATCTTCCCATGCAGACTCAGTGTAGACTTCACCAAAGCTTCTACCTGAAACAGTATTTGTTAGTGTGCTATGCTGATTAAGGTCTACATCCAATTCCATTTTCAGACATTTTCTCCCTCATGCCCTTTTCACAAAAAAAGAGGAGGTCCAGCCTTCAGAGAGGCTGTAAGATAGGTATGGCAGGTTTAGCCAGCCGAGAAGGTCTGGGCTGTATCCATGTTTACTTAGGAAATTTTGCTGGTATCATATGCAGGTGCTACATAAAATACCCAAAGCACCCAGAGAAGAAGGGGATTTAAGCTGTCAAAGATTTGTAAAATCAAACAGACACAAAAGCCCACTACATACGACCTACTAAGAATCTCCTGATGTTTTTCAGAAGACTGGGGGCGTTCACGAGATCAGCAGAGTTCCATTTATGGTAGCTACTGCCATTTTTATCTGACCATACCCCTGACCATTTTAAACAGAAAACATAACTCATCTTGTGGAGTTTTACCATCATTATCTAGAAGTTTAGTACATTCACTACAGCTCTGACATATGAGTTGGCAATAGCCAGTCTTCTTACACAGATCAAGAAGAATTACTGCAAGAGCAGTAATTAATTTTAATTTAATTACCCTACAAAACCTGAAGTATAAAAAATGCTGGAACTACAAGTTATCTTCTCTAGCAAAAATATTATTGCAAGATAGTAATAAGAACTCCATAGCAACAACTTAGTAATTTAATATTTATCTCAAGAAACAGGAAATGGGACAACATGACTGTTTCCTGCTTACATCATCAATTAGATCTAGATACCATGCATCAGTTATTCCTACTCAAGCATAAATAAAAAGATAATCTAGAATCTCTGGACAGAGAAAAACACAGAACAAAAAAAAAAAAAAGCCCAAAACCAAACAGGTGGCGCAATGCTGCTACTCAAAGAGATTGGGCAGGGGAAGGACATCAATCAGCCCTTCTCTGTATTGAGTTAGCAGTAGAAAACATCAGAAACGAAAAAAAAAGTGCAAGCAATGTGTTATCTGTATCTCACAATGAGTGTTACCAACCCAGTCTCATAAACAGCTGCCTTACATCTTTTATTGCTCACAGCACAGGATGTCTTAACAGGACAGTATGGATTCTGTAAAGATGCATATAATGACTGAAAAACTAGTGCCTGCTGAGAAAAAATGCCTTAAGAAAATAATTTTGATACCTAAACCCAATCTTTAAATTCTGAATGTCATCTTATTCCTCACTTATTAGTCACTGCAGGTTGTGGGATGTGAGGAAAAAATCCAGAAAACCAAAACATCTGTGACAGCAGTCCCAAACTCACAGCTTGTGAGAACAGCTATGTTCTGGCTTTTACTTTTCTCTTGTTCTGAGCAAAGCAAAGTCATGTCTGGCTAGGCAGCAAAAGTTATGCTTTGCTCAGCAATATCAAACTCTTCTCCCTGTCCGTCTGAGAGTATTATTCTCTGTAAGTCACTGAAATATGGGCTCACTTATGGAACAGAAATGGTTTCAGTACAAAGATTTGAACAGACTAAGGCTATTCAGACTGTGGAAAGATATGAGAGAGAGTGAAAAATGGTAAGAATGATAAAAAGAAAAGACAGAAAACAAATTAAAAAGAAAAATCCACTGAGAAGAGGCATTAAAGCAAGTTTTCAACAGCTGGACAAAATGTATGTTATATGCTCTATAGCATATAAATTCAAAATGCTTCATATGTTGCACTTAAGGAATTGTTGTTGTTCCTATGTGTTGCACCATATTCTCAGGAAAAAAACCAACTAAAAACCCAGCAACAACAAACATATATCAGTTCTGCTTCCTGAAAACCAAGAAAGGCCAGAAGGCTCTCCAATGACAGCTCAGCTCAGATGGCTCCAACTGTAGCAATCTTCACAAAGTCTTCCATGCTGTAGAAAAAGCAACAGTGCAGTGCTTCTCTCAGTTACAGCAAACATGGTGACAGCAGCCAGCAGCACAAGGAGAAGGAGGGTCAGGTAGAATACATTTAAATCACAGTGACTACTAAAGAAGATCTTTTCTATTGCTATAAGTAAAAAACCCACTTGGAGAGAACTTGGAAAAGCTATTAAAGATGCTCTGTGGAAGCTGCATAAGGTAGAGCTACTAGTTTAGGACATTCTTCTAAAAAAGACAGCAAAGAACAAAATCAGGCATTTCAGACACAGCCAGAATATTTGAGCTCTGCAATAAGGAACCTTGGTGTGTGACTGCAGGTTAGGTGTATTATGCAGTAGCACATATTCACAGATAACTGAGATGACAGTAGTCACTGACTCATGGAATAGGGACAAATGTCCACATGCATCCACAGGTCATCCTGAGTGAGCAAAACACACAGGCAAAGAACCCACTACAGAGTGTTAGAGATTTGTGATTGGTGGCTAGAACTAACAGGCATCCTGGCACAGTGGTAACAGGTATTTTTACTGTGTTACTGCTGTGTTATTTAAAAGTACAACAACAGGAATCTCTTATCCACAACTCCCCACCAAGCCACAGTCTTTCACAACAGGCTTCACACAGACAGGCATTAAGTATTTATAAACCAACTGAGCCTATGCTAAGCTATGAAGTTTACTGGAAAAGAAAAGCTACTAGTGAACTCAGACACAAGGTACATGTGCTAAGCAGCACTGTACTGAGCCTGTCTTGTTGATGTCCAAGTGACAGATTTTAACCTCGAGGTATGGTCCAGCAGCAGATTCTGTTGCTTGAGTTCAAGTTTGGAAAGGAGACACTGTGAATAGAATTCTGAATTGCTGATTTCAAGAACAGCTGTGGCCTACCAGAAGTAGACAATTTAAAAGTACACCACTTACCTAGACATGTAAGCTTCTACTTATCTAGGTGCCAGTTAAAGAAATGTTTGTCCACAGAGTATAGCAAAAAGGTTTTACAAGTGTGAGGATTTAAAGAAGACAGCTGTCTGTTTCAAAACACTGTTAAGGCCACAGAAGGAGCAGGAACTTGAGAGAAACACAGAAGAGAGGAATTTGCAACAGGAAAGCATTTCATAATTCCATGCCTAGCAGAGGTAAGATCAGGTTAGCACATCTTGGTTAATGCATCTGGACAAAAGTGCCCACTGTGGCAAACTGGGAAAGGAAGTAACTGCTCATACACATCCCCCCAAGTTATGGGAATGGCACCTGTGACCACCCCATGGATACTCAAAACTTGGCCTGGATGAAGGAGGTACCTCCAGAAGACTGACAGCACACTGCTGCATCCATGGCTCATGACTATCATCTGCTTGGTCTCTGTCTCTCTCAGTCTCTCTCCCTCCCTTCCTCCCCTTAATTCAGGTATTCATTCCTCATGTCTTGTCCCTGTCAACAGATTTTTCTGTAGTTCAAAATTTAAGACACAAAAAGAGATAAATAAAGATACACGTGCACACAGAGCCCTCTGGTTTGCATCTCAGCAAGAGCAAACTGATCTGCTCTCAACACACTATGAGGGCAGTGCCAGGAAATATGCAAACAATAAAAATCACTTCAGCTTCATAAGCACTAAGAAGCAACATCTATCACTATATACACTGCAATCCACAGGAAAAGGGAACAGGTGCACAATTGCTGCTCCAGGATAAGGCCCAATAACAGAATATAAAAATATATTCTGATGACACAATAGAGAAACCTCAGGTCCTCTTATCTCAGAATCCTCTACTCTACCATTTTTAAAAATAAAACAGGTTTTTTATCCTTTACAGCACACTCAGTGGAAAACTAGTCAAAAGCAGCAGCAAATTCATGACAAAGATAAGCCTGACAGGTTACGCAGTGGTTGAAAAACCTCCATCAAGCAAGATTATTTCTTGCACATTAAACAAAAAGTAAGCTTTGCTAGAAAGCAAAAAGGCTTCTGAGGATGAAGATTTAGAGACTTAAAAATGTGAATTAATTAAGCTATTCCCATGATATCTGCCATCAAGCTTCTGCAGCAATTAATTCACTGCATCTTCTTTGCCTCCTCCTAGGCCAGAAAGAGCTCTAACAAACATCCTGGACTACGTGATGAGGGATCAACCTTCTAATGCTTGAATTGCACAGATCCAAACTAGAGGCATGAACCATGTCATCTTCAAAGTAGGTCAGCTACTTCAAGATTTTCAATAGGAGGCAAAAAATAATCTACTGGCAATTTGAAAGCACCTTCATCTTTCTTAAATTTTCCCTATTCAAAGTCCCTCCCTCCAGTTTACAAAATTTAAACAAGGATAAAATTTATAAAGGCCTTTAGAGAAATTAAGAACAACTGATGGAGAAGGAGGGATAAAAAAATGGCATTCTGTAATAAGAACAAATGGCTTGTTCCTACAGGTGATCAGGGTGGCTTCCTTTAAAACAAAGATTTACTCTTAGAAAGACTTCAGTGAGATGTCAGAGAGAATGACAAATTAAATGAATTATGTAGCTCTTCAGGAAACTTCCTGGGCTTTGAAGCTTGTGATAGATCACTTCTGACATCTAAGAGAGCTTGAACTCCTAAGTTGTTTTTTTTTTTCCTGTTGAAACATTTATAATGTTTTTCTCCTGCACATGTCGTTTGGTACCTGGTATAAGAGCTAAGAAGGAGGATGTAGTGACTCACACGGAATTCTTCCAGAGGCTGTTCCTCTCTACCCAACATGTGCTCCTGAGATTTCTGAGGTAAATACTCTTCACTCCTACTAAGCTGAAAGCAAACAATGAGTTGTAACGTTACTAATGAGCAGCACACAGAGCCAACACAGTTGTAAATAGTCTCATTTCTTTTGTGAGGGAACCCAAAAGTTTACAAGCCCTCTCATCCCTCTTCCACTGTAACAGGAAGCTTTTCCTGTATTTGTGAAAATACTGAAGTTAGTTACATTACTGTGTTACCTCTACTCAATATTTGCCTCCTAGGCTAGAAAAATCCTCAATGACATCTTTTACTGATTCCTGTTCCGATTACTCCAAGTCCCAGGCACCAAATTTTAAGTTAAGAATGGAGCAGGTTTTCAAAGTGGATGTACAATACTCTTTGAATCGTAAAAGCCCAAAAGTACTTTTCCTCTACTTTCCACAAGGCAAGCAAGTGCAAATTAGGAAAAAAGTACTTTTCACCATTGCTGCTCTAGGAAACACAATAAATAAGCAACAGTAAGCAGTGGGATGTGGAAAACCTACCATACACCTCAGTTCTGACAGTTTTTAGCAGTGTAAGTTAACAATTGTTAATTTGAGTTTATCTAGTTTCAACTTACAAACCAAAGTACCTAAGTGTAAGGAAGTGCTAGCCTCACTACAAATTTAAGAGCTGAAAACACAAATTTCTGGTCCAACAGTAAAATTAGAAATTAAGTAACACATGGCCAGCATTTAGCAATCTTTGAGAATCTCAGCATTAACAGAAGAGAACAGAGCCAGAAAGGCACAAGCTGAAGAAAAATAATCACAGGATGTGTCTAACCAATAAAAAATCTGGTCATGGAGATGGGCATCTGCAATGGAGAAATATTTAACAGGTACACAAGTTCTTATGTTAACGTGCAACAGAAATTGCATTCCTTATTCAGATTGTCAGCAAAAAGCTTATGAAATTTTCATAGCAATTTTCTTCTAAATAGGACCAACAGAAATAAGTAAGAGCAGCTGGAGAACTAAAGTGAGTCAAACTATAAGACTAAATCAATGACTGAAAAGTTCAAGACTAGAGTTTAATCTGCCTTTTTCCTCTGAAGCCTCTCTTCAATAGAAACAGACATGAAAGGACAACAGTTGAAGGGAAGTTCCACTGACAGGAGACATCCAATAGAAGCTTCACTAATATCATAGGAAAAATTCCAGGAAAGTTCTGGTGTGTCTGTAAATGGGCAGAGTCTAAAACTGAACTGGAAACAGGACAATTCTATAAAACTGTTGCAAGGTAACAGCAAAGACAGAAGTTTCTTCAAGTATCAGTATGGCAACCCATAACACAGAATAATGCCTAAACACCTTACATATTATTAAGAAAGCTTGAAAAGCACCTTCAAAAATTTCCAAAGCCACTTAAGCTTGTTTTGTCAAACAGGTATTTAGCCACACTTAAAAAGGAAAGAAGGAGTGGCAGTTTAGGGGAGATTACTTCATTTCACCACCCAAGCAAGCCCCTTACCGTCTCACAGGACACTGCAGTTCCCACTAATCAATTTCAGACTGCTACAGAAACAAGAATCACCTGCAGGAGGTTATTAAGCATGCCAGAGTACTTTCTGCAAGAAACAGACCTGAAAAAAAGCTTTAACCTTTTTTCCTCTTTACCTCTTTTCTCTCCTGTAGCTTTAATCATGCAAGTTGCCCTCTGACATCTGCCATAACTTATTACATTGCACTGCTGATGCCAGTAAATACACACCTAAAATTCACTGGTAGGTGAAGTGACATACTGCACAGCCCCAGGGTTCATCTCCTTCAGGAGAGAAAGTCTGAGTAGATCACTATAAATATTTTATGGCACAAACTGTTCCACAAGAGAAGAATTTTAATTTTTATTTGTTTTATGGCTATATAATAGGATATTTCCAGAATCTTCATAGCTACCGAAGGTCATTAATATTTAGGTTATGAGAGACTTCATGAAGTTTAGAAAAATGTAGCAATCAGTAGTTACTGAAGATTTTCTAGCTGTCTTCAGAAAGTTAAAAATCCAACCTGAAGTTGGACTTTTAAATATTTAATTGCAGAGATAAAAAATCTAGGAGGTGCATGCAGACTTCTGAAGAACCTGGATTATGTACTTTTGCTCTTGATCTTCCATTTTTTGTAATATGAAGAAAAAATGAAAAAGCCAGCTTGAACAGTAAAAGTGTTTGCAATGAGACACGCCTCAAACTGTAACCAAAATTTCTGACAGGCTAAAATATTAAATATCTGTGGGGTTTTTCAGCTTCACTATAAGCCAACGTGACAATGCAGGGCACTTGTGTCCAGTCACAAGCATCCAGATTCCATTCTACGCCTTCCTGTTTGAAGGACCTATTCTGAGGTCTCCATCTTCACAAGCTGACACCCCCTCACTTCTGTCACAGCAATGTGACAAAGAATCATGCTCAGTGGGCTCTGGCTCGCTGTAGAACACGCCAGTTCCAAGGCCCACGTCGCCCAGAAATATCCAAAATATGGAAGCATGGTCAGAAAAATACCTGCCAATATGTACAAGTGCTTTTTTGCTCAGGAGGCTAACAAATGCCTTCCCTTGGGAAGCACATCTATCCACATCAATTTAACCCAGCTTTACTCCACCTCTCCCCTGATTTAAGCTGCTTTTGAGAAGGCCAGAAATCTTTAGAGATCTCAGAATTTACACACACAATATGCTTTTGGTATCTTAAGCCCCAGAATAAGATCACTAATCTTTACCTCCTCTTCTTTGCGGATATTGCACTCTATGGGAGTCACTTGGGCAGGACTCATGGAAGCAAATCTATTATTCAGTTCTTCCGCAGCAGCTTTCAATCGGTCAGACTTACGAGAGGCAATAACAACATTGCAACCTGTAGAGACAAAATGAAACATCCTTCAGCTAACACAGTTATGCCATTTATTTTAGTAACGTGACGGAGATCTCTTGTAGGATGTGCATTTATTAGTCACTGACTAGAAAATACAGTTTTGAAGTTCTTGCAAGAGAGAGAAGTGACTGATGTCAGGTGCTTCTTAGCAACAAGATCCCTCTGTGCCAGGAAAAGAGCAGTTAAAAAAAAACGTCCACAAGGTTTCCTCTCCTTCCTGAGGAAGGGAAGATAGCCCTGTGAGTTGCAGAGTCAGCAAAGCAGCTTTCAGACATCACTTCTGCTGCTTCTGCTCACAGCTGCCTCATTTATCAATTAAGTGATTTAAAGATGTTTCAGCAGGTCTTGATTACAAAAAATGCTTGCTCTTAAAACCACAAAAATAATCTTCCTGTACAACTGGCTGTATTTTTGACTAGCAGTGAGTAAATGTAATGGTCTGCTTTTTAACTCTGCAGAGACTGAAGGAAAAGATAACAGCCTCACAAGATTAATCCCTATCTGCAGTCTACAGACAGTGGGAACAGAGCCCTCCCTGTGGCACTGCAGAATCCTCACTGCAGAAATGAGAGAGGAAAAAAAAAAGGATGGAGCTCAAGTACTCTTCTTTTTTTCAGCATTTGGAGGCAGAAGGACTCATTCTACAGAGAAAAAACAACGCAGGTGCCAAGTTTAAGTCAAGTGCTCAAATCAGTCTAATTTCTTCTGTCACACCAGTGGATTCAGGTCAGCTTTAAAGCTTCTGCAATTGCTACTACACAGACTAAACCAAAGGACACCAAATTAATTCCTAGTGCAAATCCAGCAGGCATGCAATTTCATCTTATGGATAAGCAAATTACTAGCCAAGCAAGCAAGGAGGTCTTGCTCCTAGTTTGCTCCTTCCATAATCTTAGCATTTCAGCAGAAATAATCCCTTCTTCATATCAGGTCTGCTGCTCATCTGCTTTAATATAAACCATCCTCTCAGCCAAAAAAAGGAAAAAGTTTATATCTTGCCAGGTATGGGTACTTTTCTTCTCCCTCTGTTGCAGGGTGGAATTTGGCCTCTCATGTGATCAAGCAAACATCAGAATCAACTCAAAATAACTAGTGGGAGGAAAGAGCAGCAAGCTGTTCATTTGACTCAGGCTGTCTTGTCAAACTATGTATTAAAAAAAAAACCATTAAAAATAGAGGAGTTTAATTCTTCCAGAGGGAATTGTCACAACTACATATCCTTAGGAATAGGAGCTTCACCTTTAATTAGTGTCCATCTTTAAACAACACATATAAATATAGTAGTCTCTGAGGTCTCCTGATTTTTTTTAAATTAAGAACTCCAGTCACTTGCACAACCACCTAGTAACACAAAGTTAATAAAATGCCACATACAATTACAAATTAACAGAAAATACTGAATCACAGTAGCCCAGTTGTATTTACCAACTTACGTGCTTATTAATACACACACTGATATAGAATGAGGTTAAGTTAAAGACTATATTTTTGCTAAATATACTAATTGGGAGAGGGTGAGATTCTAATCACTGAAGAACACTTGGTACTTACTGTACAAACTGACACTACATCATTTAATTTTCTTCACAAAGAATGACCAGACCATTTCCTGACAGGGTCAGGGGAAAGGGCACAAGTTTCCAGACAAAGGTTTAAATTTGCCCAGAGGGCCTCAAAGGAGACTGGTTATATAAACAATGTATATCATGACTGGCATGATCTGTCACTGCTCCTATGCCTGTAAGAACCAGCCCTCCTTAACTGAAGTGCAGGGTATACATGGAAATAGTTCCTGATCATCATCTCCTCAGGACTAACCAGCAAATCTACAGGTAAGGACAGTTAGTCAGTCAGTCTTGAGCCCTGGATAGCTCTTTCTTCATTTCTCTCTCATGTGCTTTGTATAGATTTGATTTCTATTGTGTTCTATTTAGGCTGTTACAGACACACTTTTGTTATTGTATCTTGCTTGAGAAAAACAGCAAAGATCAAATTAAGCTCTATTTTAAGGTAACTGGCTAACATCGCCAACCAACCGTGTGATGATGCTTAAAAAGCACGTCTTTAAAGCAGCATGTAAAGACACATGAAAAGAAATCCTTAGCTCCCCAATAATACAAAGGTAACAGAACTAATCCTCCATTCAGCTCCACAAAGCAAGTGGAAAGCTGTGGCACAAAGGCCAGGAGAGGGAGAGATGTCTCCCCGCACAGCCTTAACAAAGAAAGCTCTTTACTATGCAGTGCAGTGGTGCACGTTCCAACAATGCAAACCACGGGAGTGTGACATCGAGAGGTACAACACTAGCGTTGGTATTCTGAAGGAGCCGAATCCAATCACGACAATAAACTATCTAAACCCAGTCTGATGCGGATGACCCCTAGCACTGATGTTGAAATCTGCAGGAAAGGAGTTGCAGTGTGGATGTAGGAGTCATTTCTAACTCTCCTGGTGTCACATCAGAAAGTCAGGAGACGGCCTTTCACTCTAGGTCTTACCACTTCTCTGTATTCAGCGTGGGAAGGAAACCTAGCCGCTTATCATGAATATGTTCTTCAATTTCAGGACGTTCCTGACACCACAGACACCGGAGAAGCACTACGTCTCTAACATGTTACTGTGCGGGCTGCAGTTCAAGGATACTGCTCTGTAAGGATCAAGGTTCAAAAACCTCGTGAATCCTCCAGTTAAAGCAAGATGAGAACTCACTGAAGGGAGAGTCTAAGAGAAAGGGTCCTGGTTTAACGTAACCTCACTGACCCGTGTTTAAAACAGCGAGTGTTTCGCGGACCAAAAGGCACAGCCCCACATCAACCTCACCTCGTACCCTTTGCTTTCACCGACCCTGTCACAGTGTCCCACCCACGGGTTCCTCGCACCCCGTCCCCGTCAGCGCCCACCACGCAGCACGGCCCGCGGGCACTCCCTGAGGGCCCCTCAACCTCCATCCGCCCTCCCAACACC
>VXBQ01014805.1:356893-384379 GCA_013400175.1 Phainopepla nitens | reverse complement strand
GCACCCTGAGGAGCAGCGGGAGCGGAGCCCACCGGGAGCAGCCGTGGAAAGCCCGGAGGTGTCACGGGCGGAGGAAGGGGCCGGTGTGCCCCTGCCACGGACCCGCGGGCGGGCAGTCCTCTCTCCGGGCATGGACTTGGTCGGGAAGGGGCCGTGAAGGCTGAGGTGATCGCGTTTACCATGTCCCCAGTAGAGTCATTTTGGGCTAAAATGCCTTTGTGGTGGCGGTGTCCGACCCTCCTCTCCCGTCCCCCGTAAATGGCCCTAACTAAGCTCAGTATTAATTGCTCAGTTGACACAGAGGACAGGCAACATTATTTTCTTTTCTATCCCACAGTGATGTGACAGAGCATCTTTGTCCATTGCAGGTGATTTTAACCAGCGCTGATGTGCCCAAGCAGCATGTGTGTGCATGTTCAGTGTCTTTCCAGGCATCTCCTCTGTCCTTTTCAATAGAGATGTATGAAAGTATGTCTCAATTTTGTCTTGTTATTTTTGCCTCAGGATAGTTGGCTAATGTGAGAAGAGAGTAAGTGGTTTTGTTTTTTTAAAGACATATAACTAAAGTGGGAAAATCATCGACTCTGTTTTGAGATTCTCATTTGTGAAACAAATTTATTTGCTTTTCCAAAAGCCTGTTTTAAGGTTTAATACTTTAAATTGGGGACAATTTTAGGATAACATCGTTATCCTGAAGTTCAATGTGTTTTGATGGAGGCTGTATACCCTCCTTTTAGGTGTATGGGAGGGAAGGCATGGAGAAGTTAACAGTGTGGCCAGATTCATTCACCAAAGGGTGACAAGACAGGGGTGGATTTCTGCATGGTGACTTAGACAGATAAGGGAACTGTTAGACAAAATTGCCGGTTTTGGAGGGGTCAGTGTTTGCAGAATACTTCAGTGTTGAAAGCATTCCGCTTTCTTGGGGCAAAACGTGAAGCACTGTGAGTGACACTGCAAAAAAAAAAAAATTCCCTCCCTTTAATTATCTTTCACAATCTTAGACTTCACAGATCCCCATTAACTGCCTCTGGCTGCCCTACATATCTTAGGCAGGCCATATCAGAGCAATCATTAATTAATCCCAGGGAGAAGCACTCATCTGTGCTAGTGAATTAGATCTTCATATTCCAGCCTGTCTGCTATCCCAACTGAGCTGCATGGCTCCAAGGAAAATCCAGTGGGCCTTTCTACTCATGTGACCTTCTTGACTTCAGTATTCTTCCTGGAGGGCACTATCAAAGAATTTTTCTTCCCTGTCTGGATATCCTGCTTGGTTTCTGGAATTTCCCAATAGCCATAGAAGGGTGGCTATTGCCATATATTATAATTATATATTGCTATATATTATAATGCCATAAATAAGGGGCTGAACACGTGAGTTAAGGTTCTGTGAGGGATGGGTGGGAGGAGGAAGGGGAAAGGCATAAACACTGTAGAGAAAGGAGGAGGGAAAAGGAGCCATCCATTCCTTGGCATTCAGTGGAGGGTAGCCCCTTCTGGTACAAAATGTATCCACAAAAACCAGAGCTGGGATAACCAATACTCACAGACATTTTCAGCAAAGCAGTGGCTTCTGTTCACTGTTGTGTGCATTGCCTTTGAACCAAGGATTCAAACTGTACCTTTGTGTGAATCGATTTGAACCTGCCATTGAAATTCAAAATTATTTAAGCTGAAAGGAAGAAAATCTTATTAACTAAAATCAATTTTAATCTCCTCATATGCTTGTACTTTCTTAATCCCAAAGGAATGTTACTTTTATTGATAACATTTAAAACATGTTGGTCTGTCACTCTACACAGACAGTAGTAAATTCAGGAAGCATAAGGCTTTTGCATATTGATGTTGCTCTATAAACTTAATGTTAAGATTCTGAGGTTTTATGTGTTAGAAAATAGTGGCTGATTAGACAGCTTATTTTTTATTCATTTTTTCAGTATATGTCAGCTTGCATTTGGAAGAAAATAAATCTACATTTAAAGCCTCGGAGTCTTAATTTTTGTTTTTTGAAGTTAACCACCTGACTTCTTATGCCTTGGCATAACTATCACTTAAAACATCAACCATTCAAAAGTTAAAATTACAAAAAAGAATTCTGTAGTTTTTTTCCAGTTGTCAGCACCTTTGGAGTTGTAGGATTAGCATGTGTCATTCTTGAACATCGACTTTTTTATTTACATATTGAAGAGGAAAAACTAGATTTCCTGTTTTTACAGTTCCCAGATTGTGTCTTGGCTTTGAATGAAGTAGTTCAATTTATTGAGATGAATAGGAAACTCTGCGTTTTCAGAAAAGGCTCCTTTTGTCCAAAGCTGACATTGTGCTTTGCCAGCCTATGGTTCAGCTATTCAGCTGATGACACCTGCCAGTCCAGTATGCTGCCATGCTTTAAAAATCCTGGCACTGATATGTACTGCTTTGAGAATTCCTTATGGCATGCTATCCTTCAGGGTGTCTGTGCTCTTCTATAGCTCAGAACCGTGTTGGCAAGGGGGAAGGTCTCTTTGGTAATTAAGTACCAAACTGATGTGAGAGAAAAGGTGGCTCCAAACAGGAGAGAAACCTCCACAGGATCCAAACCCTGTGAGAGGTAGCCCTGGGGTCAGCAGTCTCACAAGGAGGTGAGGGCAGAGGAGATTGAATGAAAAGCATCTTAGTGCCAGAAATAAAATTTTAAGGTTAGAGACAGCTTCTCATAGAGGATTTCTGCTAGTTAGCCTTTAAAAAAATGCAGGCTTGCACTCCAGTAGCCTCTGCTTTCCCAGATTCCACTCTTATGGGTGCTCCAGGTTAATATTTTTCTTCTCCTGGGATACCAAAAACCACATCAAGTGTAGGACCAGTAATTTCTTCTCTCCCATACCTATTACAAGAAATGCTTGGATTGAGCCAAAACCAAACAAAAGCGATGTGAGTTTGTGTCCTTACCTCTCTGGACCTTTCCATGGGATTATGCAACAGGCCTCTTTGGAAATCCTTGCTACTTTCACCTCCTGTCTGTACATTCTCTCCTCAGGCTACTTTTCCTTTCATCATCTCTCAACAGCCCGTGAGATCCTTTCTGTTTTGTGGCTTCTGGTTTCCATGTCAGAACAGCCTCCTGGTCAGCACCAGCTGATGTCCAGGCTTTCTGGTCAGTTCATCTTTTTAGGGACTTCCTCTCTGGAAAAGCACTTTACTCTCAGCCATATCTTAGGGGATTTCAGTCTAATTGGAAGATAATCAGGATTTTACAATCTTTAATCATTATCCCTAGGAATTTAATTCCAGTGATTTAAAAAAAAATAAATGGAAGAGATACCAAGACAGACATCCCACTCAAAGCAGAGTTCACAGTGGTGTGCAAGATATAGAATATCAGCATCAAACACTTTGAAACAGGTACTAGATAGATTTTCTAAACAATCACACACCCTGCTAATTCCACACTAATGTTACTGAAGCATTCACTTGTCTGCAATTCAAAGTGCTGCATTTTTAATATCCTGGCATCATAGGTCTCTATCTGCACTCGTATCCAATCACAACTCCCCTGAGCCAACTAATTCCTGCTGCTGGAGATACTGTCTAAATATCCTAGATTGTATTTACTGTGCAATGCATTAAACAATCCTGAATCACTCCCAGGGGAATATTCCAGTTCTCTCTCTGTGCAGTTGTACTCTCCAGCAACTTCTAGGCTGCAGCCAGGTGTTACTCAGAGAAAGCTCTGATTTGAAGCCCCCAAAAATCTTGCCTAAAGAAGAACCACAGGATGTATGTAGCTTGTTGTTGGTATTTTTCAGATAACGCATTCCAGACTGGATTTGCAATTGACTGTATTTTCCATTAGGCTGTATGGCTGTGACTGCTTCCTCTCTAATTGCAGGTATTTCAGTGTGGTATTTCTCCTCATTGTGTCAGAGGAAAGCACTGGGGTGCCTGATCTTGCCAGCAGAGAGCAGGGCAGGAAAGGGGACTGAGACTGAGATGGTCGGGGATCTTCTGAGTAGGAAGGAAGGAAAAAGAGCCTGAGGTGTTAACCAGGGTCCTTGCCTCCAGGTATGGTAAAGGTCAGAAAAAGGGTCCAGCGTGCATTAAAACCTTCTCTTGAGAGCACGGCGTGATGGAGGTCTTGGAGCTCTTCACTGGCATCCCCTGCCTGCAGGGCTGCAGCAGAGGTCCTGTGTTAGCACCAGTGCTTCACACCCACCACTGGTCTTTCTTGGCTTTGGAGCAGCTCCCAGCGTTTCTTACTTCCACATGTGTGTGTATATGCTGTGTAGCAAGTGTTTTCTCTGCACTCTGGTGTGGGAGGTGAGGGGCTCAAAGCTCTGTTTTCATGTACTACTTACTTGCTTTTTACTGTTTTCTAGGCATCTGCTTGGATGCCTGGAGGGGAGGAGACACAACTCTGGTTTGTGTATGCAGCAAGTTCCTAGTGCATCTTCTGATCCCAACCAAGGACAAGTTGGGTCTTAAACCAATAAAAACAGATGCTACCCTTGATCCCAGCCTGAAGGCACTGCTGTGGAGGCAGGATGTTCGACTGAAGTTGGTGGGGTTGACTTTGTTCAGATGTTCCTGTGGTACAGTGTAATCCAGCAGTGAGCTGGGGGATGGGGTGGGGATTGCAATGAGCACTTGAGTTTTGAGGTGTGCTGGATGGACTGTTTTGGCAAATCCAGAAGCGAGGGGTAGAGCAGGGGAGCAGAGAAAGCATGTCTTCACAGTTGAAATCTAATTTTTCCTACAAAATTTAGGGACTTTGGTTGAGTTTATTCAAGACTCATCTAAATGCTTGGTTTGCTTTGAAGATTTCAAACCTTCCATTTCCAAATCAGGCTCTTTTTAAAGCATTGGTTCTTTTTAAAGGCTAATGTGCTCATGCCATTCCTTGACATTTTTAGCATAATATAATAAACAGAAAGAAACAGGTATCATCCATGTGGAGAAGCAGTGGGAAGCTTTTTGTCTTTTATCTCAATTTCTCTTTCTTCTAGCAGTCTGTTCAAATAAGTGGGCAGATGAGGGCAAGATAGCATTTCAGGCTTTTGCTGCATAAAAGGTAGACTAGTATAGATGATGGATTTTAAAAAAGTTGGTATGCAAGAAAATTGATTGGACATTCCATTTAATATAAAATAAAAATGCTCAGCTATTCTTGTATGCTGTCTTACAGTCTTCAGTAATGAGTGATCTACACAGCAGTTACTGTTCTGTGACATTTAAAAGTAGTGGAACTGCAAAGGAAAATAAAAAGAACAGATTCATAAAACAGATATTCTGTAAAATGTCCTTGACTTTTAAAAATATCCTTGGAAAATGTCATTCAGAAACAATCTAGTGATACTGTGGAATGCATCTCTCCACTACGTTTTCTTTGGTGTTTTGTCTGTATCTGTAGAATGCTGTCAGCGAGCGTTTGGTGTCTTGTGGAAAAATGGAAGGGAGAGCCAAGGGTCCTGAGCCACCCAGCGTGGCCCCAGGAGCCAGGAAGCCCTTAATCCCCACCCAAGCAAGTCCAGTCTTGCTGCAGCTCCAGTGATGGTCAACAGCTGAGCTGGCCACAGCAGGTTTGGCTGTGGTGTGGTGCAGGGCTGGCACTAATGGCACCTGCCAACAGGCAGGAGCTGCGTGCCTCTGGTAAACTGGGCAAACTTGGCTCTGTCAGTGCTTGCCCACAGAAATCATGCCGCTTGCCCATGCCTCCCTTTGCCTTTAGCTTGAGCTTTTAGTACCCTCTGCTCCTGAGGGGAAGGCATGGAGCATGGGGGGCTCCACTAGCAAACACCTGTAAAGTTTTTGGGTCATCTTACTTTGTTATCCCCTCTGCTCATGTGCTCAGTGCTATCCTCTGCTTTTGGCAGTCCAGCTTGAAGTCTTCTCCTGCTTGGAAGCATGCCCAGAGCATGGTCATTTTTCTTATTTCTCTTTCCAAGAAATGAAAGTGCTTGGAAGCCTGTGGATTGAGCAGGGGGGGATAGGATGGGCGTGAACTTTTAACTTTGGTGTTTGATTTCTTTTACCTTCTTGGGATGGCAGAGCTAGATGTTTTCCTTTGTGTTTCTTGCTGCTGTTATACAGACACTTAATGCAAGTCTGAAGTCAGCCACTGCCAGGAGGGGTAGCTTCCCCCTCCTTCCTTAGACATTCCTTCCTGTAGAAGGAGCTGCTTGGTGAAGAATCTGTATGGCTAAAAATAACATTTTATTATTTTCAGTGAGATAAATTCCCCTGTCAAGCTCACCACAAGCTGCATAGACCCTGGTACTGATAAGGAGGAGCTGTTCTTGCCTCACTGTCTGATATGTCATTCATCAGAGCCTTGAGTATTTGCTAGTTTCAAGTAACTATGCAATCTAGTTTGAGCTATTTCACCATGAAATAAAGAGGAAACAGACATCCTCTGGTTTAGCAGGTGAGGATGCATATGTGAAAGATGATGTGGAGTTATTTAGGTATTTAAAACAGATCCAAACCTGTGGAGGGAGCCCTACCATTTGGCCCTTTTCCTACATAATGTGTGGATTAAATGTGCTTTCTTACATATGTCTTGTCACATGTTTTTCTAGGGCCTGGGGGCTGCATGTTCTGCGTTAGACCAATGCATTTCATCAGCACACGATTGGTTGGTGACAGACAGATGTCTCCTGAACAGCTGGATGCATCTAATACCACCTATTTTTCATGTGTACAATTTGCTAGCAGATAATCCCTTTAAAAATACTAGGGATTGGAAAAGATCCTTTTGGGTAACATGCTCAGAAGCACACACATGCACGTGCACAAAATCAGAGGTGAGGTTTGAGTGGAGGTGGGATTGGGGATGCAGAGGTTATGGAGTAAAAGCAGCAAGCAAAGGAAGATCTGTGGTTGGGAAGCTCTCTAAGGTGTGTCTCTGGGGTAGATTTCCCTTCATCTCTTCCCCACCCTGCATAAATCACAGTGCTTCTAAAGCACAGGTTGTTTTTTTGTTTCTGCAGACAACCCGTGCATAATGTGAGTGAAGACGTCGTGCCAGTTCTTCTTATGTGTTGTACATTTTATGTGACTATAAAAATAAAAATTTATGCTCCTTGCTGCTTACTGTCTACATTTTTTCCTCTCATGTCTGCTTTGACCAGTCATAAAAAGGTTACTTGTGCTGTAGCAGGGATTTAAGATCAAGGATTTTATTAGCTTGCAGGAAGGCTCTTCCTTCCCATCTGCATTCATACCAGATAATTTCTCTTCTGTTAGCAGCAGCATCAAACCCTGAAAACCAATGGAAGAAGCTTCCTTTGACCTAAATGGTGCAAGGCCAAGCTTTTAGGCTCCTGTTTCGTGTGTCAGAGACTATTACTGTCACAGGAAGCATAAGCAGCCGTAGCTTTCCTGCATAGTAACAGAAGACTGTGCTTCTAAAAATTACTTGACAAAGTGTTTTTGCAGAGCAGCCTCCCCAGGGTTCTCCATCTGTTTTCATATGGAGATAAATAAATTGTTTGGCTAATAAACTGCTCCTTGATATCTCTGAAATATGACCATTTCTTTTTCTTCCCTTCCATGGACAGTTATTAGATTCCTGTCTGCCCCTGTGCTCCCACGTGGGAGGCATCACTGGTATGAGATGCACAGCAATTGTTAATGTTTCAGCTCCACAGCTAGGCTTTTAAAGGGTGAAGATTTTGGTGTGTGGCTGAAGGAACTGGTGCTGTGGACAGCTGTGTAATGCTGCAGGCTGGCCTTTTTCTTAGAAGTTGTAAAGAAAAGGAAGAGAGGAAAATTAAGCTCTTTGTACACTACTGTGATTTCTGCAAGAGCCTGTTTCTTGTTTGCAACTACAGAGAAAATATTCCCAGGAAAAATGGGACTGAGGCTCGAACCTCTTCAACTCAGCAGCACTGCTGTGGGATGTAGGGCTGAGAGAGGAATTTTGAAATGCTGTGTTCAGAAGTTCTGGACCAGCTGGCAGGGGATATTCTAGCTGCTTCACTGGGAAACCAATGAGAGAAAAATAAACATGCATTGTGAGAACAGGCATAAGATCAGGTGGGATCTTTGTGATCTTCAATCTTACTGCTTTCTAGTGCAAACCAGAGGACTTCCCCTGTTCTGGTCAAGTACAGGTGATCAAAATTCTGCCAAGATAGCCAGTCCAGATTTGGAAGTTTCCCATGACAGTTTATCACCCAGTGATATATACCAAGGGACACCTACCTACTTTGTCAAAACACCTACCTAATGTCTGCCCTGTATTTGCATCTTTCAGCTTTTTATCTTGCTGCATCTTCTCTGCTGGGTCACAAGGATCTCTTACATGCTTTTGGTTTTGATGTAGACAGACTGACTTCAGATTTTACCTTCTTGTACCTTAAACAGAATAATCTTGGCTCCTTTACTTCCTTATCCTGAGGGCTTTGACTCAGCCACAGCAACAGTGCTTCTTAGGGGCTTTTCCCCCCTTGCCCATTCCCTCTCCTTTTATCAGCAAGAGGAGAAACTGAGCTGCCACCCTCAGATTACCCTGCTGTGGAGGTGTTTCTAGTCCTGGTGATAACTCACAGAGGAGGTAGCTGCTGTAGTGGGGTGGGAACATCTGACATAGCAAAATAACTTGGGGATCATAAGGATCTTCTGGACATTGATCAGCATTGTGCCTGCATGTGAGCACAGGAACAGGATACAGACTGCCAGTGCCTATCTGTGAGAGATTCAAAGGGGATATCACCTTGCTCCTTGCACAGTCAAGGTTGACACAGTCCTTTGGGCTTTGGCATCATGCTGAGAACTGACATTAGCTTATCATCCACTGTGAGTTTAAGCAAGGCCAAAGCTGGATCAACTATAAGGAAAAAAAAAATTCCAACTACAAATATTTGCCTGTAGCTTTTTGTTATTTTTAACTGTTACTTGTAAGTCATCCCCTTCTCAAGTCAGTAGGGACTGAACATGGAACTACAGCCAGGAACTTTGGGAATCTAATCAACCTCTGTGTGGATTGTTCCAGAAGTGATGCTTTTGGTTTCTCTGTTTCCAGGCCTGTTTTCCTCACTTTTGGAAGCAGAATCTCACTTTGTCTCAGAGGCTCATTAGGCTCAATCAGGTAATTTCAGGGTTTTAGAGATGCAAAACATGAAGTTTTACAGCTGATTTTCAGAGAAAAACGTTAGAGCCTATTGCACTTCCTGAATGAATTTACTACAAAGAGCGAATTTATTCCATAGCATAAATTCATTCCATTTACCCCTGAAGGCATTTAAAACAAACAAACAAAAACTTAGGTGAATTTCTGTTTTACAGAATGTCTGCTAATTTAGACATACATATTTTATGGCAGGTGTGATGGCAATCTAAACAGACTCTTTCCAGCCATGCTGCACATCTATAAATATTGTCTGCCCAGTGATTAAGAAGTAGTCTGGCTTCTGGGGTATGCTGAATCTTGAGGGGTTTTCAAGTCCATTTTATGTATCTTCTGATCACCAAGGAAGATTTATTTTCTCTAATGCACAAAAATAATCTGAATTGTTGAATTCTTCAAGGCTCCATAGAGCCAAATGGGCACAGTCTTAGGTGTTAAAGTGATACAATTACAAGTTTTGTGTGGGTGTGGTGTGTGTAAGTGTGAGCGTAGGAGGCATAAACAGTTGATCTGAAGTTCTGCACAAAATTTCAAAACAGACCAGCAAAATCTTGGATCTGTGGGAAGACCAGGACCATACTGCCAAATTTAAAAATGCTCAACTTCTTTCTGTCATCCATTCAAGTAAAACTTTCCCCAGCATTATGTAGGCTGTAAACTGATAGCTGTGTTTCTTAGTTTCCTGTTAAAGGAAAAACTCAGTTACTGGGTAAAAGCTTAATTATTGGTCAGATCCATTCTTTTAAATACAAATGTTCATGTAAATGTTCAACAGAGCTCTTCAGAGTTTTTAAAGTGTTCATTGTATTCAGATTTGTCCCTAAATGCTTAATGAATACTTGGCACAGTCAGTTTCCTTAAATGTTATGAAATCTGAGAACCATTAATCCTTTTTCCATATTCATGGAGCAGGATTTCTCTGCCTCAATCCATGTTTAATTACGTGGTTTTTACTTAGACAGCTTTCCCATGGATGATGGTTTCACTTGATAGCAAGTGATATCACTGTTAACTTTGCTTGGATGAGGAGCAAAAATTTATTTTTGTTAAAAAGCTTTGTGAAGACTTGTATTGTTTTCTCTGTGCAATCAGAAGAATTTGCTGGGGTTCCCAATTCCCTCTCCAGCAAAGTTATCTTTATAATAATTTTGCTTTAAATCCACTGTATATTCTGTATTTGTGAAGTATGGCAGCACTACATATTGCTGAATTGTTAAAAGTTTGAAATATCATTAATTTTGACATAATTTGATTACTTTTTGTAATATCCTTGCAAAGGGGAGTAAATCATTAGATGCTCAAAATGAGAAAGGCTGGCACTATTATAGCTGTTGTAATGCTGGACAAGCACAGTGTTCCTGTTACAGTCTTCTCTAGGCCAGTCCCTTAAATCGGTCAACTTCTTTTTCATCTATGGTTTTAATCCTTTATTCTGATGCATTTGGGCCAAAACTATTGTCTTCTGTTTGTTTCCAGCATTGCAGAGGAATGTTGAATTCACCCAGTAAGCTGGCTGTGTTTAATCCCTTCTTATAAATGTTAATACTCTTTCCAGTAGTTTTGGTTTGTTATAGTGAAAACTGGACCCTAAGAATCAAGATAGATTAGATACCACAAAACACGTATCCATGTAAGAGAACTGATGTTTAGGACAGTAATAGAGATCTTCAGATGACATTTAAACCAGTTGGAAGCAACCCTTTTTAGGAAAATTCTGTCAATCTTTTCTGCTTGGTAAGACAAAGACACTTTTTCAGCCTTCTCTCTCATTTTAGGCTGAGAATGGAGTGCATAGTTTGGATACCAGCAGTGGGACATGTAACCAGAACAAAGCATCCATGGGACCATTGTTAATCAAAGACTTTTAAGTGCAGGATTGGTGCTGTTGGATTGGAAACAGGTGCTACAAGATGCCAGGTGAGGTGACTGAGAGCAGCAGTGGGATGGAGGACACTGTGCAGAAAGACAGCAAGTCTGGAGGCCAGAGCCCTCGCTGTGGCACAATGAGAAGGGCTGTGGCAACCACTGTCACCTTTGATGGGGAAGCCACCATGGACCGAAGGAAAAAGAAGAAGAAGGAGTCCCGGCCCGAGTCAATAATTGTGTATCGGTCCGAGAGTGACAATAAGGTGGAAGAAGAGCAGGCGGATGAAGAAGGAGGGGAGAGGAGCTCTGAGGAAGGCTCCAAGTTCCTGGGTCAGTCCATGACAGATGGTATGTAGTCCTGAGAACACGCACTTCACGTAAGCTTTTTTGATGCCATCATGCTCTAAGGTCAAATGGAAATGACTGTGGGACAACCTTCTCCAAGACTGCAGGCAAGGAGAGCTTGAGTTCATACATTAAAATGCTCTGAAACAGAAAGCATTATGAGCTGATTTGGGATGTCTCCTGCAGTTCTTTGCAAAGTTTGGTTGTGCCTACAGTCTTAGGTTTAAATGTGTGTGCTGGTTGGGGTTGATGTGCTGGTTGCAGTGCTATGCATGCATTAAGCCAATGATGTCATTCTAAGCTGTGATCACGCCACTGTCCATGCCTGAACAACTGCCTGTTAAGTGAAAGGATGGAAGCAGATGGAGTTAGTGGCTCTACCTTTCATAGGGAATGTCACTCATTATCTAGGATTTGCTGTAACCTTCTGTTTATGTACACTCAGCACAGATTCCTCTTGAAGGATGATTGTTTGGCAAGGTCATCATAGGGCATCTTAGAGTCACTTTCACTTCTGCTATCTGTCCTGGGTACCCTTGCAGGAAGGAAGTGTGGAAGCCAGGTGCTGTGACTAAATACTCTTGTGAGTCAGCAGTGCAGACTGAGAGGGGCTTAATTGCTCCTGGTCCACCAGATACAGCAGATTCCCCTATGATCCCAGACCCTATCCTCATTACTTGCCTGCTGCCTTCCTACTTTTGTGGAGCACTTCAAGTTGCTCAGCCTCTTTTTAAGACTTCCTGAAGACCTTCTTCCAAGCTAGTCAGAATTAAGACCAGGAGGAAATATACTGTAGCCCCAAAGAGGAGTTTATGGCCAGTGCCACTGCTTGGCCCATCTTATACCAATGTCACTTAAAAGCTAAGGCAGTCTCTTTGTAATTTTAACACATACACCAGCACTGTCCAGTTTGGTGCTTCTACTGATATGCAAATATAATTTTATGAAAGTTTGTTAAGTTTTTCTAAACTTCAAAAATAATTTGGATTGAGATACAGTGCAAATGTAAAGTGAAATATTAGCTATTCAGGTATAATTCCATGTGTGGATGTGCTTATTCCAAAATAAAAGTCTCAGTGATATTTATCTAATTAATCCCAAGTGTCTATGCTGTTCAGGAATAAATACATGAAGTAAACAGAGGAAACAGGCATACCATTTTCAATTGAGTTACTCTGTCTCATCTCATTCTCCTATACTCTTGCAGCACTTTTCCTTCATGTATTGTCCCCAGTGGAGATACTGGAGTTTTCTCCCTTGTGATTTCTATCATCTGGAATTCCTGTATTTTTCCTCATTAGCTCTTCTTCCATTTTCTTTTGTGATAATTTTCTTCATACTGCATTGCTTCTTGTCTTCCATCTTTTAAAATTTGGTTTTAACTGTAACTCCATATGTACTATCTAATTGTCTTTGGTGTCTTTGATTTACACAAAATATTTTGTACAGAAAATGAATCTGGTGTAGATGAGTTCATCTGTCTTGTAGGTGTCTGGAACATGCCTTTAGACAGCCGATATGTCACCTTGACTGGAACAATCACCAGGGGAAAGAAGAAGGGTCAGATGGTGGACATCCACGTCACACTAACAGATAAAGAGCTGCAGGAACTGGCTAAGTCAAAGGAACCTCCTAAAGAAGATGTACCTGAGAAGAAGAAGAAATGTGATGTTGGGTTAGACAGAGGACCCCACATCGTCCTCTGGACCATCTTCTGCCTCCCCATCATTTTTGTAGTGTCCTTCGTGGTTTCATTCTACTATGGAACCATTACATGGTACAACATCTTCTTGGTGTACAATGAAGAGAGGACCTTCTGGCACAAAATCACCTTTTGCCCCTTTTTGATTATCTTCTACCCAATTATAATTATGGTTGTTTCTTTCTCCCTAGGCCTGTATTCAGCTGTAGCCCAGGTAGCATGGTCCTTTGGGTACTGGTGGCACGCTGTCAGGGATATGGAGAAAGGATTCTGTGGCTGGCTCTGCAGCAAGCTGGGCTTGGAAGATTGTTCTCCATACAGCATTGTCGAGCTGCTTGATTCTGACAATATCTCAGGTAGTCTCTCTGGCAAGAGCTCTGCACAGGGGGTTGAGACCTCAGCAGTCTGAGCCCTTGTCCTGGATGACTATTTTGGTCATACGCGAGTGTTCTCACCTAGAAAATAATACACTGACTTTTTAAAAATATACATATATATTTAAACACAAACATAATGAATAAAATATTAGGCTGAGAGTCCTCTTTAAATGTCACAGAATGCAAGAATGCTAGCTTCACATGCTCTGGGTGGGGAGGTGCATGGCTTTCCAAGGATTTGTCATGTGTTGTAGCTAATTACAGCTTCTGGGAATAGTGAGAAAATCCAGGTCTGCAGGGCTCTGGCTGATTGTGGAGTAGCAGAGATACATTATGAAAAGTCCACTTCTGTCAAGGTAGACTTTACTTTTCAGCAATAGCACACAGTAGTGACCTATGACACAGTGAAAAAAAGTCTCTGCTTGGGGTATGATCTTCAAGAGATAGGAACCCATTCAGAGGTGAAGGCTAAATTGCAAAATGTGTGGTGTTCCTGCAGTTTTCTTAGAAAGGGTCCTTTCCCAGTCATTCCAACAAGAGCAGCTAACTTAGGCAGACTGACTGCTTAGACACTGTCAGAGTCCAGTGTCACACACCACTGGAATAGTGGGAGAGGACAGCACAGCTGCCAACAAAGGCAAGTGACTTCTACACTGACCTGGAACAGCCCCATCGCATGATGGAAGAGAAGGGCTTGCTTTGTAATGCAGAGTGTGGGGACCTGATGGGGCAGTCACCAAGAACCCTCAGGTGGCTGCAGGTGCTCAGATAGGTGCCTGGAACACACCTGCACCTGGTATGTGCACTGCTACGGAGGAACAACCTACAGGAGTCATGCACAGTGTGCAGTGCAAACAATTGCATTATAGGGAGGAAACACCTGCTCTAAGGTGCCTGCCCCTAAGCAAGGGGCAATCCATTTACATCTCACTGCAGTGCAGGTGTGGACTTGCAGCACCTGGATTTAGGGAGGTGGAGTTGAAGGTGCTTGGGATGCAAAGGGCTCTGAAACAAGTTATTCTGGTTTTCAAGTTGCTCTTATGGAAGAGCTGTTGGAACCCCCCTTTCAGAATGGGGGAGTCTGGGAGTTCATGTCTATCTGTGCATCAGCTCTGGAAATCTGTGCCACCTTCCCCACCTCATCCCTCTTCCTGGTTAATTATATGGAAGAGCAATGGATGATACATCCTCCTCCCCTCGTGTCTCATTTTTGTAATGGGTTTCCCTCCTTTTTGGATTTTTCATGGCATCATAGTGGGCTCCCTGACCAGGCTGAGGTGGCCACCGTAGGCTGGAGAAACTTTAATTGTCTCTTTAAAAAATGACTAGCAGAAAAATTTTCTCAGTCAACTGTTGGGGTTTTGGCCTAAGAAGGAGCAAAATAAAAAAGAGGTACAGCAGATTCTACTGGCGGTTGAGTGACACATCTGAAACATGGTTAATTTTCTCAGTGCTCCAGTTCAGCAGGTGCTGCTGGAAAGTCTGTGAGCCCCAGGCCAGAGGAGCCCACCATTTGCATGTGTGTAGGTAGGTAAGTGTGGCGTGCAGTCTGTCAGCTGCAGTCACTCCTGTCTCTGTAGGTGGCTCACATGCCCAGTCTCCCTATCGGGGGTAACTGCTCTAGTTTTAGGATGGTAAAAAGCATTCCAAAGCTGGATTTCACAGAAACTAATGCTTTGTGGTACATTTTAAGGCTGAGCTCAAGACTACACTGACTGTCCTGGTTAGAACATGTGGGAACTGGTGATGTATAAACAAATCCATCTGATCCTCTAGTCCTGACACTGAGAAATAAGTTCCTGCTGCATCCTTGGTCCCTGGGAGGTCAAAGGAGCCTCTTAGCATTGGCTGGAGGCTTAACAGTGAATAATGCACAAGCCAAATATCAAGAGCAGTCTTGGCCCCACTCTTAACTGAGAATAGTGGTGCTCCCTGGGTACAGGTAGAGCCAGGCTGTGTTTGTTGCTTCCTACTCTCATTTTTTTACTGGTGAAGTCTTTCAAAGCAATTACCAACTTCCAGAAAAAAAATAAAATAAAATATACCCCAATCTGTGAGACAATGTCAGGTAGTTTAGTGGGATTCAAAGAGGCTCACATACGCCTGGGACTGGTTCAAGCAGTGGAATGCCTTTTACAGGCCTGTTCAATCAGGCAGGCTGATCTGCCTCTGAATTAATGGAGATGCTGAAGATGAGCCAGTGCTGGCAGTCTGTAGTGACCCAGTGCATCCACTCTGCTTAATACTGCTCCACATGGAAATTACGGGCTCCCACATGGCTGGAGGGTGGGAATAAGTGATGCTTAACAAGCATTAAGGAAAAGGAAGGTCCACTGGCAAGTGTTCTCACGCTTTGCCTAAAGGGATGCTGCTGGCATGAAAGGGGTGGATTGTGTATCTTGGCCCCAGCGTGCAGCAGACAAGTTTGGAGAAGGGATGGCTGGCAAGTGTGCATTGCTGCAGAGGGAGAAAACCCAATTCAGCTGTCACTGCCAAACAGCAGCTGTTCAAGCCTAGACGAAAGGCTAGGGTCAGTAGCACAAAGAGCCTTCAGCTTACAGAGGGCTTGAATGATAAATACCAGCTCATTACAGAATACATCCATGTGAAATGTCTGCTGAGCTGCAGGATTTGCTTTCAGGATTGCTGACAGCCCGCTGGAGTGGAGACAAAACCAAATCTGTGCCTCTTACTGCTTAGTAGACACAAAGGAGCGTCGGAGGAATCGTAGTACCCTCCCTCTGCAGTGGCAGCTATGCTTCTGGGTTTGGAGGTCACATTTTGGGGGATATTCTGGGAAAATCCACCGTGTGTTTTCTACTTCTTTACACTTACCTAAGCTTGCATTGGCTCCTGCTAAATTCAAGGCATTCTGTCACTGATTTTGGTGGGGGCAATTTGAGGCTTGGGGTTGGTTCTGGTGCTTGGAGTTAGTTCTGGTGCTATTTGAAGTTTAATTCAGACTTTTCTCTAAACAACTGGATAGCTTTCTCTCTTGCCTACTATCCTCTGTAGCAGTTTGCCTGTTGCAAAATATATAATAATTATCAATTGTTGTAATAGAAAAAAAGCACAAGTTTTGGTCTTGTTCTACCCTGCTTTCAGAAACTCACAAGTAATTTCTGCTTATGTGCCACTGTCAGACTGCAGGGAATTCCAGTTATTCTGATTGTTGAGTGTGTTTCTGGCTGCTCTAGTCGTTTTTTTAAGTAAAGATACTGTGTGTTTGCTGACTGTTATTTTTAATTGCATTCCCTTTTCCCATCCTTGCTGGCCTGGGTGGAGAATAAAGATATATGTGGCTTTACCAGGAGTGTTGCTCTCATGCTTCTGTTCGACTTTGTTAAAATCAGTGTTGTGGGACAGACACAGTCATTCTATGCTGATAATTGATTAGAGTTCATTGTATTTGAAGATCCACTTTCAAGTGTGTCTGAAATGGGTCTAAGTTCTACCCCTTGTTAAACAGTGCCTATCCAGAATTGTCATATATCTCTGGGTCCTGGGTTCTTTATTTTTACTTCATAGCTCACAAATGAAAACTTTTGATTTAATTTTACACATTGAGTGTCTCTTTAGCTTTAGCCACAAGAATCTATAGGGGGGGACACACTTCCATACCAAAACAGAAAGTACTTTTAACTCTAAAAATGTGGTTTGTGTGTCTGTGACTTGGAGCTGCTATTTACAGCTGTGTTGGGAAGGTTTCTTACAACCCCTGGGTACTTCAGGCATGTCTCTGATAAGCCAAAGGAGAATCCACGAGTACAATTCTTCAGGGTGTCTAAATATTAAATTACACCTTTGGATCTCTCCCACATAGTCTTATTACAGCCCTACCCTCATGCTGGCACAGGGAAAACACTTATTTGAAATCTTCTTTATTCTAAGAAGGATCTTCAGAAAACCCAAACAAAATTCCTAGCTGAGGGCTAGCACAGCTTCAGTAAAACAGCTCTTTGAGCCAAAAAGCTACCTGCAGGTGATTCCCTCAAATTGGAAGTGCAACAGCTGGAAATAGCAGGAAGGTGCTTTTGGCTTGATGCCTGCTGCAAACACTGCCAAGGAAACAGAATTCCTTATGTGGCAGATGTACATTGAGGACTTCCCACTTCTGGTGAAGAACATAATGAAGGACACTCAGCTTCCTGGTGTGACAGGATGAGATGGAGGGAGTGGGCCCAGAGAATTAGCTCATTAGCCTGTGCTGTTCTCACTTCTGAGGTGCAAGGTAATCATTTTATAAGGTAATGGTTATCAGTGGGAGACTTCTGTTGAAGATCTTTGCATCAGGCAAAGCACACCTGTGTGACTGCACTATATATCTCACCAGGGGGAGAGGAGGTGCCAATTCTGCCTGCTGACTTACCCATTGGATGAAGTTTCTTTGAGGACTGAAACAATAACATCATGAATGTGCTTGTAGCANAAAAAAAAAAAAAAGAGGTTGAATCAAATTCAGGAGGTTAATCCACTTGGAAACACAACTTTTCAATTAATTTGGTGAATTAGAATAGACACTGTGTTTGCTTCCCTTAACTACTAAAGCATGATTCCAACAGGCAGCCACTTAATGATGAGAGAGGGCTTCTGGTTGTATATTAGGTCCAGGTAAATTACCAGGGGGTTCAAAAAGCCCCCTAAACATCCTTCATCCCACGTAACAGGTGAAGAATGATTGCATGCAAAGAAGCAGTCCAGAGAAACAAGGCTGGAGGGTCTCCCATGTATCTCCCCTGGTCACCCAGTTCCATTAACTTTCAGTTCTCCTAATTTCATGTCATTACACGGTAGCTGAAGTCTGTCAGAATGCATTAAAATACAGAGAATACCCGAGTCAGGCCAACAATGCATTTTTCCCTCTGTTAAAAAAATGTCCTTGCTTTTAGTTTGCTAAAACATAAAACCTTACTCTCAGAGTACAGCAGCTAAAATCCATTGTGGTTTGTATCCACTGAAATTAGAAATGCCATGTATGAATGTGACCTAGAGCCCCTTAAGATACAAATCTTAGACGTGATCTCCTTGTCTTAGGGTTCCTTTTCCCAGCCATTTCTTCCAAGTGGAAACTTAGCTTCACAAGAGAAAAAAGAATAACTACTGATTTTGATAGTATGTTCTGCCTGCAAATAGGATAAACCCCCCACCCCCACCTCCCAGGCAACATGTTCCCCCAGAGCATGGTTTATTACAAGTTCCTCCAGCAGTAATGTATATTAAGACCAATATATTAGAAGGTGCCTTAGACTATCTTCATATATATGCCAAATTCTTTCTGCTCCTACAGTGGTAAGGTAAGAGAATAAATTATTTCTACTACAAAATACCAGCAAACCAGCTCATTAGGGTATAACACAAATATAGCCTAATTTATTCTAGCCTGATTATCTGAATCACCTGCAGTTGTGACCTGAACACTCCAAATATTATAAATAAACAGAATGGCTTTTATAGTGTCAGTGCTGGGCATGAATCCAACAGCTCCTGGGGTAGTCAGCCTAAGGAGAGCATGCCTTTTATTCAGTCTTTCTTTCTAAAATACATTCTTGTCCTGAAGTACGGAAGTGTCAGTTTCTAATGATGTACTTAAATGTATTTGTAGTGAGATGCCCTTATAATTACAGGCAATTACTAGAATATCCTTCCATCATAATGGAGATTTTCCTTAACACTTTATCCATGCAAAAATGGCATGCAAAATTAATAAACACAAGCAATTTTAACCTTCATTAATCTATTCAAATGAGCTCCTCTGTGACCTAAGAAAGGAGCAGAAATAATTCGTAGTATTTGCATGTAGTAAAGAAAAAGAGTGAAATATTTAATATAATGAGCAGTATCATCCCAAGGCCCACGTAGTGTCATTGCTAAATGGTATCTCAGTTCTCCCCAAATCCGTGTTGGTAGAGCTGCCTTCAGTGACTCACCATGATTAGAGCACTGGCCTCTCTCCAATGCGATTCAACACCGCTGCAGTGATGGACTCTAATATTGAAACAGGCTCCAAGGCAAAAGTTTCATGTCACAGTGGTGGCTTCAGCCAGCCCCGTGATTACAGCAGGATTGCTCTGAGGCTCCAGTTCCACCCTAAAACCAAGTCTGTTTTGGTGGCTAAATTTGCCATTTATTTCAATAGAAAGTTATAAAAAATTTAATGTCTGTCTTGAATGTCTAGTACAAAAAAACCTGCAGAAATCATTGCCGTCTTGATGACTCCCTTCCAAGGAATTTCTGCATAAAATAACTGACAGGGAAAACTTGAAATTATTCTTCCCCTGCTTCTACATCTGGCACTGTCATGTATCTGCTAGTGTAATGGGTTAGCATCAATTTACACGAATAGAAACCAAACCTAATCCCTTCTTTCCTCTCAAATATAAACTCCCTCCTTCACATTGCTGCTTTGTCCCCCAAAGCTATACAAACTGGAAACTCACAAGAATTAAAAGATTTAAAACGTGATGTCCCCTCCTCAATGCTGCAATGCTCCATTTTGAAAGTGCAATTAAAGCCAATATTCTTCAAAGGATACGACTTTCATTCTGATTTCAATCTGCTTCCAGGTGCAGGCAAACAGATAGAAATTTAAAATGGGATCTTCTCAGCTCAGAAAGAGCCTTGTTTGGCAGCTAAACACTCCTCATCCCTTCCCACAGTTGAATGGATAAGGAACAAAATCCTGTGCTGTGAGGATTAAATTAGATTATTAGGCAGCGCGTGTGCAGGCAAACGTGCACGATGCTGGTGAGGGCAGGATGAAACTAAAGGGGAGGATACTAAAGGCTTATCCTTGTGCATCTGCTAAGCAAATCCCTCATGCAGTGAGATCCCAGCTAGCCTGCCCTGAACAATCGGCTGCGTGAGAGCGTTTGGAGACTCTGCAAACACAGGTGGATTGCTAATGGCTGCCAGCAAAGGCTGCACAGGCAGCGCTGTGACGAACACTGCGAAACAAAGGGCACGTGGAGAACAAGACGGATGAGATCCTGCTTCTGTGACAACCCCATCTGAAACAGCAGCAGCCACCTGGTACTTACTACCTCTTAATAAAACACTGCCTTTAACTTTTTTCCAAACACTATTTGATACTCTTTTGCTGGGCTGTTGCTTTCTCCAAAGCAAATATACCTGACACGGTCTCTCCGGTCTTCTCCAGGAACTCAGGTGCTCTGGAGTTCAATTGAGCTATTGAACTATTCTAATATTGAACTATTTCTATTTGTTTGAAAGAAAAATCAGACCCTACACGGCCGATAGTCCTACAAAATGTAATAAACAAATTGTTGTAACAGATTTAACAACGAATCCAGAAAAGTCTGCCAGAGTTGTTTCCAGCGCAGACACGTCTGGGGCTTTTCAGTTATTTAGCAGTGGGAAATATTTCGCCTCTCGTGATACCAGGCTGAGTGGCCCTTGCATCGCTGCCTTCAGAAACCCTTCGGCTAATCCACGGATTTAGAACTCGCGAAGCAATCCTAAACAGAAACACAGATTTTAGATGCAGGAAGGAAGAAATTTTCAGATCTACCTCCCCAAAAGGTAAAATGCAAGAGCATATGTTTTTCGCTGCTGTTATTGCCTAATTTCTGCCAGACTCACGTGCAGAAATTGCTGTGCAGTCCGGCAGTGCCTGCTGGGTGACGCTGCCCATGGCTGCGGGCTGCCTCCGCCTGGTGTCTGGGATCACGTTGCCCTCCAGTGGCTGAACTGCAAAACGGGGATAAAAGGCCGCTGCAGTACGTTCCTCTGCTTTAGAAATGCATCCAGAGAGGTCTACGCGCCATGGAATTGCAATGGAAATACTAAGAATTTATGTCATGCTAATTTTTAATACATGAATATAAAACTAACCCTTCCCTCCCTTCCTGTTCCTTGTAGGTATGCAATGTAGAAAAAGCTTCATCTTCACGAGCTCATGCTGCTCTTTCTCTGGCTTGCCATGCTTATATAGTGGGCCATGGGAGAATGTTTCATGAGAAGCAAATACAGCAATTGGGTTTGTCCTTATATTTGAGAGTGTGGTCAAAGCCCATTTTCACAGATTGTGAAAAGCAATGTCTCAATAATACTTGCCACTGTAATGTATACATTCTTCTCAAAAATATTTTTTTTCCAATAGCATGTGACATAAATGCTGATAAACTAATATGTGGCAACAAAGGCACAATATTTTAAAAGATACAAAAGTCCAAGAAAGCTCAGTGCCCCTCTGAACTGCTCCTTCCAGCTGATTTTTTTTTTTGAACATTTAGCATAATGAGGCATTTCTGTTTTGAAAGTGAAGTTCCATTCACAAACACCTGTGAGTGCTCAACACTTATGCAGATCTGACTTGCCTCAAACTGAGCACTAAGAAAATGTGATTCACACAACCAGTGCTTACTAGTGAGGGACTTGGTTCAAGTGATATGTAAATCAGATTACAGGCAATCTCCTGACCAAAACCAGAGTTTAATTCTTAAAGTGCCACTTAGTTACCATAATCATAAGAATTTCCTCTTTCACTCTCTGTCTCCCAATATTTGTAACAAATGAAGCAAGAACCTCATCTTTAGTGCACAGCCCTAACTTTATCCCAACATGTATTGAAATAGACTATGACATTGCCAGATAAAAAGTACCCGGTCCTGTAGTTGAATCTGTATCCCAGTGTAGAAAACACTTGGTTAAGTTTGGAAAAGAAACTTTAATATCAAAAATTTCCTGTTATTTTGGAACTGGACTTCTGCAACTTTGATGTTCTCTTTACTTCTTACAGAAAAATAAATAAATAAAGAAAATGAAATTACATTAAATAGACTCCTCCCAACAGTTACATGAGATTCACCTGGGATGAAACCTTTGGACCCACAGCATATGCTTCTGCCTTTTGGGCTAATTAAATAATTGACAGCTGTGGAAGACTGTCCATTTACAAAGGTCATCTGCAATCAGGCAGCAACACAATTATCAGCAGCAAAGAGTGATTAGAGATAAAACAGGAAATGTCAGAGCGTGCTTAAACAGTGGAGATGTTTTCAAATCAGCTGAGCCAGGTGAATTCCATCCAATGGAAATATAAAACTGGCTAAAGCAAGATTTAATGATTTCCCTTGAAAATCATGTGTGAGATTACAAATATAGCATCTACTTTGAAAAGAGATGAGAGAGGGCAGAAATGTCAGGGAGTTAGAGATTCTTTGTGTTCCAGATAGTGGAAAGTAGTATAGTAAATAATTAAACCTTTAGTAGGTGCTCAGAACATTATAAGTAAAAGGAAAACCTGGAGGGGTATGGTTTAAAGACAAATGTTGTTAAATCATCCTCTCTCCTTTATTTTCTTTTTTTCTTTAGTAAGGCTTTGATGCTGTTTTAAATGACATTCCTCTGTGCAGGCTGGGAAGTGTTGTGCATTTTGGTTATGACAAAATAGCTGCAAAAGCAGGTAGAGTGATATATCTTAAGCTGTGCCCAGTGGTTATTCCCAGGACTGGCCACCTTGGGCTGTGCAGTGTCCTTTCATGACCTGGCTGCAGACAATATAGCTCTTATGAAATCTGGAAACATCACCAAAATGAAGGGGGTGGTAAGCACCATGGCTGAGAAGATTAGAGCTAAAAAAAAAATTATCATTGCAATTTCATAAATGGATTGAAAGAGGAAAGAAACCTGGATTCAACTTGTTAGACATATGTGCTGTTCAGTTCACTGGGGATAAAAAGCAGCAAGTGGAAGAACTAGTGGTTGGGCAGCAATTCTGCAGGACAGTACATGCAGGCTACAGAAGAGCATGATTCTCAGGTGTGACTCCATGATAGTGTGGGAAAGGTAAAAACCACATGGGGAAAGGGGGTTGTAAACACTGCTGGCCTGTGATTTCATGCTTTTCCTCTCTGTGGCACTGGGTACGGCCTCTGCTGGTGTATGACAGCCAGTGGAAGGGCTGTTTTTTCTGCCTGAGAAATCTGCGTAATCTGGAGAAGGGAAAGGGATGGAAAAGAGGAAATAAATTCAGCAGCTGGGGCAGGGGCCAGTGAGGAGGAAAAGCAACAGTGACACCCTTGTGGGAGAGGAACTGCAGACCTGGAGCCTCTGTCTCCCAGCTCCATGCAGAAGGATTTGAAGAGCCATTTCTCCTCCGCAGTGCTACAGGATTAGGAGTTCTGGGTGTGCTGCTTTGAAGTAATCTACCAGCTGTGATCTGCCCATTTGCCACTATTCAGGAGCCCCTGAGCTGGAATGTGCCTGGCAGGACACACCCCAAGTCAACATACTTTCCTTACTCATTGCCTCTCCTTCCTATGTTTTTCTTTTGTGTTTTCAGGGAAGGTTGGATGGTGTGGTATAATCTTTCCTATTTGGCTAATTTTCCTACTGCAGTAATGTCTTTGTTTCCTCAGAGGCTCATTTCTTTGCATTGCACGAACTAAACCGAAAATGGACAGAGCAGGTAGACCAGCAAATGAAAACTGTTAAATCCCCCAAAGAATTTTTTAGAAGTTATTTTTGAGTTTATTAAAGGCACAGTTTTTTAATGTGCCAAATGTTTTTGAGTCATGGATAGAGAACAAGCACTGTGGACTTACAGCTGAACCTCAAAGCCAAAGACCAGTTTTGCTTTAGAGAGTGGATCTTTGAGATCTTTTCCCTGCAGGTGTATTCCACAGAAGCAACTGAGCAAACACAATGAGTTAGGCTTGCATCCCTTGGGAAGGGCCATCAGAAATCACTAAACAGACATAATAAATACTAGTGTTAGTCTGCACCACAGTTTTGGCACGTGCTTTCAAGCAGGTGTTTGGAAAGACCTCTTGGGAGAAGACAACTGTGCCCCTCACAAAGCCCAGCGTAGGAGGATGCTAACAGATGTGCTTCCAAGCTCTGCTTTGTTTTGGGTGCCAATTTCCCGTCTACTTTGTCTTCCAGCTTGCTGCCAAGCTTGTTCTGATGGAAATACAAAGCTGATTGGTGTCACAGTGTGTTTGTCCTGCTTTGTTTATCTGTAAAAAATTCAGTTCATAATTCCTCAGTTTGCAGTTAGCACCCATTTTTATGTATCATGCCAGGCAAAGAATAGGTAATGATTGCAAAGTTAATTCTATTTTTCTGTAGAAAATTCTGCTTCATGTATCCATTTCAATAAAACTATTGGGCTAGATCCCAGATGGCTGTGGTATTCATCTTTCCACCAGGCATTTATCCAAAGTTTTACCCTGTGGGTAAAGAGGGAGAAAGGCCAAGTCATCTTGCTACTTTTACATTTCAGCCATTTACATTTGCTCAGAGATGCCATAAGCAGCTGGGTCTCAGCTATAACTCTCTGGGTAATACATTCCTTCTTATAAAAAAACCAGGGAAGCCATTTTCCTTGCTGCCTTGTAAAGGCATTGAGTGCAGTTAGGCACAAAGCAGACCATTCATTGCTGCTTCCCAAGAGTGTGCTTATTTAATCCAGGCTTGGTTTTGGTGGAGGGGGAATTAACCAAAAAAGGAATGAGAAGAGCAACGAGGGAGAACCTCATTGACTCTGAGGTGGGACACACTTTGGTGTGAATGAGATTACAGCTGATCACTCAGGATCCTGAGTCCTCTGAGATGTCACATATTTATTATTTATACCCAGAGACTGACATTCTATACAATAGAAATGGACAATTAATGACAGATTTTTTTTTTTGCACGCTTTTACAAGCAAAGATCCTCCAATCTTCATCCAGGCTAACAAAGCCCCAGTGTCCCCAGATGCAGTTGATTAGTCAGATCTGAAGATTACCAATAAGGGAGCTCTGTTCAGGCTTGCAAAGGAAAAAAAGGAAATGTGGATTAAGGTTTGTTTCAGGAATGATTGGCCAGTTTTTCTTTGAATGGTGGAAACAGCTCTGAAGAAATCTGGCAGCATGAAGGTGTGAAGCGGAAAAGTTTGCGTTTATTGTTTGTATATTTTGCCAGAGAGCTAAAAGCCCCCATTTATGTCAGACTGCAAGCTAAAGGATAGGAATATCACAGATGGAGTTTCACAGTTATAGGTGTCATTAGTTTTACTCAGACTTTGTAAGGAAATAGGATGCTGGTACCTGGGCTGGGCATGCAAACCTGCAATCAGAGGTTCCCAGTTCTGGCCCAAATTGGGTTTCCCTGAGTAATGTTTGCAATTACAGCTCTAGCTGCAAGGGCTTGGACCAAAGCCTGGGATTCAGCTTTCATGTCAAATCTAGGATTCAGAGAGAAGGAGTTTATGTCAATATTCTGTTCCAGCAGTCAGGGCTGAGGTTTTACTTTCCAACCCCAGCATAAAAATAAAATGTTCATTGATCATGATGCCTCGCAAAATGCTTTTCTGCTGGTGTGTGAAAAGCTATTGCTGATGAAATTGATGAGTTTTTGTTTCTCTGTTCTTCCCTCGTGTGTGTGCATATCTCCTGTCTTGTGCCTAGAATTCAAGCTATGTTGGAAATCAGCTGGAGTGGGGTTTGCCTGGTTGTGAGCCCAAGGGGAGGCTTTTGGACTAAGACAACATCAGGAATAATAATAATGATAGTAAGTGGCCTGATTTCCTTGGCTGATTAATCTGAAATCTCCTTAGAGACATTCAGGAAGACAATGCAAGATTTTCTCTGGCAGTAGCTGACTGGGTTTTTTGTCTACCGGTTTCCCCTAAAATGTTTGTCACGTTGCCAAGCTGCTCTGTTCTTTTGATATGCGAAGTGCTTTGAAGAGAGAATCCCTCAATTACCAGTATTCCCAAAGCATGGCAATGTAGTAAGGAGGGAAAGGGGATTTTTGTCTTCAGACATCATTCAGTGTAAAAAGGAAACACTTGCTTTTGTAGGGTCGTCTTCTGGTACAAGATTTTTGAAGTGTTTGTGTGAGATTTGCTCTTTTGTAGCTATATACTAGTATCACCACTTTGAGCTCTGCTTGAGAATAATTATAGATAATATGTGGGTTTTGAGATATACCTAGAAGTGAAAGACACTGATAATGATATTCTCAAAGGATACAGGAAAGGTAATGCAGAACAAGAAGTACTCAATGCGTGTGATGAAATACTTGCTGTTGTGCCAGTGTTTAATGAAGCAATCCTGATCCACTGGTGATTCACAGTAGAATGCAACTTCTGGGATGCTTCAGACAGCCAAATCCCTGTCCTAGTGGTGAAGGGGAATGGCTGCTCCCCAGCAGGCTGTGTCCTGTGGGACTCTGGGGTGCCATGAAGAGGAGGCTGGAGAGCCTTGGAGACAGCCCCTCTGGGGTGATGTGCTGGGTTTGGCTGAGATAGAGTTAATTTTCTTCACAGCAGTTGGTATGGGGATGTGTTTTGGAGTTGTGCTGAACATGGGGTTGATAATATAGAGGTATTTTTGTTATTGCTGAGCAGAGCTTACAAAGCCAAGGCCTTGTCTGCTTTTTGTATGGCCACGTTGGCAAGAGATTTGGGGTGACACAGTTGGGACAAGTGACCCCAGCTGACCAAAGGGATATTCCACACCATATAACATCATAGTATATAAAGGGGAGAGGAGGAGGAGGAGGAGGAAGGGGGGATTGTTGGAGTGATGGAGTTTGTCTTCCCAAGTCACCATTACACGTGATGGGGCCCTGCTCTCCCGGAGATGGCTGAACACCTGCCTGCCCTGAGGAAGCAGTGAATCAATGCCTTGGTTTGCTCTGCTTGTGTGCATGACTCTTGCTTTTCTTATTAACCTGTCGTTACCTCAACCCAGGAGTTTTCCAGCTTTAAGCCTTCCCGGTCTTTAAGGTCTCCCCGGTGCCGCTGGCGGGGGATCAGTGAGCGGCCCTGAGGGCTGGGCTGCCGGCCGGGGTTACACCGCGATGGGTGAGGACGAGGGAACCGGGCGGAGCTCCAGGACAGGGCTGCGCAGAGGAGCCTCTGACACCTGCCCGGCCACCGCCTCTCCTCAGGGACCAGTCCACCCACCTCGGCCTTGTCCTTGCCTACGCTCTGCTCGAACGATGGCCCAAATGGCAGGCACGCCCGCGAGACGTGGCACTTGGAGGGAGCCCTGAGGAGAAAGACGCGGGGCGCGCCCGACCCCTCCCTGCCCCTCCCACAGCGCGGCCCTACCGGCCCCGCCTCCCCCGCGGCC
>VXBQ01014805.1:259687-356484 GCA_013400175.1 Phainopepla nitens | reverse complement strand
ACGGGCACCCAGCCCCGGCACCCACAGGCACCCCCAGGCACCCAGCCCCGGCACCCCCAGGCACCCAGCCCCGGCACCCCCAGGCACCCAGCCCCGGCACCGCGTGACTCCTCCCCGGGCCGGTCGCCGAGCCGCTGCAAATTTGACCAGCTCAAAGGGAATCAGCGCTCGTGCTTCAGAGCACAGTGCGGCTCCCGCAGCAGTGACTGCCATTGCGCTTGCTAAAATAATGGTAGAACTGGTTTTGCTGTGTTGAAAATGCAGTTTGTACCTGTGGTGCGTTTAAGGAGTCTTGTTAGTAAAAGCTGTGTGAAGGTCTTTTGTGATACGGGGCAGTTTCGTATCTGCTAATCGCAGCTTTATCTGCGCTGCTGTAGCCATCTCTCTCCTTGCTTTATTGTAGCTGCTTGGAGAGGTCAGAGGTAAAGACAGGCTTGTTCCCTCTCGCCCCTGTGAGCGGAGCTGGTAGAGTTGGCTGAGGTGTGGCGGTGCTGTCCTGCGGTCACTCGTGCGGAGCACCGGGGATTGTGGCGGGGGCCGTGCCGCCAGCAGCGGCTCTGGGCGCGCAGGGAGGTGCCCAGAGGTTGACAACAGCACAAGGGACACGTAGGGGAGGGCTGCCCAAAGAGCTGCCCTCGTCCCGAACGAGAATTCCGTCTTCCTGAGCGGGCACCCAGCTTGGGTTTGCTGCCTTCCAGAAGAGCGTGTTGGCACTTGACGCTTGATCGTGTGTTTCGTAAGCGAAACAGCAGCTCTTCACTCCTGCGCTTCTTTGGCTTCTCTGCTGTCATCCTGCCATCCAGGAAGAGAATTTTATCCCTTTTGGACAACGGGATGGATTTGGCTGCCAGCCGTTGTGTGTTTTTAGGGAGCACAGCACCAAGCCAGGGAGGGTCCGCAGCTGCTGATGGGGGTCGAGTAATTCTTTGGGCTGGAGGTGGGCACTGACGAGGCTCTTGTGGGAACCAGTGCAGCCTCAGTGACTGCCTCTGTTCCACTCCAAGCTTCTGCAGACCGGGCTGACTCAGGCACTTCCCAGCTCCCAGGCAAGCCACTGGTGAAGGCAGGGAGAGGAGTAAAGTGCTGAGGCTGAATATAAGCTGCTGGACAACTTGTGGAGCTCTGCTGCTCAGCTTCCTTCCTCTCCTTCCTCTCCTCCCTCTCCTTCCTCAATCCAGGGGATTAAACCAGTGCTTGTCAAAATGACAGGGGAAATGCACAATATATTGTGGGAAAAGAAGGATGGGAAAAGAATAGCTTGAGAGATGCTAATGCAGAGCATTAGATGCCTAACTTAGGCAAGTTATTCTAAACTTGGTTTTAAGTCTGGGTGACAAAAAGGGTCAGGTTCTTTCAGCTGGTCTTTGAAGCGGTGCTTGGAGTTGCTTGCAAAGCTGTATGCAGAGCTTAGACCAACACTTTTTCTCTCTGTTAATCCATTTTGCTTTGCAAAAGCAGACTCTGCATCTTGTGTCACTTGACCGACTTAGGATTATTGTCCTTTTGTCAGCTGTATTTCTTCTGGAATTGGATATGTATTGTATTTTAAAACAAGTCAGCTGGCTCCAGCCTAGGTAATACCTGACTTTCCTGTGCTCTGGCAAACAATTTTTTCAGGCAGTGTAATTTAATCTACAGGCAGCCCATCAAGCAAGGTTTTGATGTATATTTAGGGAACTTTGGTTTAATCCATGAGCATAAATTTGAGCTGGCCTTGGACATGCAGGGCCTCATTTTGCTGAATTCCTCTTGCAACTACTTCATATGATGATTAATCAAGATAAGGAGAGTCTGAAAAACTTTAGAGGAACTTAAAGTCAAATGAGAAATTGCAAGAAACAATTTTATTTAATAAATCAATTCATGGGAGGACTTGGACAATGTTTTGTATAGATGAGTTAGAGGTGATCAGAAATGCAAAAACATAGACTAACTTGAGGGATTTAAGCCCCTAAATTGAATTGGAATTCATCCTTGGAATTTTCAACTGAAATATCTGTTTATTTCCTAGTGCCGAAAATCCCTTAGATGCCTAGTACATTCATGGGGTTGTGTAGAAATTGTGTGCCCTTTACAAGGTTATTGTGTAACACAGGATTTGTTTGTATTTTCCACTGAAATGTCTGGAACACGGTACAGGATTAAATGATTTTCTTTTCGGTGCAGTTACACCAGTTCTGTCTTCCACCATTGTCTCTTATTAACAGGTACCGTAAAAGAAACCACTTGTAATGTAGTTTGGCTTTTAAGTTTTAACTTTTTAAGTAATTATGCTTGTATTTTATTCTTTATTCTTACTCATTCTTTCCAGGTGGCAATAGTGCTGTGCCTGGATGTAGGCCTTACAATGAGCAGCTCTTCCCCTGGTGAAGAGTCTTCACTTGACCAAGCCAAGAAGATCATGACAAAGTTTGTGCAGCGACAGGTGTGTGTGGCTTGATAAGTGTTGAAAAGGGAGAGGAAACAATAACATCTGTGAAACATTTTCCTCATTTACTGACAATTGAAATAAACGAGGAATGAGTGAGAATTAGTCTCTGTTTTTGCAGGAGTGACAGCGCTCTTTGTTTCAGCTGTATTATTTGTGCATGAGATGTGATAGTTGGGTTGGTCACTCTTTTCATTCAGGGCAGTAGAAACTTCTGGGAAAAGAAGTGCTTTTCTCTTTCTCTGAAATGTTTCAACACTTATTAATTACCACACAGAAGACTCATTTTGAGGACTGAATCAGCCAATTTTATTTGTTTTATCCCAGATAGGCTCTTGTCAATTTGTTAGTTTAATTATATCTAACTTTGTGAATTCACAGTATGACATTTTGAGTGGATAGCACTGAATAAGTAAAAAACAGTAAATCCTTTGTAATTGATGATTCAGAATTAGTTTAGCTTGCTGTAATCTGCCTAACATAGTTGTGTATGTATCTACCTGTGTTTTTATACCTGTTTTGTGTTCTCTGTATTTGCAGATTTTTGCTGAGAGTAAAGATGAAGTTGCTGTAGTTTTGTTTGGCACTAATGGCACTAACAATGGCCTTGCCAGTGAGGATCAATACCAAAACATTACTGTACATAGATCATTAATGCTGCCAGATTTTGATCTGCTGGAAGATATTCAAGATGTGATTAAAGCAGGCTCTGAACAAGCAGACTGTATCCTTTTGCTGCAGAGAACTTCTTGAACTGATTCAGCTACGTAGGAGACAGGAAATCAGTGTTGTAAAATTGGGCTCAGCCTCCCAAGTTTTAACTACTATCAGAGTTGAGCTAATTTGTGGTTTTAAGTTTGTCAAAAGGCAGATTTAGCTGCTTTTTGACGTTCTTTTAGGCTAACAGATGTAGCCTTGGCCTTAGGGAATCATTGCTTTTAGGAAGTGTTCTGTTAATTAAAGAGAACAAAGATAGTAATATAATTTTAGGCCTCAAATAAGGCACATATTTTTAAAAATAGCATTACAGAACTTGGTTTATACTTTTTAATAAAAAATGTTGTTTATAAAATAAGTCAGCAGAAGTGCCAGAAACCAGACTGTCATGGTTTAAGCCCAGCTGGCAACTCAGCCTCACAGAGCTACTTGCTCATTCCCCCACCAGTTGGATGGGGAGAGAACTGAAAGGGTGGAAGGGAGAAAACTTGTGGGCTGAGATAAAGACAGGTTAATAGGGAAGTTAAAAGCTGTGCCCACAAGCAGAGCAAAACAAGGAATTATTCACTGCTTCCCATGGGCAGGCTGGTGCTCAGCCATCTCCAGGAAAGCAGGGCTCCATCAGACTTGAGAGTTACCTGGGAAAGCCATCACCAGAACTCTGAATATCCCCCCTTCTTCCTCCTTTCTGCTTTACATACCGAGTGTGATGTCAGGTGGAGTGAGATCCCATTGCTCACTTGGGACCAGCTGTCCCTGCTGTGTCCCTTCCCAACTTCTTGTGCCCCACCAACCTCCTCACTGGCTGAACCAGTGAACAGTGAACCTGAACAAGAACCAGGAAAGGCCTTGGCTCTGTGCAAGCGCTGCTCGCCAACAGCTGCAACATCCCTGTATTATCATCACTGTTTCCAGCACAATTTCAAAACACAGCCCCATGCCAGCTCCTGTGAAGAAAACTAGCTCTACCCCAGAGAAAGAATAGAGGTTTATCAGATTGATTTATTTATGAAGTATTTCTAACATTGCCAAGTATCCCTTCCTGGTTTGAATGCCATTAATGTTTGAATATGTTCTGTTCTTAGTTACATATAAAGTGAAGAGTTTTAAAGGGTGATCTGTGTAGTGTTCCTTCATGTGTTTCATTTACATACGCTTCAGTTTCCTGTGTGGTCTCTCTCTGACCATGAAATGGTTGCTGTGAGCTCTATCCAGGCAGTCAGAGCTGTGTGAGAGAAGTGTGCAGCTAGTCAGCTGGCTCACACATTCCCAGTGGACATTGTGATGAGGAGGAAACTGGGATTGTCAGATGCAGGTGGTTTGAAGAAAACTTGTGTGACAAAATGAGATATATTGAAATTTTATTGATGGATTCAGAGTAACATTCTAGGTTAGATTGTCTCTTCATTAGACTTAAGCCTCTCATTGACAGTTGAGTGTTCCATTGAGTGAGTGGGGCAGAGGCAAGATCACAGTACACACAAGTTATATAGAAATCTCTTGCACATTAGTTATTTGTAAAGTATTTATCTAAAAAGAATATTTCTTAATTAAAGTGCATGTTTTTCAGTCTTTGAGAGGGAATGAAAAATGTAAAATTGTTTTTTATGGAAAACACTTTTTGTTACTTGATTCATATTTTGAGATTTTTCTTAATTTTGCTTAGTTTTGGATGCTATTATTGTGTGTATGGACTTGCTTCAGAAGCAAACAATGTGAGTATGTAACCTGAACTCTTACACAGAAGTCTGACTTTGCACTGATGTTGTCTTGTTGGTCTTACATTTCCAGTATGTATAAACATGGGAAGTGCTTTTTTTAAAAAAAAAAAAGCAAAGAAGAAAACAAACATAAAAACCCCCAAAACAAACAAACAAACAAAACCAAAACAAAAAACCCAGAAGTTTGTCTCCCAAAAATCCTTGTGAGACATGACTTCTCCAGACAATTGTTGAGCTTTCTGGGGCAACTGGCAACTCTGCAGTAGAGCCATGAGAGTATTAATACCATTATAGAAGGCATAAAGCCTTCCCTTTCTGTTACATGCCTTGTGTTCTGCTTTCAAAAACTGTTAATCTGAATGTTAAAATGCTTAGAAAATTGCTGCTGAATTTTAATCTGTTGGCACATTTTAGAAAGAAAAACAGAAAACAAAACTAGAAAGGTGAATTTGTTCAGCCTAGAAATTTAAAGGCTGCTGAAGTGGCTGTTTGTAAATATGCAGGCTGTGGGAAATAAAGGTGCAGTAGGAAAAAACACTCTTTAAGCTGAGAAGAAATGTTGACATTAGTTTTACAGAGTTGTCAGTGAATGTACTTAGGCTGACAAGGTGTTTCTAACACTCTGAACTAGTAGTGCAGGGAAAGGAAGGCACTTCCTCTCAAACCAGAACTTGAACATGTTTCTATAAAGGTTATATGATCTAATTGTGAGTGCAGAAGACTAAACTTGGTGATGCAATTTGTATTTTTATGAATAAAGTCAGATCAGTGCGGAAAGCTGTATCCATTTAATGGTTAAAACTGAGTTGTGAATGCAAATAACTGTATTTATGGCATTATAGTCTTGAATAGCTATGGAGCACTGGGTTTTGTTGTAGCCTGTTTACACCAACCCCTTTGATATGGAGTTTGCCTTCATTTGAAAAAATACTTTAGGGTAAAAATTTAAGAAAATCGCTCTTACGTTTGATTATCCAGATCAAAACTGTACCAATTCAACTGAATTTTGTTCTGTCATTGCCCAGCCTTCCTGAGCTGTACTATTACTGCTTCTTAGTACATTAAATAGTCTTGAAAGTCCATCTTCTGTGATGAATCTACTGAATTAGATTACTAAAATGGAACCCCCACCAGCAACAGTAATTTAAAATACATTTTCACACGAACAGACTTAGAGCTGCAGAGGAAATAACTGGTGTAATCTATAAACAGCCTAACATTTTATTAGCATTTTATCCACATTGGTGAAAATTGGTAGAATTCCATTCATTTAGATGTAGTTATTGATTTATTCAGTCACAGGGCTAGAGTCCTCAATTTTAGGGTAGGAGAGAGAAAGGTGAATCATATAAAGATAAACACTTAGAGTAAATAATATAACCTGTGATAGAACAACTTTTACCAAGTAGATTTATTTGCTTTCTTTCATTTTACAAGTATATTTCTTTGGTAAAAGTAATTACAAAATTGTGTTACTTCTGTTATCGTTTTGTAAGGAAATAATTAAAAAATGGCCTTATAATATTTTCAATACATGTAATTTTTTTCTCTATTTTAAGAGGAAAGAAATTTGAGAAGAGACACATTGAACTGTTTACAGACCTTAGTAGTCCTGTCAGTGAGGATCAGCTGGGAATTATCATTGCTAACTTGAAGAAAACGGGAATTTCACTTCAGTTTTTGTAAGTATGAAAATGGCTGTTACTTGCTATGCCATTTTTTAAAGGGAAATAATTCTTTCTTAATAATTATCTTGAAATTGCTGGTGATGTGCTGATGTATGGTTTCTTTAGAGGTGTACCAGTAATACAGTTATTGTAAGTACTTCTGTCAGTTATATGTACCTTGAATTCCAGTTATGAGCCAAGTGCCTTTGGTTAAGTAATGTGCAGACAAATGTTAAAATGATGACTTCTTCTCCACTTAAGCTTGAAGTCTTAAATGGGAGACAAAAGAACAACATCAGCAGAGAACTGGGAAACAGTAAGCCAAAAATAGCCTCAGAAACAGTGGTTTTGTCACAGCAGCAGCCTAGATCCTTTTAGGTAAGGATGTTACTGGGAAGAAATAATGAGGTAGTGTTGCAGATGTTAATAGCTTGATTCTGGTGTCAGTAGAGAAGCAGGTCTGAAGAGAAGGGTTATATTCACAACGATGGGCTTGGAAAGTGGAAACAGTGTCTTAAGTGTTAGAACAGGAATCTCTTGATTGTCATGCTGTACATAGAGGTATTGATCCAAATAATCAATGGTGGTGTTAAGGTCTGTATTAGCTGTTGCATGTGATGGCAACACACAGCTGGAAGCTGTGAGCCTTCTAGAGGAGTTTATTTAAAAGCAAAACTTTATGTGGCTGTTTATAATAAATACTTTCACAGGAGAGAGTTAAAGCCCTGGTTTAATTTCTAACTATGTACTTTTACCTAGATCTGGCGTTTTGTAAGGAACAATGTCTCAAACTTAATAATGAGTTCATTTAAGCCATTTGCCAGCCCATCTGGAAGATGGTCTGATCCTCCACAAAAAAAATCTTTGCCTTTGCTTAGGGGAGGCTGGATGCAAAAATGTCAGGTTCTGTCTACACAGCAAAACCAGTTATGCTTCCAGTGTGACATGCCCCTCCTGGCTTATTTGAGCTGTTGCTGGCCCTGAAAGCAGTAGAATGAATCTGAGTACCTCTGCCAGTCAGAGTACATCTTTTGGAGCCCTGATATTCAGCTGCTGGTCCCTTGTCTATGAAGCACAAAAGAAATGTTGCTGTTACAGCATCGGCTGCAGCTTTGCTGCCTGTCTCCCAGCCATTTCATTTTTACTTGTACAAATGTAAAATGCTTGTTTAAAAATAATTGCTTGCTAAACCTTTTGTTATTATAACCGGTGCTTCTGTCTCTTATGTCCTCTTAGTTCATAGACTAGGTTGTAACTTGGAGCAGATAGTTGGTTTTCCTCCCTGTTTCCAGGTGCCAGGCACATGCTGAGCACTGTGTATTGTTGGGTATTACACCCTCCTCATCGCAGTGGCCTGTGGGCATTGCACAGTGAACATAGCCTAACTTGTACCTATCAGAGGTTTGAAGCTTTTTGATGTTGTCATGTCAGCTTAAAAATACAGTTTCTATATTTTGTCAGTGGAATCTGCTTCCTAAAAAGGTACCTGACACTTTGTTGAAGCTTGATCTTTAATTTTGCTGTATGTGACACTGTTGTGCATAATGTTAACTCTGCTTATTGTGTGTTGCTCCCTGGATAAGTTTAGTGAGGACTAATGAGGTGAAAGTATGGTAGAGATTTGTAGGCTGCTTTTTAAAAAACATAATACAGTGCTAAAGTTATTTCACTTTGTAGAAATGTGGTAAAAGGTATCATGTGGTTCATTCAGAATTGGATCAGATGAAAGACCTGAAAAATCCACAGGTGTTTTCAGGGGCACGGGTTGAGGATCTTACACATCTTTCTCTGCTGTGTTAGTTAATACTCTCCTATATTTTGAAGAGCAGTAAAATCGTTTTATCTACAACCCCTGGCTAAATTTTAAAATCTGATTAATGAAGTCAGGAAAAATGTGTCATCTTCGGTCAGAAATTCATCCAGTGTTGTAAGCTATTAAAATCTCAAAGGGCAACATTTATTCCAGAAATATCTAATAGCACTACTGCAGAGAATGTCCTGCTTGCTGGCATTTGGAGCAGATAGAGATTCACAGGCCTGGAACAGCCTTTAACAAGTCATCTAGAGCATTCCTGTACTTCAGACTGGGGCAGGTGTATGTGTGTCATTGCTGAACTGTTTTTGTCTAACCTTCTGATAAAGATTTGCAGTGATGGAGATTCTTCTCTCTCCTCAGGCAGTTGGTTTTAGAGATTATGGTTTGAAAAGCCTTTATCTGATTTTTGACTATCTGACCTGACTCCATTTTGTGATTGGAGTGCAGGCAGAATACAAAGAACTGATTGTTTCCTTCCTCTGTGCAACAGCTTTTTATATTTAAGGCTGTCTTGCCCTCTGATTCCCTTCTCTATGGGCTTTATTTTGTTCAATCTTTTTTAATGGATCTTGCTTTCTAATCAGCATTGACTTTATTGTCTCATCTGTTCCTGTACCTGGATGTCTTTGTTGATGCACGATACCTGGAACTGGTGCATCACTCTAGTCAAGATGTTACCAGTGCCAAGTGGACCTGAAATACTGCTTAATTTGTTTTGCTAGTCCTGTGACTCTTTATACATCTAAATGCAGCTAGATAGACATCACTGATCCTGAGAAGATTTTTATTTTGTTTTGATTGGTTATTTTAATAAGGAAGAAAGTCAAACTAACTGCTTCTTTTGTTCTTAGTCTGCCATTTCCAGTGAGAGTTGATGATGGAAGTGGAGTTACAAGTGCCAGTGTACATGCTCATATGCACAGAAACTCTTTTCCAAGAAAGAGTCTAACTGAACAACAAAAGCAAGGCATTGATGTGGTGAGGAAACTCATGTATACTTTGGATGAAGAAGGAGGGCTGGAAGAAATTTATACTTTCAGGTAAATTTGTCTAATCCTGTACTATATTGTAATGTAGTAGATTATTGTACTATAGATATACATTCTGATTTCTTCTCCAGAAGATGAATTTAAGTAATCAGTTGTGTCACAGTTTCATTGAAGTCATTGAAATTTATGACTTATTGTACCCTCAGTCCCTTTCATGCAGCTTCTTCAGTGGCTTAAGAATAAGTAGAAGAGCTTAGAGATTTCAGGGGAAAATGAACTTTCTGTATCTGTATTCAAAGAAACAAAATCAGTTTTCTTCCATCTTTAGTGTTGGAGAATTTTGGAGGGAACGTTGCTGTAAATGTCATTTCAAAAACATGTTTTAGAAAGAGATGGAATTTGTGGCATAGGGCAGCTTGAACATCTGCATTTAATGGTAGCCTTTGTTCCTTGGTCACAGACTTCTTTTAGCTCACTAGTTTGATAAACACCCATGACTTCTTTGAGTAAATGTTGTTTGTTGAATCCTGCTCTTTAATCACAGTCTACTGTGCCCCTGTGACAAACAATATACTTTTTTTACTTTTTCATTTTTCTTGCATTAGGAATGCAAGAATTGAAAGATGATTTTTCATTTCTTGTTTCCCCAATGAAAAACATAAAAGTATATGTGTATCTCTGAAAAACTGTAGCTAATGATACATCCAGGACTTTTCTTCATAGGTGTTGTCTCAGTTGGAAAACAGGCAAAATGCATCTACGTGCCTTATCATAGTCTGATGTTACTGTCTCAGTAGTTCTGTTCTACAATTATGAAAATTGATCTTTTGGACAATGTCATTTTCAGGAAGCTTAGCAGACCATAGCTATAATGTCATTATCTGAGGTAATTTTTAGATGAGGGTCATCCCTGTAGGTTTGTATGCTGTAATTCATCAGTTTATTTGTGGGATTTCCTTCCCTCCCCCAGCTCAGCTGGTCAGCTTTGCACCTCAGCAGCCAGAGAAGCTGCTCCTTGAGTATTACTATGCATTAGTGAAGAGACACATGTCACTGTGTCTATGTTCTGTACTAGTCAACAGAGCAGTCTGAGTCTCCAGAAAAAAGCAGCCTTTGTCACTGCTTCAAAGACTGCACAGAAAAGCAGAATCTTTCCTGGCCCATTTATCCTTTAGGATAATCCATATGCATGAACCTACCATGTGGCTTGGCCTCTTTATACTTTTTTTATCACAGACTCTTGCTACTCTACAAGCTGTCTTTGTGCCACACTTTCAGGGGAAATCCAAAATCTCTGGATAAACAGGCATTTGGGTAATAGATTAAAGCTTTAGTTGGAAAAGTTGTTTAAGAATATGTGAGGTTTTAGATGCAATTAAGTTCCTTATCAAGCTTTAGGAAGTCAGCTTTGCAAATCTGTCATGATAATTGGCCAATGCACATACACACTCCATTTTCCTAGATTCATTATTCCTGCTGGTAAAAATATTTCAGCTCCTCTAAAAATAAATTAGCCATGCCAGGAAAGTGAGTGAGGAGATTTTGTTGTACTTTTTTAAGTTATGATACTCAGCCTAATAGACAGGAGGTACTTCTGCTGCCTCTGGGTTTTGGAGGGAGGGATTGCAGAGGAGAAAGGTTGTGTTCATAGAATACAAGCTGAAATGTACATTTGCAATGGTTTTATTGACTGGGTCATATTTGATAACAGCATTTTTCTCTTATAAATATAAGAAATTAAAGGATAGAGGTAATAAATTGAGCTTAAATAACATTTTTAGGCATTTGACACTTATTTGATTTTTGTACTAATCCCTGAATGTATGTGTTGCAGTACTCCTAATGATGTAGTATCATGTTCTTTTTTAAAATCCTGCATTAATGTCTTTATTGCTAGGAAAAAAAAAAAAATCCCTTCCTTTCCCTAAGGAAAAAAACCAACCAAACAGACAAAAACAACTAAAAAGGAAATCCAGTGTTTGTCTCATGTAAAAACCCCAGTGCATTTTTGCCTTTCATTGTGCTTTTAGAATGTAAGAAAAACAACCCTGTTCATACTAGGAAATCTGAAAAGTAGAATGCCAAGTTGAATTCTCTACTGATCTTTTTAGGAGTTGATCTTGATTTCTCCAGACAAGCACTTTAATCAAGAGAGTGGTAGATTCCAGGTTTTATCATAATGTGAAAAAGAGGAGTTCAGCTTTGTTTTATGTTTGCTTTATCATGGAATTAAAGAAAAAAAAAATTGAGAGCTTTCTCTGTGTTAGAATTTTACAGCCAAATAGCCAATATGTTTTGTATTAGCTGACAGCTGTTCTAGGGTCAAGCCTATTTGAATTCACAATGATACATTAAAAATTACTGTGAATTGTTCATTTTGGACTCCATTGCTAAAAACTGTGCAGTTAAGTTAATGCTTTTAGTATAAACTCATTACAGTTCCTTTTCTTGTGTTTTTATGAACTCGTATATCTGCTGTTTAGGTTAGAAATAGTTGAAGTAACTTCTTTCACTCTGACAGAATGCCCTTAAATTAATGAGTTCACTAGTACTGTATTAAAAAATAGTGTTAAAAGTTAATTTCTACATAAACAAAATCCTTTTAATTGAAACTGGATTCTTTATTTCTTCAGCTTTACTGTAGAAAGCATTTTACCACTTAGAGAGCCTTTTCTAATTTATGTTGTTTAGCTTGCTACATGCTAATTGGGTGAGCACAGATAACTGGAAAATGCTTAAGAAGCAATTGTGTAGTTTTTTCACTTGACCTAACACAGTGCCTTTAAGCCCTCATGTCACACCATCATAAAGGCTCCAGATGGGGATAATCCACTGTACCACCTCTTTTCTTCATTCTCTCTTCTGGCAATGGGCAATGGTAAGATTATTGATACAGTTTATTTGCTTTATGCAGTCTAAGCTGAAACAGTTTGGATTCCTGCATTTCCTTAAGGAGGGTGTATTGTCTATAATACTTCATTACAGTTCACCAGGGTTCATTGCTGTTTTCCTGATTCCTTCATTTAGAGAGAGCCTGGAACGTCTTTCAATGTTTAAGAAAATGGAAAGAAAGCCTATGCCTTGGCCCTGCCAGCTCACTATTGGTCCTGATTTGTCTATAAGGATTGTGGCCTACAAATCAGTAAGTGTATAAAATCATATGTTTTAGTGCAGTTCAGCAACAAGTTAGGTGCAACTGCATGGTATTTTTCCTTAAAGCTAAGAAAATAAAGATAAAGCAACATCCAAATAATTACAATAGAGATTTTTATTATTTATTATTTATTTGGTTAGAAGCCAGAACATCTAAAATTGTGGTTCCTACAGCAGCTTTAACTTCACCATACATGTTAAATAACTGAAATTCATCAGGTACAGAAATAGGAGTAATTATATCTACTCTAGCACTTAATGAGTTATTAATAATTTTTTTATTAGGCTATTGTGCCAGACTGGTGCAAATAGACAGAGTCCCCTCCCAAGATGTTTGCACACAAAATAAAGTAAGTTTGGGAGAATAAGCAGCATGAACTGAGTGACTGGCCTGAGGTCATACAGCAGTCATACTGACATAATCTATTCTGTCTTTACTGTTTTCTGCTCAGCTCTGCATTTTTCTTCTCATGTACTAACTATACCATCAATTTCACTTAAGCAGAGAGAAAAGAAAGCAGTTTTATTTCCCTGTAGTTGGGAAACATTCTCTCATTGTAAACACTTATTCCTTCTTTCCCTCCCAAGTCCCATAATGCAGCTGGGATCTTTTTGCCTTTTGGGGAAGTTGCAGTAATATAAGGTATTTTTATCCTGTAGTGTAGTAAGCCTGATGGAAAACTTGGCCAAGCAAGCTGAGTGAGCATTGAGTCTTACTGTATCTTTAACATAGTTCTTAATGCTTTGTCAAAAGTATTTATATGGTTGTAGGTAGTAAATTGCATAGCAAGCAAGTTACAGGATATCCTGTTACTCAAAGACTTCCACAGATGGCTTGACTTACAGGTTTAATGAATAACCAGGACAAGTGTGCTGTCAATATTCATGTGGTAGGTGTCATACAGATGAAGCAGTGCTGAAAGCACTGGGGTGGCAGCCAGAGACCCCAGAGAAGACAGTCTTTATTAGTTCTTTATTGGCAAAACAATGCAGCACTCAGGCTAAGGATTTTTTGTGTATTCTGGTAAGTACTCTGGATCCCACTGAATGCTAAACACTCTTTTTCTTTGAATTCTGATACCAAGGTCACAGAAGAGAAGGTAAAAAAACTTTGGGCAATTGTGGATGCTAAAACCCTCAGAAAAGAGGATGTACAAAAAGAAACTGTTTACTGCTTGAATGATGATGATGAGACAGAGGTTCAGAAAGATGATACTATTCAAGGTATGACATTTTTATGTGCATCCTGAGGACAAAGGGAAGATAATGGCTTGGACTCTCAGGTCACCTAAGGGCCTCTTAGTTTAATACCTTCAAGCCTAGCTGTGTTCTTAGGATGTAAGCTCTGTAGGCTGGTGGAACACAGAGACTGTTACATGACACTCTTTGTTTTCACATATTTTAAAAAAATCTTACTTTGCCAGTAGTAGGAATAATAATAATGGGACTAACAACAACAATAGTAATAATAACAACAGATGGAACTTGGAAGGCACTACAGCTTTCTTGAGCTATACACTATGGAAAACCATACCTCAGTTCTGTAGTGAGTAGTTCTGCTACCACTGTTCTGTTTTTAGATCTTCAGTTGTACTGATACCATGAATGCTTTCATAGCACTGCTTTTTTGTAGATGAACAACTGCTCTAGTTATTCTGCACTTGGAAAGATGAAGCCATCAAAGGAAGGTTTAGTGTTCAAGAATACTAGCTTTGTTGTACTGTAACAGGATCAATCTGAAGTAGTGGTATGCAAAATACTTTTTATGACCTGCAGCTTCTTTCTGAGCGGATTAGTTTCCTTAGGCCCCAGAAACAGCAGGAAATAGTGTACTTACCTTTAAAAATGGGGTTAAGCAAATCTGTTTCGTTTTTTGTGATCATATAGATATATTTTGTTACTAGTTTTTTTCCTTTCCATTGCTGTTTCAATCCCACAAAAGTAGGGCAAGTATATTTACTATAAAGAGCAGAACTATTCAGATAACAGTATTGAGAGTGCTGTCAAATGAATAATAGAAATTGAAAATTAGAATAAGCTCTGTTTTTTAATTGAATCTATTTCAATTTTAGCATTCATAGGTGTCTCAGAGCAGTATCAGATAAAGTCCCAATGACAATGTGACCTTCTTTTCTTTGAGCAAAAATGATGTTTAAAAGATGGTCTAGTTACATTTTACAACTTCAGAACTATATGTAAAAAAATTCCACTTCTTACAGAGAATTCAATTTGAAGGATTTGTGACTGTTCTCAGCTAATCTTCTGACTGTGCAAGTTAGTAAGTAGTTGTGGGATACTAGCAAAAAGAGATGGTGAGCAGTTCAATATGAACAAAAGACATAAAAGATTTCCCTGTCAGTGCTGGGATATTTCTAATGCTAAAAGACCTACTGATGCCTCCTGGACTTCTGTGAATATTTTGAGAAATGTCATAATTAGACAATATTTTGTATTTGCAGCACCCATACTGAAATTTCTTTCATTCTGTCTGTGTGTTTGCTTTTCAGTTTATAGGAAAATTTATCTGCTTATAAGTTTTTCATGCAGGGATTTATCTCTGTTCCTTTTGCTTTCTTCACACCTGAGGGATATCATCCTTAGTCTGTGGCAATATAATGAAGTGATGACGTTACAGGAAGGATGTTGGAAGCTGAGATAGGAGAGTAAGCAGTTGGAGCAGATGATACCTCTGAGAAATTACAGCTTCCTATTTTGTGGACATATACCTGTAATGTATGGCATGGGAAGTAAAACACAGAAATATATAGGAAGACCAGTTCTGCATACAAGAGAGTTTTGGTTTTCCATTGTGTACCTTGCTTCCACTGTTAGCACATTTTATTCTCTGAATCTCTTCTAGTGTCACCTCTTGTGGTGTGATTTGTGGTATGTTTGAGGTTGCTTGTATTATGTTTGCAGAGAGTGTTGCCATTTATTTGCTGAAATCTATTCTGATTTGCTTAAATCTGTTCTGTGAGCGTAACTTTGTTAGGCAAGATGTTCCCTTATTTTCTTTCCTGCTCTCTGAGGGTACTTGTGTTACATAAAATGATGTACAAGGAGTGCAACTGCTGTTTGTGAAGTACAGAATGTGTCTATGGGTGTTTGGTTTTGTTTTTTTTTTTTTGCTAACAGGGAAAGTAATTTGATGAGCATGTGTGGAACATAGCTGTGAGGCACGAGTGCATTGTTAAAATATTCACAGAGCTAATTTTGGTGTTAAAATTGTAGGCCCATATGTTTACCAGATGCTCTTCTCTTGTTCTCCAGGTTTTCGGTATGGGAGTGATATAGTTCCTTTTTCCAAGGAAGATGAAGAGCAAATGAAATACAAAACAGAAGGAAAGTGTTTTTCTGTTTTGGGATTCACTAGATCCTCTCAGGTGTGGTACTTAATGCCTTCCTATTCAGCTTCCTGGGTTATTCAAGACAATTGATCTTGGTTTGAATTCTGTAAAGTCATGGTGCTGTATTGGATTTCAGTTTTGGGAATGGGGAATCTACTCAGGTATGCAGAGGTGACTTATTTTCTGATTCTAATACATAGAAGCCATATGTGGTTTTGTGAAGGACAAGTGCTTGTAAATTTGGCGTTGGACCCTTAAGTGAAGCCAGAGCCACTGAAATCAGATCTCTGCAAAGTGGAGACAGAGGTATTGTGGTCTCATTTCATCTCACAGACTTTAATAGTCTGTCTTCTGTTCAGCTCAGGCAGCAGCCTTTCTGGGCTTTGTCCAACCAAGAGTGTGACTGCTCCTTAACAGAAGCTTCTCCCTCAGCATTAAAGTAATCTTAAAGCAAGCCTAAAAACAGACTCCATTCATTCTCAGCATTAAAGTAATCTTAAAGCAAGCCTAAAAACAGACTCCATTCATTCTCAGTTCCATGAGGATTATTTTTTGAACCATGACTTGCCCCTTCTTTTTATTGTGACAAAACTTAAATGTAGTGAAGACTTCTTAGAACTTAGACAAAGGTAGCATCATTCAAAAACTCTCCAGATTTCCATGAGATGCTCGGTGTTTGTAATGCATTTAGCTCTGCTTGTGGCATTGACTTTGCTATTCAACAAGTAAATTGTAAGAAACTTACTTTAAGCAAGTACCTTAATAAAAGTTATCCAGCAAAAGGTGATTTCCTTCAGAAAATCCAGGAATTCAGCATTGGCAAAGGCTTAACAAGACTGTTCTTGAAGCAGGACACACGAGGAGAGAGTACAGAGATGCGAGTGCCAAGTAATTGCTGTGAATGTTAAGCTGCTCCCCATCTTTTTTTCTCCAGGATATTGCACAGGGTGACTGAAACTTTACTCATTCTGGAGTTACCCACACCCAGTCCTCTTCACCAGTCAAAACTGAAGTGAAATCATAGGGTACTTCTACACCTTCTGTTTTGACAGCCCCCAGCCCTCCTGCTCATTGAAAACTCTCACTGCCTGAACAAAGCAGAACCCTTGATAAAGGCTAAGGCATCGTCCCCTTTATCATCAAGGAAAGATACTAATGAAATAGGGAGCACCTGTGGGAGCTTACTCCCAAATGGATGTAACTAAACATCTTCTCTCTTTACAGTACAGGTGTCAAAGAGACCTTGTGCATATTGCCAGATATGTCATTAGACTACCACAGTGCAGAGTTCCAAAACATCATAACCAGGAGCCAGGAAGTTATGTGATTTACTGGAATGACATGCCAGCCTCATTGGAACTGTAACCTGGTTGCTCCTTGAGGACTTTCAGACTTAGTTGTTGAGTAATGTGGGAGCTTGTGCACTGCAAGTGGTTGATCAAGGAAACATCTCAGGGATGAGCTTATGTGCCCTAAATTGGCCAGGGCCAGAGAGGTGTTAGGGAGTGCTATCTCCTGTACCAGAAACTTGATCTAGTAAGTGGAATGTGTCTGAATCCAGTGTTCCAATGAGACAATTTCTTGGATCTCTTAATACATTATTAGCCTCCAGCTGAGTCTTACTACTGTCATGTAGTTCTGCAAGATGTATTTCACTGTGTGCAGAGTTTTCTGTGTGCTGGAGGTTGGCCTCCTGTTTCAACTTAGTGTGACTTTATTTGAAAATGGAAACTAAGAGGAAAGCAGATGAGGAATATAGTGTTCCTGTAAACAAACTGATATTTCACATAGATTTTCATTTTCCCATCATTGGTCAGATAGTGTGGTAATACCTTCAAATATATAGTTAATAACTGTAGGGTTACAGTTAATTTTAGGAATACTTTTTGCTTCACATAAATATGCATAAAAGAATTAACAAATTGTTTTTAAAAATTTTCAATGTACCAAATATTGATTGCTTTTGATTAATTTTTATGATGTACTTCTCTTGTCTCTGGATTTCATAACAAACAGAAATTATATCTTAAAGTATACTCTGGTCCTGTAGCCAGGAGTGTGAGTAGTTATGCCCAGTAGAGTAGCTGCACGTTCCCTCAGTGGAATAAAATTATTCAGGCATGCTTGCAGGACTAAAATTACAGTGTATAGATAATGATATCAGGAAGTTTTCAAGTACAGCTGGAATTTTCAAGACCCATGTGTTATTTTGAATTTTGCCTCCTAAATTTTATTGTTTGGAAAAATAAAACTGACACTATTCAAATGTATGTTTTATATTGTTTCTTTAAAAAACTTTGATGGCAAGATGATTCATTATTGACTAGAAAAACTGGAACAGCTCCAAATACATAATTAAATAAGGACTAGAACCACCTTATATTATTTTCCTGAGTTGTTCACATCCCTCAGGTGAGAAGATCAGAGGCTGCTTAAACTTTGATTTTTAATTTATAAGCCATGCCTTGTAAATCAAGAAATAATACATGAAAATATTACAAAGGGACAGGTTTTTTTGCAAACAAAAAAAGGTGTAACGATACACACATCTAGTTATTTATACTATACTGAACATAAAATTTCCTGAGCATTTAGAGACTGAACAGGAAAGAAGAATTGCAGGTAGAATAATCTGAGCTGAAGAATCGTGCTGTAGTACAGTAAACAGATCTGCTCTGGTGCAGGTTGTCACTGACTTCAACAGCCTAATGGTGATTTGCTAAGGAAGATAAAAAGATGAAATTAATGAAAGAGAAATCAAAGATATGAAGTTAGTATTGAGACTGTAATTCAAAGAGTTTTTTCTTTAACAAAGAGAGGTTTTTTTAACCAGTGTCCATAGTAGTGTGTGATCTTTGTGACAGGTCTTCTATGATTGCAGGGTTTCTGTGTGTGTGAGCTGCTGTAGCTCCAACCAATCCAGTGATGTCCCTTGATGAAACTATTTTTTTCTTTTTTGTTTTTAATTCAGCCTTGTTGATGAACAGAATAAACTCTGCTAACAGAAGTACTTCTTTGCTAACACAGATGTCTGTACTCTGGACTGTTGTTGAAGTAGCTTTATTAATTAAGGATGCAATTTTTTGCAGCTCCTTTTTGATATATGTCTGCTAGAAATATTTAATAGCATGAAAGTGGTGTTAGTTAAGTTTAGGTCTTGTATTAATTGCTGTAGTTTTCTGCAATGACTTTTGAATTACTGAAGTATAATTCAGACCAGTAACAGCTGCTAGTAGCACTGTCTTTCATTCCTGCCCATTACTAGGAAGCTGCGAGAATATCCTACCCAATATGACTGAACATCCATATTAAGTGATAAATGGAGATATGAGACATATACAGGGCTTTAACCTCTATGCACTGTAATTAAAGTCGGTGGCTTCTGACTTGAGTAATGTTAGTTGTTTTGTAATTTAATTGGTCCAGTTGCATTAATGACCTTTTCATTAGGTCAGGCTAACTCTTGAGCATTTTATGTCTGTAGATCCAGAGGCATCACTACATGGGCAACCAGGCTCTGAAGGTCTTTGCAGCAAAAGATGATGAGGTAAGGTGAACTGAAGTTTAATGCTGAATATATTTTGCTGTAGAACAAAAAAGAATAGTAGTGATGCTTCAGATTGTCCTGTCTTTCTGTGTTAATAAATACTTTTAATGCAGTTTACAGAAATGTCTTATTTCGTTGCCCAGCAGGTTAAAAAGAAGTTGGATTAAACCCCAAATGAATACAGTATCTCCTGAATAATGAAATGTGGTAGATACTATGTTTGAGCAAGGTTATGAGGAACCTGAAGTTGGTGCTTAAGTCGATTCTCATGCAGAGCAACAGTGTGCCCTGTCACTGTGTTGTTTAGAACAGACCTCCAAAGTACTGGAGGTAAAAAGCTCACTGTGGTGCTCTGATCTGTTCCTTTAAGGGTCTGACTTCACTGCTTTTCTCTGTCTCTTGCAAAACCTCAGAGTTCTTCACACCTGGTGAAAAAGGTAGAATGTGCTGAATCTAAATGAGATTTGACCTTTCTGCTTCTTTGATTTATGAACATGAAAAAATGCTTATGTTAAAGTTATAGCTGAAATGGAAACTAGTCTTGACTAAATCAATGCTGTTGAATTCCCTGTGAAAGATGTATGTCATGATTAAGAACTTGCACGATTTTGTAGACTTCTTTTTTCCCTCCAGAATGCAGCAGTTGCTTTTTCTGCACTTGTTCGTGCACTGGATGAGTTGAACGTGGTGGCTGTAGTGCGCTATGCTTATGATAGAAGATGCAACCCACAAATTGGAGTAGCTTTTCCCTACATTAAGGATGCATATGAGGTAATTCTTCTCTCTTACCCTTCTGCAGAGAGACCCAGAAGCAACACAGTATGTCAGAACTTTTGCAGCATATGTTTCCCCTGCTCTTTCTTACGAGAGACTATTGAAAGAGCTAAAAATGTATAGCCTGGCTGAGCAGTGACGGAGGTGGGGGCGGACACAACAATCTTCAGACTTTTGAAGGGTTTAAACATAAAGGATGGAAAGGAATTATTTAGGGTGGTATGAACTGGAGGAGGTAATTGAATAGAGAAAAAAATGAGGCAGAGAAATGTTAAAAAAACCAATCCAGCTTTTGACTTTGATGTACAGTAAGTTGTGATAGAACCTCCCAAAGCACCAATATACTGGATATTTAAAGCACGGATAATTGGAACACTGCACAAGAAAAAGGGATCAGATGGCTGGGGAGGTCTTTATTCCACAACCAGAAGAATTGAGTGTAGCCATCACTCTGTTATAAAATAAAATGCTGTGTTTTATTCTGATTAAAATTGTGTTACTCTGTAAATATTTTAAGTCTGTTGCGCACAGGCATCACAACTTCAGATATTTCTTGTTTTGTATTGCCCTGATACGGCACTCAGGGGATACAGATTTTTTCTTTTTCTGCAGACTCAGTTATTTTTTCTTTCTTCTTGTACAGTGTCTCATCTATGTGCAGCTCCCCTATATGGAAGACCTAAGACAATATGTATTTTCATCTTTGAAAAACAGTAAAAAATGCATTCCTACAGGTAAGATATTTGGTCAACTGGAAAAGTAACCTGCTTGTTGTCTTCTAAGATGCTCTAAAAAAGTTAGAATATTTGTCTTTCCAATGGAAGCATAAGTTTTGTTGTTATTTTGGCTTAGGAAAACACCCAGGTATTTGGGCATCCATTATGGTGATGTCATCTTGAAGTGTAAATGTGTATTACAGCTTTGCCACTTCAGGTGCAGGCTGACCAGACCTAAGTTTGCAGGCAGTATTTCAGCTGTCCTGTTAAATGACTTCTGGCTCAGGTTGCTGTATCATGAGTCTCACAGGATCCTGTGACAGAGAGTTGAGGTTAGTCCTCTGTATCCTTTGAACTTTGAACTCATTCGTGGGAGTAAATGGCCAAACCTTTTGGGATCTGCAGTGTGTGATTAGCTAGCTAGAATTAGAGCAGAGTCAGCTGCTCTGTTGATGCAAAGCTGGTCCCGTAGCCGTTTGCAGTATGGCCTGTTAATATAATGTATAAAGGCAAAGACAGTCTTTTCTGTGGAGTGTTATTAAACCATGCACTTATTGGTGTCCAGATTGAGATGAATGGCATGTTTGGAGAACATGCAGCTACACAAAGCTTGATTTGCTGTTCTGAGAGTTTTGCACAGCAATGAGTCTTAACTGGAGGTAGTTTAAAATTCACTCCCGCTTCTTTCATTTGTTATGAGATGCATTGAATGGGCACCTGCACATCAGGTCGTGTATAAATATATATATATATATATAAAATGCTGATTTGTTTCTTTAGCAGTTTCTATTTTCTTGCTGGTAACCAGCAGTTTGATAACAAATTTTAACACCTGTCTTACCAAAGCAGTAGCTGGCTATTGGGAACTGTGTTAATTTGCAATCATAACTTAAAAAATTTATATTGCATCATTTAGTTCTGCAAACCAACTGTTCTCCTTATTTTCCAAGTGGCCTATAAACCCTCTGTTGCAAATGGAAACATCTTGAAAAAGAGGAAAAGTGAAAGCAGAAAAGCAACAATAATTGAGATCTTGGGGAAAAAGAAGAAGACTTTATGACTTTACACTGTAGTCCTTAAATAAAGCAGGGGTTTATTATTGTGTCCGTTATCCATATTCTTTATTGGCACATCTATAGCTGCAGTGTATTCTGTGGCATGTAATGACTTGGTAAAAATCTCACATTGTGAAGCAAATCTTCATTTATAAATTGTTTCAAAAAATGCATCCATCTGCAAGTGTATTTAATCTTCCTTTGTATGTAATTGCTGCCTTAGTGGATCAATTATCTGCTGTTGACTCACTGATTGATTCTATGAATTTGGTTCATGAAGATGGAGAAACTTTTGAGGACCTATTTAAGCCCAGCAAAATTCCAAACCCTCATTTTCAGAGGTTATATCAGGTGAGATGAACTATATGGTATTTTTAAAAAACTTTTTTCTTAAGACTTGACACCTTTCTGTCTTTCTCTGATTCACGCTGGAAAGATCTGCATTGTGGAAATGCAGATATAAATCTCTGGCATTAAAGTATGTGGTAACCAGTGATTTCTGTGTTGTCCCTGACACAGATTTATTTTTAAAATTTCTAGTTTCCAGGAAGGAAGGGAAATTATACCTGTACTGAGGTGCCTACAGCATCAGTGATATTCACAGCACATAGACTAGGCAGGTAAAAACTTGCCTCTCAGCACTGTATTGTGGGCATAGATTCAGTCTCTGGCTTTTGGACAAAGAGAAAATTGGGTGAAAATCTGGGATATCTTCAGCTTCTCATTCTGTGTTCCATTGCTTTTCTGTGCATTGTTGCATCTAGCAGTGTTGCAAACCAGGTCAGTCTGAGGTGAACTGCAACAGTAATAAATGGTTATTAACATTGTTGACAGTTAAAATATTCTGTTGGGGTGTCTAAGCTGATGCACTTTATGAGCCAGCAGAACAGTTCACACTTCCTTCAGTTATTATATCAAGCTGTCTCCATTTTGATTTACATTCCTATCTTATCACGAAGACTTTCATTGCAACTGTGAGGATGAGAGACTTAATTATACATTGGTATTCAAGTGTTTGAAGAAATGACACAGCAAATTCAAAAATAAAGAAAATTATGTTGCAATTTAAGCAACTGTAGAACTGTGGAGTGTGTGTGACTCTGCTCTGAAAATTGACCAAAAATGGTATTATGGCAATCATATTCATCGTATCTCAGCAATTCCACATGATTTATTTTGGTTTACAAGTAGGAAGAAGATGCTTTTTTAAATTAAGAAAGCTTACCCTAGCTTCCCAAAGCCTTGCTTCCTTAGTGTTGTCAAAATAACCAAAGGATCTGAAGGTCAGTGTGTGTTTCAGGAACACATGTAAGCCCACTGTCTTCAAATCCTACTCTGATTGACACCCGAAGAACTCTGTGTTCTCATCAAGTCCTGCCAGTCATATTGACAAGACAGTGTGTGACTGAATGCAAGGGTTGATCAGTTGGAGGTTGTTGCAGGGCAAGAACTTAAAATGAACTGACCTCTGCACAACTCTTAATTCAGGAAGGGTTGTTAAGCTTGGATATTACAAAACTTGGGCTTTGCTTGTGAACTAAATACTTGGTGGTTAGAATTTCCTCTGTTATATTGCTAGATAGAGTTTTGTATTCTTTTGGTTTAGTGGATGTCACCTATCGGTGGAAGATGGCTTTTTTAGGTGTGCTATTTTTCTTCTGAAACAGTGTGATGGTGGTGTTCCAGCACTTCAGTCAATTGCTGCTGGAAGAGAGTAACTGAATAACTTGTCAGTTTCCTTAGAGGATGATAGGATTTTTTGAGGGCGAGTGCTTCTGGTAGAAAAAGTATTTATTGACTGAATAATAATGGGATGGATACAACTTCTGTTCTTGCTGTTCAGAAAGCCCGAAACTGTCAGTCCTCTTAGTGCTTTCTTCTGGCCACACACAGCCCCATTTGTTTGTCTTACTACAAAACTGCTGTTAATCCCTGTAAGTCATTCTCTCCTTTGCTGCAAAAATGTTCCAGATTCTTAGTATTTTGCTCTTAGGCAAAGTGGCACTGCTGGTTCCTTAAGAACTATGAAGAAAAATTCTTCATCATCTTTTGACTGTAGCCAGTAAGTGGATTGGGATGAATAGAACCTATAAATGGTTTTGAAAAATAACTCTGAAGAAAAGGATTAACTCCTACTTCATTTCCTTGCTTTGTTGCCTCATGAAGATATTTAGAATGATAAGTGACAAGAGCCAGAATTTAAACAAAAATATCAAGCTAAATTATATCTCTGGAAGTAGTGGTAGGCATTAGGCATCAGGAAATGACAGAGTGGGTGAGAAGTAGTTGTTAATGCTTGCTGGAGTGGAAGATGAGGAATATCCTATATCCAGGCTTTCAACTTTTATTCCTTGCTTCCAGAAAAAACTTCTGTAATTTTTGTAGTGGCAGACTTCCAACATTATTGTTTAAGTTGTTCATCTTACATACAGAGATTTGAAGCACCTAAGACGTTTAGGGAATGTTTTATTTATTAGCTAAATAAACAAATTGCTCAACAGCAGTGGTTCTGTAGAGAGATGGACCTGTTGGTCTGTTGGTGCATATATGTCATTGCTTATCACGGAGTTAAGGATGGGAAGCCCACTTCATTAGATACATTGACCAGTGCCTTGGTGTGACCCCTGTTCCTGAAAGCTGGCTGTGTCTCTAGAAGAGGAAATGAAAGAAATTAGGAAGAGCTAGTGAGTGCCTTGATGACAGCATGCATGAATGGAACAGTGAGTCTGCAAGGCAGTGGCAGTGAGGGTTGCCTTCTAGCTGTGAAGGTAGCAGTGGTTCTTGCTTAAGCAAGATTAAGAGGGATGGTGTTGGTTTAGGAACTCCAGGTTGTCTGTTTAACTTAGTCTCCATTTAGCGCCTGAGTTTTGACAGTACCTGCCATCTCAGGTTTCAGATGTAGTAATCTACTTTAAAAACAGGTAAAAATGAATGCTGTGGCCACTCAGTCTGCTCAGCTCCTGCAGCTGCACGCAAAGATTTCAGTTACAAAAGCCTGAAACACATAGGCATAACGGGGGACTTAGGTTTTCTTACTTCATGGGTTTCATCCCATTACCTAATTTTTTTTTTTTTGTATCACAAGAGCCATTACTGCAGCTTCCAGCAACATTTTTACTCTCTTTCAAAATAATTGTGCCTTATATCATTGCAAGTGTTTCCAAATCGGTGGCCTTGTACAACTGCCTCCTTTTGACAAGTATGTTCCAATATGGGCTGGAATCTTAATGGCAGCCTGAAAACACATTAGTATTGATGTGTCACATAGTGTCTCGATTTTCTGTATTGGCAGCTTTCCAGTGGGAATAGGGGCTTTTATTTGCTTTGATATTGTTTCTTAAATTAATGTCATGTATGACAGCCAACAGGAGAGCAAATCTCTGCTGTATTACTGAGTAGGTACCTTCACATGGGTGTCTAATGCACCCAGTACAGTGGACATGGAAAAAATTTGTCTCCTTTGTACATCACATGTTTGGATGTGTTTGTGGCATGCACTGGTATCTGTGTGTGTATTTGTAAATGCACAGACCTCTCTACTGCTATACTTCACAAAATTGTAGAGATATTTACTTTGTTTTCAAAACCCTCCGTGGAATTTCTGTAGCCTGCCTCATTAACCTCATATCTCCCTCTCTGCTTGGCTTCCTGTGTGCACTGACTCTACACTTGGGTGGAAAGTCCTTCTTTATACCTCTCACCATCTGTTCCATCTTTGTGCATCTGTCAGGCCCCTTCATTCCCTACTCCTTTCAAAGCTAGGTTCCAAACATCCATATATTCGTGCCTCACTTATGCACATTTAGTATTCTCTCTTTCCATTTCCATTCTCTCTTAAACTTCTGAACAGTCCTCCTGTATGCATACTGAGTTTAATTGACCAAGAAGAAATATTTTCTTTGAGGAACATTAAATCGTTAAAATAACTGGAATGTGTGGTTGGGATAGATCCCATTTACTTAATTTTGAAATATATTGAAATCTCTCTCATGTGGCTGTTTTATAAGAGAACTGCTTTTTAAAGGTAGAGTGAAGCTAAAAATATGAACAATTGCAGATGACTGTTTCATTCCTGGGACTTTTTCTAATAATTTTCACAGAACTCATTCCAGTGTGGAAACACTCATCTGCATCAATATTCTTGTTTAATATGATTAATAATCTTCTTAAACAGTTGATCATAGACTTTTAATCCTCTGTGAGACAGAATATTTCTCAGCAATACAAAGGTAGTATGTTAAATATGGAAGATATTTTGCATTTACCATATGGTGTACAGGCATTACATTAAAAGTTTTTAACATAATTGAAAGTCCTACTTTGCTCAGACTCTTTTGTTTCTTTGCAGTGTTTGCAGCACAAGGCTTTTCACCCTGATAAGCCACTGCCACCAATAGAACAGCACCTGTTAGAAATGCTGGAGATACCTTGTGTGCTGAGAGAAAGGTGTCAGGCTCCTCTGGAAAGAGTAAAAGCACTTTTCCCCCTAAAGGAAGTTGGCAAGAAAAAAGAAGAGAAGACTGCACAAGACATCTTCAAAGACAAGTAAGTTGGAGATGTATTATGGATTTTTTGAAACTTTTTTTTTTACACTTCAGGTTGTTTTTGCTGGATGAAGCAGGCTTAGAATCTTTTGAACAGAAAATCAATGAGTTACACACTGGAAAAAATGCTGATGGGTAGAGAATATTGTGGTGCCACAGAATGTCTGGAGTATTTTGTGAATAGTGATGGTCACACTGTAGCAGGGCAGGACACACTAGGAACCAGTGTGCAAGTTCCTCATGTCTGTATTTGCTGTCACAGAATTACAAAATCCATCAGGTTGGAATGGACCACAGGAGGCTTCTTGGTCAACCTGTTGTTCAAAGACCACCTATGAGATCTAAGGAGGGATACATCCAGTCTGGCCTTGAAAACCAGCAGGGTTTGTGTGTCCTTTCTTGTCACTGTTAAGTTAGGAGCAGCAGGTATGGCAACAATTGACTCCACAACTTTTCAGAAGGGCGTGAAGCAAGGTTTATTGAAAAAATTCACCCTTTAATAGACAGGATTGTGCACTAGAGCCATATTGGCTCTCAAACAACACTCCTCAGCCCATTGGTACAAGAAGGACAACATCTTCCTGAAAACATCTTAGTACAAACATCACGTATCTCGCACTCAGCACGTTCACAAACAGCAGGTGCACAGATTGTTTTAATTCTTTCTCTCAGCTTTCTCACAGCTTACCCAGGATGGCCTGTGAAAGTTGTGAGCTTCTCTCTGTGACCAGGCTGTCAACCACCACACTTTCTGGGCAACTTGTTGCATTGCTTCCTGTCTCCTGGTCAGGCAGTTTGTCCTAGAGATGGTAATAAGATAGTTCAAACAAACACTAACAGAGGGTCTAATTTAGTTTAGAATAAATGGCATGGCACTATAAATTAGCCATGAAGTTGAGCCTTCCTTCTCAGCATACTTGATTTAGGTAATTGTCTAGCTTTCATTTTGAATATTAAAAGAAAAGCAGTTTCATTATTAAGTACTATGTAATTAATGTGGTTGTCTCAAAAAAAATCAAGCTGTTACGGACTCTTCCTGGAATAGCTACTGTTTAAGACAGGGTATTTTTGTTGTTATTGAATATACTGTGTTAGTTTATTTGTGCTGCAGATAGGAAGAATAAATGCTAAATTGATACTGTCACCCCAGCAAAATTAATTTGCATAAACAAAATCTGCTTCTCAGAAATTAATTTATTGAAATCTGTAATATAACTAGTGGGTCCCTGAGATGTTGGAGTGTTCGCAGTTAGCTCCTTCTCCCTTTGTTTTGTCATTTTTTGGTTTGGTCCTTTCAGCACTAGGAATGAGATCTTTGAGGTGTTTTGAGCTCTTGCTTAGCTCAGCTGTCATATATCCTTTCCTCTGGGCTGGGTAGAGCCTCCTGAGCATGTTGTCTTTGGGAAGACATGACACAGGACCCCTTACTTTGCTGCTTGAGTCTAATGACCACGTTTCTCTCTACAGACTGGGAAACATCTGGCTTTTTTGTTGTTGTTGTTGCTGGTTTCAGTGTGTTGCCTTGGTATGTCTGAATTCATACTGATTAAATTCTCCTTTCCTTACTCTGTGCCCCAGTTTCTCTGGGTTTATGTACACACGTACATTTATATGTGTATCTTAAAAAGTGATATAGCCAGTTTAGAAATAAAAGGCAAAAAATTTTGGTTCAAGCAAGCTAAAGAGAGAATATAAACAAAAAGCAGTGACCCATTACTGTTAGTTGCCTTCAAATATATCTTTCCAAAAGCATCTGACAAGCAAGAAGAAAATCTATTTTTGTTTAAAAATTGGTTTCCTTTAGAGGGATAGTAAAAGCAGCTGTAAAAGTAATTTAGATAGAAATTGATATAGGGCATTAAAATGATTTTTTAAAAAAAGCTGTAAAGGAAGTGAAGGGATACAGACTCAACTGTGCAAAGAATGAATGATAGTTAAGATTTTTTAAAAATTGCAGAAAAATGGTATTTCTGTAGTAATGAATAGGACTGGTAGTATTTTATCATTGCTACAACAGCAGCCTTAACTCTGTATGGTTTTGTTCTGTGTTTGAGGAAAAGCTGAGATGATATAATTTATTCGCTGGGTAAAGAAAAGTATGTCATTCTGCAGTAATTAAGGGAAATATTAAACACCAGAGGCACTGGCACAGGTTGCCCAGAGAGGTTGTGGGTGCCCCTTCCTGGCAGTGTTCAAGGCCAGGCTGGATGGGGCTTTAGGCAGCCTGGTTTGGTGGGAGGCATCCCTGCCCATGGCAGGAGTGCAGCAAGTGGGTGATTTCTAAGGTCCCTTCCAGCCCAAACCATTCTGTGATTCTAAATGCTATGGCTCCATGAGAATCAACTTATTAATACTAAGATAAAGATTGCACTGAAGTATTTGGAAAAAGTTTAGAAGATGTTTTCACCATTATTTTTGGTTTCTAAAACTGATTAATTCTCCTGTCATCATATTGACCAGATTCTTCTCTGTTAATTTTCAAGGTCTAATGGGACTAAAGCACCATAATTGTAGGCATGATATCTTAACAGAGATTTCAGTATTCATTTGTATCACTTTTGCTTAAGATCTGTGTAGTTTAAAAAAAATTCCAGTGAAATAGACAACATTTTACTTTTTCCTTCTTAAATTGGCTGTGGAGAGGCTGTTATCTCATCCAGCTTTGTAGGACGTGAGAGGCTTCTATATTAATGTAGAAGTGGGTGTTTTAAATTAATCTTGTATTTTATTAATTTTTCTCAAATAGTAATTGCACGTTTTGCAGTTTAAAAATACTGCTAATCAGTGCATATTCTAAATGTCAGATCCTTGGCTGGTATAAATGGCTATGGGTTCATTACTTTCTGCTGTGCTGCACTGATTAATGACAACTGTGGATTTGGTCCTAAGCTGTTAAATGCAGCATCATCATTTATTTTCTACTTCCTCCAATCCCAAAGCATTTTGAATCAGTAAAAATAATGCAGGAAGAAAAAGAAGAAAACTGATGGCCATATACTTTTGGAGGAAATTATTCTCAAAGAGAATTTTTGTTGTTCTTTGCACCTTTCATCAAACCACGTTAATATACAATATAATAATATTATAACATACAAGATGTTTGGTTCCAGCAGAGCTTCTAAACTCTCTGGTGTTGATAAGTATCCTTTTACAGAGAGGCACACTGGATGTTCAAAACAATCAAGCAACTTGTTCAAGGTTAGCCAGAAAGTCAGCAGAGTTGAGAATGAAGCAAAGGTATCCTATCCTTGTCTTTAGGCATAACTAAAGTCATTATTTCTCCTAGAGTGATAAGGAAGGTTATGCTGAATGACAGGAGTTTCTGAGGAGAAGGGATTTCATTTCAGTAGTGACAAAATTAAATAAAGGACAGAGAAGATTACTGAAACAAAGTCAGGTAGACAGTGATTGTAAAGTAGGGGAGGAGTGTGCTATAGAAAGCAAAAAAAGGAAGACTCCACAAGTTCTTTCTAGTAGTTGATTGCTTCTGTGATGTGCAGTGCAGTTTTTGCAATCAGTTCTAATCTTGCAGAATGAAAAGTGGCTCCTAGTCCAGGATCTCTGGCTTTGTCCCTACATCATCAAGCAGTTTCTTTTTTCACAGTAGTAGAATTTTTCAGAAAATCTTCTTACTTTGTTTTGGGATTTCTTGAACACAAATCCTGCCCTTTGGGTTGCTGAATAGCTTTCAGTTGTTCTTAAACTGAAATCAATTCGTCTGTGTCAGTAGCCTGACAGCATCTGATTTTCTTCCCCTTTTGTGATTATCTGGATTTTCTTCTGTTGCTGAGATGTGCTCTAAAGTGTAGCATGTTACATGCTAGAATTAAGTTCCTAGTTTGAATGTACACCTTGCTCTATGTCACCTGTCAGGACAAGGCAAGAAAGTAGCCCAAAATCACAATTAACTTTTTAAAAATAATAAATAGTCTTTTGAAAGCATATTGAGATGTAGCTTAAAATGTCCTGAGAGAATTCTGATCTGCTTAACTGGAGTTTGTCTAGCAGGTTTTAACAAATATAAGGTGGAAATTTACAGAGCTCTTATGTGCTGATGGAGAATAGTGGTCATTAGACTCAAAAGCCATTGTGTAAACAGGTTTGTATTAGCTATAAATTCCAAGACAGGATCTAGCAGGTAGTGACTGAATAGTAAATTAATGTCTTGCTAAAATGGTACATTTTCACTGAGATTTCATGTTTAGAAGAAATCTAGTGAGACTACCAAATGTCACGTTATATACTCTAATTTATCAAGGCTAACTCAACACAGAGATGTTCCAAATAAAGTGTTTGGAGATTAGTCTGTGTTTAGAAAGATGAAGAAGGTCTGTATAAGCAAATTCACACCTGAAGTAAGCACTAATAATCTCATACCTTCAACAAGTGATGCCTTTGCTGTATGCTAAGATGAAGTTTGATCTCTGTTTCTGCTATCTGGTTTGTGTAGCCCAAGGGACAAATGATTAAGTGCTAAGTGTTGATTTTGGAACAGTTATGTAATGAAGTTTAGTTCAGTATATATTTTATTAATTTACTGACTCTCTGGTTACTGGAGAGGACAATCTTCTTCAAGTGTTCATACTTATTTTTGTCCTTCTCATTTGCAGCGAAGATGAACCCAGCCTTAAGAAACCAAAAATTGAAGATGAGGAAGGGAACTTCAGCATTGTGAAACTCGCTGAAGGCAGTGTCACCTCTGTAAGCATATTTTTACAAAGCTAATTATTAAAGGGGAAGATTAATTCTCTAAGTCTATTATAGTGAATATACAGAATTCCTGCTAAAAGGAGAGTTTCTAGCTGAAAGATGACTGAAATACTGTCTACTTGTACTTTTGAGACTCTCTGCTAGAGATTGTAAAGACAACTTTCTCTGCCCTTAGGCATGTGTTAGCACAAGTTTCTATCAGTTGTGGATATTTTAGGACAAAATTCTCTCCTGGTGTTTAAAACCTTAAAAGGAAAGCCTGAGGATGGGAAGAAAACAGAGTTGGAGCTCAGTGGTTGAATTTTGTTCTTGCTGTCTTTCATATCTTCTGCAACATAGAAGTTGCCTTTGTGTACTGAATCAAGAGTATTGCTGTGATTTTAGACATTGTTTTCTGCGTTAATTAGGGGTCTAAATCAGAAATTTGGCTTTATCATGCAAATAGATCTAACTTATAATTTTGTGGGTAGATGAAAACTGTATCATAACTGTGCATCTTCCTTTATTTGATGTTTTCCTATTATAAAAAAATAATTAACATTGAGCTAACTTCTTTTGTTTTCAGATATGCTATTCTCAGGTACTTATGAAAATATTTAAAGTCTAAAAAGATTTAAATGTTCTGCACTCCTAATATAATTTTCTGATATTTCCTGAAAAATGACATTGCTAGTTCTTAAAGAAATACAATGAGACCAAGCAAACTTATTGCAAAGTTCACTAATTATTTTGACAGCAGAGCATAAGAATTTTAAAAAAGTAAGAGAATTATGATTGCTGATAGGAAATTTTAAGCAATTGTTAAGTTGTTGGTTTTTTCCCCCTCAATGCATCTGTTTTTCACTGTTTATTTGTATTTGACCTGGGTTTAGTTCCTTTGACAGGTTTCTGCACTTGCTTGCCCATTTAGAGCTTTGGCTTTGGGATGTCAGACTCTGCCAGAACACCTAGATGATTTAAGTGCAAGCTTTTAATTTTGAGGTTCCTATAGGAGTGGCAAACCACTGATTCTGTACCCACGTGCCTGGGAGCTCACACTCCTCACAAAGCATCTGGTGAAATTAGGGAGGTCTAAGAGGTCTGTGCTAAAGAAGATCTCAAAGCTGAACTAGCAGATAACCTGAATTGTTGTGCTTCTGTCCTCTCAGCACCAGAGAAGTGGTCAGTTTGTAACAGTGCAGCAGAATGAGTTCATCTTGTTCATGTCATAACCAACCTTTGCCTGGAGTACTGTGCATTAACACACTGTAAGACTTGCATTTTTTGAGTCTGAGTGCAGAGAAGTAGACAGCTTCTGTTTTCATATTAAAGTAAAAAGAAAATAAAGATTCTTGTTGCCTGACAAGAAGGAAGAGATGGATATTGGAAGACAATTGAATTGGTTTTTTGTACTTTTTTGTAGGTAGGCAGTGTTAGCCCAGCAGAAGATTTCCGAATTCTGGTGAGGAAGAAAAATGCTGACTTCAAAGATGGTAAATCACTTTTGTCTATCTTAATTATATTAGTGGATTTTTGGGGTTCAGTAACTGCAATCCATTTGCCTAAATGTAAGTTTCTAGTGTAATGTGAGTTGCCCTGGAATTTACAGATTAGCTTGTAGTGCCACTCAGCCAAGGAAGGTGTCAGTTGTAGTTCCCTTGTTAATACTTGCCTTCCCCAATTAAAGTCTCAGGTAGCTGTGTTTGGGTAAGAAGGCACTAGACAGCATATTGAGGCACCTGAGCAACCCCTCAGGTGTTTCTAACAGAAGACCCCTTGATATTCACTGTCTGCCTGATTCAGAATGAACCTCAGCTTCTCATTCCCAGGATCCTTCTGGCCTGGAGAGCTGTTGGGTGTGCACAGTGTGAGAAACCTGTCTCATGTTCCATGAACAAAAAAGAGACTCTCATGCCTGGGACTTAGATCTTTGCATTCAAAGGGAGTATCTTACTGCTTGTGAGCGAAAGAAAGCACAGGAGAATTCAGAGTGGAATAAGCAGGTAGTATTTGTAATCTGAAAGTTGAGAGGAGGCTCTATGTGCACTGACTCTTCTCAGAGATGAACAACAACACAAGGCACAGGTCAAGAAGCATTGTCTTGCGTGGCTTAAGTCTGAAAATGCAATGAAATTATCATTGGTTTGTATGGTATTTCCCCCCTGGAATAGCTATACAGAGATGTATGTAAAATAAAAGATGTCTTAAAAAGAGTGCACAAGATGGATGGAGTCCTTTATCTCATAAAGGGTGATTTGAAGGTTGTGGCAGGCTAAACTGGATCTGCCAAATAGCCACTAATGTTTCATTCCTTTCCAAAGAAAGATTTGCAGAGGTGCTTAAGTGAGGTGCTTGGTATTTCTAAAGGCCTTTGGTCTTTTTGGATGTAGTTTCAGGAGCATGTTTAGTGGTATATTGAGTTGTGATGTGGTCTGTTAAAGCCTACATAGCTATTTCTCTCCAGAATTTCCAGACCTCTAAGCCAGCTAGCTACCTTTTTAACATGGATTTTTTCTTAGACCCAGAAGAAATTATTTATTGAAAAAATATTTGGAGTTGTATTCTTAAATCTCACATGTATTAAGATGCAGTAAAAAAAGCATTGTACAATACATTAGAATAAAGAAACTGTGGAACAGTTGGCTACTTTGTTACAGTGATAAATTTTATCATGTAGGATAGCTTTAAGGCAGAAATAAGTATAGTAATTGCCCTTGAAGATGGTTTAACTAGAAAGAGTGCTTAAATGTGTCCACTTGGTAGCTGTGCTGGAGATAACTGCAGTACATGTTTGGAAGGTTCTGAAATTTTGAGCAATTTGCTTTTATTCTATGTGATCTACTCCATACCAATAAGATGGAGTTAAACAGAATGTAGTACAGTCACCCATTTAAAGGAGAGATAGAAGCCACTATAAATAAAAACATGCTTTGCATATTATCTTTCTTCTGGGTAATCCTTTTTGTGTTTTAGAGCCTTTTAGGTGGTTTACTACATTGAACACTGCAGGCATGTTTTTAATGGCTTGCAGTATTGCACTTGGGTTATGTAAGTGGTAAATTCTGCCTTAAAACTGTTCAATGGTTCTAAGGGTTTTTTGGGTATAATTTTGTCATTTAATGATGAAACTTTTTTGCATCTGCTAGAACATAAGAAATGTAAAATCTCTTTGCAGAAAAGGATAATCCATGGCATTCAAATACTTCATTGTAAAAAGGATAGCATTTAACATGTCAGTATGCAGACAGAAGAACTGCTAAGTTGCATTCTGTTTTTCTTTCTTGTATTAAAAAAACATCTACTACAGTCTTCCTGACTGAATAGAGCTTACATTCACCATTTAAAATAACAGCAGTCCTTTCACTGGGAGGAGAAAGACCTTTCAAGAAGACCCTTCACCTCCTTTGATTGGAGGTTGGTTGTTTTCCAGTAGATGGAGAAGTCGTAGCAGTAGGAAGAGTTGTACTTTAAATACTGACACTACAGTTGCTTTTTAATTAAGCTGCAGGTTAATGGCACACCCACACCAAAATTATAAAGTTAGCAGTACCAGAGGATGGCAAGGTGATTATTTTTCTTTTTCTTCTGAAACAGCTTGTAGGAAGTCTTGATGGTATATTTATCATTAATAATAGGTACCAGTATATTTCCTGCAGTGCCCTCACTGGGATTCGTTAATCAGGCTTTGTATCTTTTATAGCAGAAGTCTTAAGTGGAAACTAATCTGTGTCTGATGCTGAGAACTTTGCCACTGATGCCTAAAAATACATATCTTTAGAAAATCAAAGATTTTCAGATTGGTAAGATCTGAACCTATCTTTAGAGATAGGTTTTCTGGACTGGCAGCTCAATTCCTGAAACAATAATCGACTTTGGTTTTACCTGAAAATGATGTAGTTTATTACAGTAGGGAGCTGCTTAAGGGTTACATGGTGAATTATGTTTGATGCTATCAGCTTACTGCTTAATGCTGATGCTGGTGTAACTAGAATGGTGTTCCCCTCTGGACATCCTTACTTTCTGATTTGCATTCATGGCCAGAGAGATATCATTTTATGCAGGTCTTATTTTGAGCAAGTCACAAGTGTGCAGTCATCACAAAGAGATGTCTTCTGATAACAGCTTCTGACATTTTTGTCAATGATTGCACATAAAATAGATTTGTTTACCTGAGTGGAATCTAATTGTTCCTCCCAAGGGTCTACAGTGAGTTTCTTCATTGCTGTGGCTTCAGAGAAGTCTCTCAAATGCAGTCAATGCTTGCCATTTTTGTAATGCCAGAGGAGTAGCAACTTATTACCAGTTCCTCCTCCTATTTGGAGGTTTCCATCCATGTCTGCATCTCTGGAGAGCAGATCATGTCTGAAGTGTTGTGTTGTATTTTCATAGGCTTCTGTATAAGATGGAATCAGGGGAGTAGAAAAAGTTATTGACACATGCATAGTATTTTCTTTGATTGGTGAATTTTCTGTGTGAGTTCATAGGCCACATTTCATTGCATCTTACAGTACTCCTGTCTGAGAACATGATGTCGAGAAAGCTTTTTGTATTTTACTGATTGTCAGCTGGGAGAGAAATCTGCAATGACTACTCAACAGTTTATGTATTTAAGAAAAAATGTCCAGAGACAAATTGCACTAAGCTCTCATTTTTATACTTATAGTAAATTTGTTAATATTTTTTTCGTAGGCTTTTCTAGAAAAATATAGGTAAAAGAATCAGTAACTGCATGTGAACAGGGATGATGTTTTATTGCAAGATTTTCTGTAGAAAGAAATATAGTTAATTACCTTTCTGGAGCTAAGATAGCTTTTTAAAAAGCTAATTTTAATTTCATTTTTTGCTGGCATGTTTTTTGTATATTTCAGAGACTATTCATGCTCTACTGCTAGATAGGCCAAATGCAGTGACTGGTTTGATGAAAATGATTCAGTCATTAGAAGGGTTTTTGCAAACCAAATACTTGAGTGTATAAAATCACTTTGAAGTTTTCTGTATATCTGCTTCACAGAGAAGATGAAGCCAGGTTTGTCTTTAAAGGGCGTAGTGATTGGGTGAGACTCAAAGCTCTGAGTTGCAGCAAACAGAATTTGAATTAGATGTTATGGGGGGAAAAGATAAAGATCACAGTGACGGGACTCAAACACAGAAAAAGGGACCCAGAGGACTTGGAGACTCTCCATCTTTGGAGCTACACAGAACTCAAGTCTGGGGAACACTGAGCCAGGTTCCACAGTGAACCCTGTTTTTAGCAGGGATTTGGGTCATATGTCCTTCAGACATCAGTCATTCTGATCCATACTCACAGGACATTTAGAGACACCTTTTCAAAACTGAACAGCACCTCACAGGGTATTAGAGTAGTTCAACAGCCAACAGCTCTTGATCTTAAAATTGTTATTTCTTGGCTTAAAGATGAAGAAGATCCTTAAAAATTAGTATGTTTTCAGTTCAGGATTTCCTTCTTTTCAGTTTTAGAAAGATGATACAGAGCAGTATTTTAAAATTAATTATCAGGTGATTTAACTGATTTGTCAGTGAATCACACTTTAAGCACTGTCCATGAATACAAATCATTACCACCAGCTGCACATAAATCAGAAGATTACCAACAGGAGTCTTTTATCTAAAGGAAGAGTTATTTTCTTGATCTGATTTATTTTTAGGGGGGAAAAAATCCCCAAGGAATCGAACTTGGACTATAATAATAGACAGTTTTGGCTATTATTATTGTGTAATCTGATTGGTATAGTAATCAAGACCAAGAGCTGAACTGAACAAACATGAATATATAACTGCACTTTTGTGCTGTAGCTGTTCAGAGATAACAAGTGAATATAATTGTTCATGGCATATTTCACAAAAAATGACAGCACTGGTGAATGTATTTTGGAGTAGCAAATGTATCTGAATGCCAGAGGGGAAGGGATTAAATTCTGCTAGAACTAAAAGATCTTCTATTCTGTGATTTTTTTTTTCCCCCTGCAGTTCTCCAACCCTTAATAACTATATTTGTTATCTAACCAGTCAGGTACAGTAGAAGGAGGAAAGAGGAGATTAAAATTTCTTGGGATGTTCTGCAGAATGTGGTGGTTATTAGGAGTGCTGGAAATTCCAGTAATTGCAAAATGTAGAAATCTGTTGTTAGTTCACTTCCTTAAATATATGTGGAATGAGGGAAGTTGGGAGGGAAGAAAAAAGTTAGAATTGCACAGAAGTGGCCTGAATAGGCTGTCAGTTTGTAACTCAAGGGCCTACTCTTCAAAACCTCAATGCCTGAGATTTGTCTAGGACACAGCAGAGTTAATGCTTATCACAGCTTAGTTAAAAGGCATCTTCATGCAGGACATGCCTTGCTCCAAAAACAGAGTCATCTATTTTTTGCAGCATCCAGACCCAAAGATTCAGACTAATGAAAAGGCAGCAGGAAATCAACAAAGTTCTCAGATTAGAAGTGTAAAGGAACAGCAACCACTTCAAGAATTTCCAGCTATACTCCTTATCTACAGTCTTTAGTATTTCTTTTGGCCCCCTGAAGTAATTAGGTAGTCTAATCAGAGCATAGGAATTTTTGTCTATTTTAGATTCATCCATCATTGGCCTGTCATTTAAGAGAAACCAAATGGACAGAACCACCTTTTTAGCCAAGCTATTTCAGGATGTTAGAGGAATGTGACTTTAAATACTGTTGCCATGTAACCTGTTTGCTGCCTTATTATGGACTCTCAGTGCCTGGTAAAACATTGCAGGTTTCCTTTGGTTCCTTACAATAGATTTCAAAAGGAGGCACCTCACAGTCAGTAGCACGAAAATCTTTTCTTCTGGTGGCTGCCAGGACAATCAAATGGAAAGGAATTAAAAAAAAAACTAAATGCAAAAGAAGTAGTAGAGCGTCTGATAATTTCAAACAGTATGCTGGAATCTTTCTGACAGTAAAGACTTTTATTGCACCCTCATAGTGCCTGGGGTTTTAATTTAACACATCAATGAGAAGGCAGTGTTTAAAAAAAACACCACCACCACTGAAAACACCAGCAGGACTTGCTTTTATTAGTGCAATTCATAAGAAATTAGAACATTTAATGAGAAAATCATTAACCATGGAAAAAATTGACCGACTTAACTTGGGAAGCTTAAGTAGTTAGACTTCAATTTAGTTTGTCAGCTACTGGTGAATAAATAGAGAGTGAGCTGATTACCTCTGGCACAGTAGGCACTTTAGCACACTTTGTTGTGCTGTAGCTGCTGTTGGGCAGAACCATTATCTGCCTCCTTTTCTAGAAACTGTCAAAAGCTGGTGGGAGAATATCAAACATGCCTTGTTTCACACTATTCAGAGATGTCCTTCAGATTCAGTTCAATTAGGCATTTTATAGAAAATAATATAACAGCCAGTGCTGTGCATGCTTGCAGTGAGCAGAGCAGAACACAGTACTTAAACAATGTCTCCTTCTTGGTGTGTTTACTTCTTGTTTCTTCCACTCTGGCAGGGGATTTTCTTTGTTGATGCTTCCATAGCTGAGATTCTCGAAGTGATGTCTATGCCTATAACATCTGGAGCTGGGAAGGGCTATAGGTCAGGGGGAAGGTTCTGCTAATCTACTAACTGGTCTTTACAGTACAAGAACAGGACAGGCAGATGCTGTGACTTGGTCAGAAGGCTTTCCTGAATCTTTTTCCTCAGTGGCAACAACACTGTTAGTCTCCCTTGATAGACATCCTCTTTTAAGAATTTTTTCAAACATTTTTTAAGCTGTTAAAACTTAAATCACCCTGTGGTAAAGGGGTTAACTCATGTGTCTTTCAAGAGATCCTGTTTTGTTGTTTGTTCTTAACCCAAATCTTGACTCTTGTTTTGAGAGAGACAGGGCACTATCAACTCCCTATTCATTCTTTTCACAATGCTTCTGGGTTTATAGATCACTGTTGTATCCTCCTCACACTTGTTTTTTCCCTGGCAGAGGTGTCTGCCAGAGGGTAAAAATAAGACAATTCCTTAACTCTAAATAAACATGAAGAGAAAGTACTGAAATTACTCAATTACTGAAATCCAGCAGAAATTAGTGGGGGTTTGCAGAGCTCTTGCATGACATTTTCTCTTGTCTGTTTGCAGTGGTTTACAGCTACCTACCTTTTAGGAGTTCAGCAGTAAGGATAAAACTGGTGTTCCCCTTCTTGTTGGTAGAAGTCCAAGTTCTTTACCTCTGCTTCTTTCTGTCAGGCACACACAGTTTATAATCTCTATAATCATAAACATCTTTGCTCTGATGAAAAATTATCAAACTAGCTGTACAAGAGAAGACATACTCTGATGTCAATAACAGCAAGGTCTTTTCACTGTAGTCACCCTACACGTGTTGGTTTGACATTATTACACCTTCCTTTTAAATTTAATGCTTTTATTGAAATATGCATCGATTGCAAAGAATGTTTAGGGGATATGCTTGTGTTGTAGAACATTTACCTGCCTAAGCTTTAAGATCTCAAATTTTTATTCAACAAGTTAGGCCACTGCTTTTTTCCTTGGCTTTCAGGGAAAAGTACGCCTTGGAGGTGCTTGAGGTTCTTCCTTGTGTATCTGGCTTTTCCAGAGAGGCTGAAATAATTGTTACTAGCTTAGATAACAGTTACCAACTTGCGTAGCTTGAGGCGCTGTGGGTATGATTAACTACTTACCTGCCTGTGCAGTAGAAAAAGAGATATGTAAAAGGAAAGTTGAGTTTTTTTCCCTTGTAGGTGTGCATTCTTTTATTTATTTATCAGGTTATTTCTCCTTGTCTTCCAGTGAGTCAGCAGTTGATAAAACGCATTGATCAGTTCTTGGAAAATAAAGGTTCCCAGTACTACATGAAAGGGATCGACTGTGTCAGAGTTTTCAGAGAGGAGGCCATGAAGGTAATGTTGACGTGTGAATACTCTTACCTCTTTCAAATTAAAGGCACGATGGGCCTGTTTGCTTGGTAACTTACTGCTGCAGCAAAAAGAATTTAACTTTAAATATGTTTCAGATTTTGGAAATAGAGTTGCATTTTATGGGGCTTTTTATTGTTACTGGAATGGGGACTACCCTCTCTCGTGTTACTTGCTGTTGTTTGTTTTTGTTTAAACATAAAACAGAAGGCCTATGACCTGATGCTCGTGCTGGTTAAAAGTGCAATTTTCTTCTTCAACAAAGCTAGTTACAAGAAAGTCTTTCTAGCTTTCTGAGAGGCACATTTTGTGACTCACCTTTCCTTAGAACTCATGGTTTTAATAGAAATAAAACCCAAATTCTGTAGAGACTTTTGTGTTCACCATGTTAAATGACTTCATGAAGAGTTAAGCTTGCAGTGCTCTTTATTAGTTTTAGTATTTCTCGCTTACAGTTGCTGTTATATTTTTTCAGCTATCCAAGGTGCAGTGCTTTAATGACTTTCTGCAGGCTCTGAAATCAAAGTTGGAAGATAAAGCCTTATCTGATTTCTGGGAGATCATGGTACAAGGTAGGATGATGTTTAAAAAAAAATTAGGCAATTTCTAGTTGTATTATGCATTTATCTATTAAGTAAGAAAACTTGATTAGCAGTGGGGCACTTAGACTAACCCCACTGCAGCATTTTGATATGCTTTGTTCCTGCAGCCAAAAAAAAAACCAAACAAACCAACTTTCATGTTGCAGCGTTCTTTCCTTTTCTGCACTAATGGCTTCATATCAGCATTATTCATAATGCATTGCCAAGTCTGGTTGAAATGGTAAATTAATTGTGGAAGAAGAGACAAATTAAATGTTATGGGGTAAGGAGAAGAAGACACCATTTCAGCTGAAGTTGAGAATAAATGGAAAAAACTCATGCCATCAAACTGTAAAAAGATTCTTGCGGTTTAAGCTTCCAAACAGTCATAGATAGTGTTGAAATGTGTCACTGATCATTTTGTATTTTAGTAACCTGAAGGACAGAATATGTGGTAATATGACACCACCTCTGATGAAACTGGGAGATACAAGGCAGTGCCATTCTAAAAGACATTGACACTATGCAGGTGATAAATAAAGGAACATTTTCAAACAAAAAATATAATGTACTAAAAAAAAAAAATCTTTTACATCATACCCTTGTTTTTAATTGGAACCAATGCTAAGAAAATATGTTAAATGCCCAGCTGTATCTCTTAAAGGTGCATGCTATAAAATGCAGTGATGTGCTTTTGTATAGTACCATTCAAAGGGTAAACTCCAGACATGCTGTAATGTCTCCTTCATCCAACTTCTTTGAATTACAGGATGGGAATTTGTTTAGCAGTGTGAAAAAACCAGCACAGGACAACACTGACAAGAACATTACATTCAGGTGTGCTGTAGGGGACCTTCTCTATATAAATTTGGAAAAAGGAACCAATAAACTTCGAAAGAAGCAAACTTGGATCTTTCAAAGCCATGAATAATTTTAGTATAAATCAGAGTTTTTGACAAACTGAAGTACGTTTTTGAGGAAAAAAATCAACCAAACGGACAAATACAGAGAGATGATACTTTCATACAGCATAGATTATCTTCCTTTGGGAACATGGTGAAATGAAATCTTGATGCTTTATGCATAATCTGACTGCTCTCAGTAGGCAGCTAAATTGCTTTTTATTTGCTGCTAACAAGAGCAGAAGTCCTGTTTTTTCTGATTCTTGCCACGTGACCCATCCTCTCTTTTCTACCAAATGTGGTGTGCATTGAATCTTGTCATGAGTGACTGCAGTCACCAGAAGAAGATGGGTGTAAGTTAGTGGCTCAGAAGAAAGGCAGATCTGTTTGACAGATTCCTTTGTTTCATGAAACCCTGCCATGTGGTTCTGTGAGCACATTAAGGTGATACTGCACTTACACTGCTGCTGAAATTTTTATGAATCTCCTATTCTTTGCTGCTTATTCAGGCATAAGCATTTCTTTGGCTAAGTGGTGAGCTAGACTGGAAAAACTATTGGGGTCAAAATACATGGAGATTTTTTTTAAATTTTTTTTTTTTTTGGAGGTGGGACGTCACTGCACAGGGTGGTGCTGCTGGCACAACCACGGAGCAAGTGGGGCAGGACCAGCACTTCTGTAGTCAGTCTAGGTAATCACAGCACAAGTGTCTGAATGCTAGGAGTTAATTTTTTTCTGAGGACCTAAGAGCATGCTGTGAACGACTAAAAGTGTAATTTCTAATAGATTTTCAGCATTTTATCTGTGATCTATGATTTCAGTGTCTCATTAGTTTGATTGTCACAATATTAGCAGTTTCCTAAATGGATACTTCCACAAGCTTATGAATATGCTCATTAATTTATTTTTATATCATATTTTATATCATAGTTGACTCATTTATGCAAGTCACATTTTCCTTTCAGTGATACTCTTTTTTTTGCTGGTGATGATGACACATCCAAAAGTTGGAATGTGGAACACTTTTTTTCTAACATTAGGTGAATTTTTGGGAAGCCTTCGAATGATATTTTTATGGGGTTTGGTTTCTTTTTTCCAGACAGAATCTCTTTGATCACTAAAGATGAAGTGGAGGAAAGTTCAGTGACGGGTGAAGAGGCTGAGAAGGTATAGTTTTTTTTAATGAGCATCTGTTTGTATAGAGCCCTTGCTGTGGAACTGAAGACTTTCTTACATGGATAAATCTTTAGCTGAATGAAATAAGATCCATATGAAGAAATAAGAATGTTCATTTGCCTCACAATTGAAACTTCTGCATTTCAGAGCTGAAATTCCTTAGCATGTACTACAATGTTTTACTTTAATTGATCTTTAAAAAGTACTATGTATTGAAGTTAGCTGAAAATATCCTCTTCAAAGAATAGGAACTTCAGCAACTCAGTGTAGTGGAACAGCAGAGTACTGTTTACAACTGTAAGACCACTATTTGAACTTCACAGAAAGAAATGTGTTCTCAGTGGTAGCACCAGTTCAAAAATCTGATAATTTTTTTTAAAGGTCTTGTGAGCTCCAGCAATTCAAGTTATTGAGGCTGGTTTTCACCATACATGCAGTGATAATAATGTTTTCACTTTATGCAGCTCTTGTGGATTGGTGGACATCATAGGTGATGCTGGGGTTATTGTTGGTTGACCATATTAGATCCTTTTGATTTGGAAATGGGAGTTTTAGACTATTTACAGATACAATTTCTACAGCTCTGTAGCATTTCAGTAACTACAGTGATGAGTGAAGGATGTCCCAGTTACAAAGGACTGAATTGTAACAGGCAGAATGGTGCCTTCTCTTGGGAAGGAAGCAGAATTCAGAGCTGCTGTCAAAAATTATATTTGTGTGGAGAGGATAAGACGAATGTTTTTGTATCAGGCTGCTAGTTTAGGAGGAAGGTCTTTGTATCACAGATCACCTGCAGGTGAAACTGTGGCTAAAATCACCATTTTGCAGAGAAGTAGCTTTTATAGAAGATGCCACATTGATTTTTGCAACTTCCAGGCCTTCCATTAGCAATAGCCAGAAGTGGATAGAAGTAGGTTCTCTATGATATAGTTAATGAGTAGAAAAAGGTTGTATTTTAGAAACTGCTTTTTTTTTCATCTGTAACAACTTACCTCAAGGTGAAGAAGGCACCGAAATGTCATGAAAATGAAAAGCTAACAAACTAGGAGTCCAAAAAGCTTAGCACATGTGCAGGATACAGATGACAGAATATGATGATTTTTCTAGACATGAAAGACCTACTGGCTATTTATCATTACACATAAATGTACAGAGCAACTTTTTCCCCATTGGGGGTTTTAAAGAATATGAGTCAAAAATTTTTACCTACTTCAAGTGCTATGAATTTACTTGGAAACTTCTTAAGACAATATTGTTCTTGAGAACTTTACTTTGTAGTCTGACACTATCACTGATGCTCAAAAAATGTGCTAATGCTTTGTGAAATAGGCAGTGTTTCTTTAAGGAAATCTCTAGTAACCACAAAGACCTTTCAGCATACCATTGTCTTCATTGTGAGCTTGTGGTGGCTAAAGAATACTGTGCCTCCATAGCAATGCAGCACAAATGATAGAGTATCAAGAGCTGGATTCACAGCTGCCAGGCTAATCTGGAGCAAAGAATTTGTAGACTGTAAATTTACATTTCTGTTTACCATCATCCTGCTATCACCATATATTGCAATACAGGAAACTGTTTTGTGACTGAAGGTCATTTTGTGATTGAAGGTCATACAATAGCTATATCTTCCCATTAAATTGGGAGAATAGGAGATATTGCATGAAATCAGTTTTGCAGCAGAGTTCTCTAATATGGCAGTTACCTTAACTTCCAGAGTAATTGGATTGTATCTCTTTGCTAACTAAGCAGTTGGCAATTCCAGATATTCATTAGATAGCCACCTCCCCACACACTGTCCAAATCCAAACCCAGAACCCTAATTCCCATTCTCTGTTAAGGGTTCATATTAATTTTTCATTGAGAAACTGCAAGACTGCATATTCTTGGAGTAAGATCTGCAGGGATAGAATATTTTATCTTGATATTGTGGTGCTGGTATAAAATCTAGTCCTCTTTGGTCCAGTTAAACCCTGCCACAGGCTTCCTGTGTGATACAAAGCCAGCATTTTCCTAGGTCTACAGCAGATTGGAAAAGTGGTTCATTTGTTTTCTGTACTGAAGGTGATACCCTTCACTTAAGGGTTATATTGGATTTTTTCAAATATCTCCCAACAGAGTAAGATGCAAGTTTTCTTCACTTCTGTAGAGGTTATGTGCAAGCCTGTAGGTCATGGGATTGTCTGTCAGTGTAGTCCTTTGTGACATAAAAGCCCTTTCTTTTACATGCTGTTTACTAGCTGCTAGTAGTTTCAGGACTGTTTTTTTTCTGTAAGATTACAGGTGTTATAGGGTTGCTGTCTGCAGGAAAAAGGAAGACTTACCAGACTGTTTGTTAGACAGGTCAAACTTTCCTTTTTCTTTTTGCTTGAGGTAGGTTATGCATGCATATTTTCCTGTCACTGAGAAAAATGATTTTTTTCCCCCCTGTAATAGTAGAAATACTCTTTTTAGAGCATGAGGATGGTAGGTTCAAAGAGCAGCAATGTCAAATACTTTTTCTGGTTGCTTTGGGGAGGATAATGGATTTCAGCACAGCTATTATATGTAATTTGCTTTTGCATAAATGTAAAACAGGTTTTCAGAAAAAAACCAACTTTGGACATTCAGCATTTGATGGAAACTTCAGATTTCAATTTACTGCAGATCTTCATTGTACATTTCTCTAGCTTTTAGCTTCTTTTGCATAATTTAACATGAAAAAACTGATTGTAAAAAATTTGAAAAATGTGCTACTTCCAGAAATACCATTTGACTCTTAATTAAATGTGAAAAAAGGAAATTTGATCTGGCACAAAAAGCCTTTCAGACCTGACAAATGCCATTAGCTTTTAGTTTCATAGTATGTACTTTATATTACTACTAGATTAAGAACTCTTCCAACAAAAAAAGATACACAGACATATGACATCCTGAAATTCTAATTTCTTCTGGCCCTGTCACATTCCCTGCCCTTTTTTTTTTTTTTTCAGCTACAGAATCTCTACGATAGGTTAAACTCAGCATGTTAGAACATGAATGATGTCTGTGGAGTGGGGTTTCTACATTCCTCGTGGGTGTTGCTGCTTAGGATGTAGGAAAGGTCTGACCTTTGGTCACTGAGACAACAGGGCAGAGGTTGCCTGTATCCTCTGGTGTTACCCAAACATGATAAAATTACATCCTAGAGGATGCAACAGGAAAAGTCAGAGTCTAAAGCTGTCACGAGGGTTCTAGAGAAGGATCAGAATATTTTATTTATTTAAAATGATGTTTAAGCTTTTCACACTACAAATGTATGGTCTCAGAGATTGGTGATGTTGGTAAAGATCCATGGCCTCTTACACAACCTGTCTGGCTGACACAGTTGAAGTCCCCAGCTGAACAGCAGCTCCCTTTTAGGAGCACAAAAGAGTTATCTAAGCAGGTATTTATAGCCTGTTTTAATGTGGCTGTTTTCTACTTAGCTGTTCTCTTTCATCATCTGGAGTTATACTGAAGTTGTTTCTGACTTAAAGATGACAGGACTCCAAGTTTGGGACTGTAACTTTTCCTCCTTAGCTTCACATCTGTGTTTTCTTAGGAGCCAGGGTTGTTTCTAGCTCTGTATACTTGTTCTGGTGCATTTTAATAAAAAAAAAAAAGGATTTTATATTAAGGATATTGGTAAAAAGGTAGTAACTAAGACTTACAGACAACTGGATGCCTTTTTAAATAAGAATCAAGTATTGCCATTTTTTCCTACCATTTTAGTTTTGGTTGTTTTATTTTTTTTAAGCTGAGAGAAAAATCTGTGAAATAATTTGGAGGTGGTTGTACTCCAGATATTGTCTGTATGTTTGATTTCAGTTTTTATAGTATCTGAGCAACTTACCTTTTCCTTCTATTTATGAATGTCATGCTTTAAGTGAAGGGCATATGGTGAGTTGTATCAGCAGCTACGGCAATGTAATTTTGCATGATGAATTTTCTATTTTTAAAACTGGTATTCTAACGTCTTGCATGTTAGAGGTTTGTTTTTTTTTTTAATTCACATCTTTGTTCATTTGGTAAATGTTAATTGAATTAAATGGGGAAACTTAAAAATTCAACACAGAACTAGAATGCTGTGTGTAGGAAATGTCTCAAAGAAGCCATTGATCATCCTCATATATGTACTCATATCATTGGGGGTATTTTGTTATCCTGAGCATTTTGTGGCTACACACAATATTTTTTAAGAACATAAACCTAGTCAAACTGAAATGGATAAAATTTCCATCTAATCCAGAATCCCATGTCTGACAGTGGACAAAAAGGGATGAGAAGAGAAAAATATATAGTCCCAGGCTGCAGCCACTGATATCTCAAAAACTTTTTGTGCCTCAGGTTGTTTCTGTGGACTTAGTAGACTTCTAATGATTTCTCTTCTATGCATCTTTCTTATCTCCCCCTGAGTCTAGGGAGTAATATTTGCAGCATCCTTATCACAAGGTGTTCTACAGCCTAACCATGTGTTGTCTCAAGAACCACGTCCTTTTGTCTGGTTTTTGACACACTTCACCATAAAATCCTTCAAAAGCAAGTCTTACTAAGTTTTTTTTTTTTTGTAGTTTAAGATGGTTTTGGAGGGTGGAAACCTGATTATTAATTACAGATGTGTTTGTTTTGATACAGAGAGGAGACATTCTGTTCATTTAATGTTAAAGGCTCTCGGTTTTGTCAGTATCACATAAATACATTTTTATTTTTAGTTCTTGGCTCCAAAAGAACATAAAAATGAAACTCTGCCTCCTGCAGATGAAGGTGGTGATGTTGATGATCTGGTGAGTACCATAAATATATGGTGTGGCTTTAGAATTAAACTCTAAATGAAAGATTCAATGAGAGAGCCAAATGCTTCTTAAAGCAGTAGATATTTGAGTGCATGGCTCAGAAAACACCTAAGGAATTGAATCATAAGTGCCACATGAAATTACTTACTTGCTATTGTAAAACTTAGCCAGGTGTGTAATTTCATGATAGCAAATACTGTGATGTAGGAACATAGGTGTTTACAGGGGTGAAATGTGTCCTCTAATGTGTTTCAAAAGAACCAGTGAGCCCACTCATATAATAGTGGATTGGTATAATTTACTATAATAGCATTTTAAAAAGTTTCTAGATCTTGAATAGCTAGTTATGTGGGTTGAAAACTGAAAAACATTTTTAAGAAGATGTTTTAATCTTTTGAATTAAACTTCTCTATATAGGCTTGCTGAAATTCAAGGATGCCAGGTTTTTAAATAAATATTTTAGCCATCTTTTACAGGCTGACTCATTACAAATCTGTCTCCAAGGCTTAAGCTGATGGTATAGATAGTTTTAAGGAAGCTTTGATAACAGACATTTGGACTGTACTTTTAAAAATCTATAAATTGCACATATGATTATGTGAAGATGAGATTTTTAGGTTTGTTTTTGTACTTTATAGAAGGTTAGTACATGATAAGGATTTCCAAAGTTGCTTGGTTTTCTCAGCATTAAACACATGTAAGAACTTCAATGCTTCTTCTTTCAAATCTGTTTCTTCTGTTTGCAGCTGGACATGATGTGACCAGTGAAATATGGTGACTGTACAAACAGAGTTTTGGAAGAGATGTCTCTGTGAGATGGAGCACAAAAAAAGATGCTGATGAGGAGACATGACATCCATCTCTGTTTTCTCAAATGAGAACAGAAATCCCAGAAATGTTTCCAGCTGGTATAAATGCCATCTGACTTCCAAAACTAGAACAGAAGATTGAAATTGTCTGAAGTATTTGGGAAGTAATGATACCTTTAAGGGTTTTTTTTTTTTTTTTTTTTTTTTTTTTTAGAACAGTGAATTTAGCTTGTCCTTTGTATTGCTTTTAGCTAAACATTGTAAATTTAATGAGAGTCTGCTCTGGTGCCTGAAATTCTTTTCACATTGCCTGGGAAGGAAGACAGAAATATCACAGCAAGGCTGCCAGGTAATACTGAATATTTAGTGGAGGCAACCCGATAGGTTTATTGTTACAGAAGGGAAAAAGTCTCTATTTTCATGCTTAAAAAAAACCAACCAACTAACCAACTCAAAACAAATAAACAAATACAAGATAGACAAAAAAAAACTTAAACCAAACAAAGCACCATGAAAAACACCACAGAGGCTTGTGGGAAAAAGTTCTAGGCCAGGGACTCACAAGTTAATAGGTTGAAATACACAACAGAATCTACAGCACACAGCAGAGCCAGATGTGCTGATTTTGCCACACTGTTCCCAGATCAGTAATTGTGGTCATCTCTCTACTACAGGTTCTCTATCCACTCAGCTCAGCAACAGCCCAAAGGTTTCTGTCCCTTTCTATTAACACATTTTCCTGTTTCATATGCTGGGATTTTTGATTTTTTAGACTTCTAACTGGTACAGTTACTGTTGACACTCCTGGTGCTAAGAGGAAGAATGAGTCAGTTCTGTGTCCATTCCATACACTGCAGGGAGCTGCTAACCCACAGCAGAAGAATCCCTCAAAGCTGTACCCTGACAGCTGTGATAGATAAGTGATATAGGTAACCAGGATGGAGTAATGTCTGCATAGAGCAATCCAAACTAGTCAAATACTGCTGAGAAAGAGACATTGAAGTCTGATTACAGAGCTGAAGAGACAGTAATGACACCTTCACACATGCTTGTCTCTTACAACCAGATTAATTCCTTTAAAAGCTGTTCGTTCATTATTACAAATACACTGTGCAAAATGGTATTAAGATCACAAAAAAAAAAAAAGGAAAAATCATGATCTGCAGTTGCAAAATGTGGAACATTTGCACTTTATACTGGCCAACAACTCCTGTGTGGGAAACAGCAATTGCTTTTTGCCCCAATTTCCTTACACAGGAACCTACCCTCTCCTCTCTTGCATCCTATCCTGACTGAGTTGAAAGCATTTCTCAAATGCAGATGGCAGGGAGCAAGTGATTTTTGCAGACCTTTATAGCTTTTGTATCACTAGAATAAATTTTTCTCAACTGTAAATAAGAATTATTTGATCAGTATTTTAAAGGCCAATATATGGAGTATATTGGCTGTGGATTTCTTTTACACTTTATTTTTTTTTGTTTAATAAAAATATTTTAAAGGTCGGGTTTTGTCTTCAGAGCCATATTTAATAAAATCAGGTGACTACTTATGCAGTACCTAAAGGAAACTATCAAAAGCCCCTTTTCTGGGCCTGCAGTGCAAACATTAAATATCAAAATCCCTCCACAGAAGCAGAGTATAGTCACTCGATTCTTTACAAACTCTGAACTTTGCAACACTCCAGTAAAGTAGTTTTTATTGCAGAGATGATGAGAAAATCTTGTTCAAGACCACATAGAATATAGAACCTAGTGACCAGAATATGGAGTTATTTTATTTCTTCTGATTTAGTTGACCACATTTCTAGAGTGTATTGCTTCTGTCAAAGAATATACATTTAGTTCATGGAGAATTGCTGCATAGATCTTCTTGCTACCTGTACATCACAGTATGTACAGGTAGGCTCACTGTTTTGATTGAGTTGCTAGTACTGAGAAGAGGAATGAGAATTTATGACTCAAAATAAATAAAAGTGAATTCTTGGAAGGCAAGAAAAGCATCTTTCATTCTGCCCAGCCCTCCAAGTAAAGTCTTCAGAAGCTTCTGGTCTTAGTGAGGGTCTGTCACATCAGCAGCCTGATTTTACATTTGTTCCTTGGCAAAGGGACAGCTTTCAGGTTCTCTTCAATGACTAGAAGAGCTCTTACATTTAGTTCAAGCTCACATTTTCAGTTACAAAGTCTGACTTACTGTTTAGTAGGTCTGATTCACTGTTTACATTGAGAATTGTCATTTTCAGTTGCCACACTGACCAGTCCTCAGAAGCACTAGAGCAGTTAGTTATCTACTTCAAAAGCAGCTATAAAGGAAATAACGTGCATTTGTTTTCCTGCAAGCAGCAGAACATCCCTTGTCATGTACTTTATAGGCAGAGAAATTATCAGTGTCGACAAAAAAGAAGACTGTGATTTTTGTTATGTGTTACTGGTTTATTTTCTCTTTTCCTCTCTGGAAAGCTCTGTGAATGCTAATGGTATGAGGCCTTAGTAAACCTTGTTTGCCATGAGATCAAAGCTTATGATTGTTCTCTGTATCTTTCTGTTAATCTGCTGCTCGTTGGGCAGAATCAGCTTTGATGGAGGGGCAGTGATTTCAGCATTAGGTTTTAAAAGTTTTTTGTGGCAGTTGATGCTCGGGAGAGGCGAAAGGGAAAGGAGTGATGAGTTCAGCATCAGGAGAGTTTCTCCCCTCTTGGTCTGGCCCAGCAGCTGAGAGTTCCAGCCAACAGCCTAATCATTGGGTCATATCAGCCTAGCCTGCAGGTCCTCTTCTTTCTTCTCTTCCTTAATTAGAAGAAGGGTGTGGACTAAAAAAAAAAAAAAACCAGCTATTTTGCAGTGTGGACTGTGGGAGGTGGAGAATATCCAAAGGTATTATACCAGGAAGTGTAAGTAAAATGTGAGGGAGCTGGGACCATACCATGGAACTGAGAGTGCTCCACAGAAGAGGACAAATACTGGGTTTGGGAGTCATAGAGGAAGACTCTTCTGGTTACAATATACTGTGAATATGTAAGTATCTAGGCTATATAATTTCTGCACAAAGCTTTTTTGCTCTGTCACTGAGTAGTGGGCTCTGCTACCTGCTATGCAGTTCTCAAGTTTGGTCTCATTCCTTTTTGTACTCAGAAACCAAATTTGTCCTCTTGGACAGTTGTCGATACACCGCAGTAATAAAAAATAACTTCTAGAATATTAAATATTTGAAGACTTGTGATTTGTGTGATACTGGTCGGGTTGAAATGAATGTCAGGTCAACAGTATGATGTCAACATGTTTGGTGAATTCTGAAAGCAAGGCTTCATCTCTGTCCTTAGAATGTGGCACAGAAGTATTACACATACCATCAAAACACTTCTAATGTGAAGAGACCTGTTCTGCTGCTCTGTGGTCTCTTAGTTGCCAGGGTGGATTTACATCCTTAACTTTCCTTTGAGTTTTGAGTATTTGAGTTTTGACAGAATTGTCTGTTTGATGTTGGAGCAGGGTCTTTGGAATTAGAAAATGAGGAAGGAAAGTCAGTTATCTCAGTTGTGAATTCTACAGACACAGGCCACTTTTATATTATGCATGTGCACAATAAAAGGCAAGGGAGGAATTTCCTTGTGACCTCATTAGGATTGGGAATAATCTGGAAAGAAGAGTTTTGTCTTGCATGTTGCTAAGCTGGCAAATACACTGGTAGATGCTGCTGTGCCTGTGAGGATGGGTTTGGGTTTGTTCAGCCTCACCATGGTCAGTGTGAAATACGCAGTTAACTTTAGCTCTTGGTTTGTGGCAGTGGAAAACTCATTTCCACTTAATTTTCAGCTTTGCTTCCTTTCCCTTAACATCTTCATTCTTCTCTTGGTACCATTACAGTAATGGAGTGCAGTGCTGGGAGCACTTATGAATGTCAGATGTAGGAAACCTCCAGGTTTTCTTGTGTCTCTTTGAGATGTGGGTTACAAAGATTTTTTTAAAAACTCCAAATGTTCCCAGTACTAGCAGGGGACTGAAGGCCCACCCAGGCCCTCCATTTGTTTCTAATTTTTTGAAGAATTACCACATAGAAAAAACAGCTCTTTCAGCAAGCCCTCACCACTTAAAGGTGCTGGTAAAGGAAGGCAGCATTGACTTCTGCATGACTTGCCTTCCTGGGGGATTTATTTATAGCGTTTCTCTGCACTGTTTTGAAGGCAGCTCTAGAAGTTCTGTACCAGTTTGGACTCTTTTCTTGTGATTACTGAACCTGAAAATTTTAGAGGAATAGATTACCACATATTAAAGAAAATAAAGGAAACCAGAATAGGTGAAGTTTTCTTTTGTAATACTGTCATAATCTGATATGAAGGACTAAAATGTCTATATTTAAAAAGGCAAGGATGTGATTTTTAGCCTCTCTTACCTTTCCCAAAGGATCAAAAACCACATTGAACTCTGCATAAAAAATGACATAGAGGCAGAGATACTTTTTTCAAGAAAATTACTTGGAAAACATTTGAGCAAAACTTAGCTTAAACTTTGATCATATTTTTTCCATGCAGCACGTTTTGGTAAGCAGAAAGATTAGTGTCCCCCTCTGCCTTCCCTCTTCTACTGCTTTGGAATAGTGCTGGCATTTATGAAAGTAAAAGAACTAAACAGGAACTAGAAAACCTCTCAATTTTGTTTTTACAAAACAGGCATAACTTTAGTGCATCTATGAGATGAGTGCCTTCAAATAGACTCTTTGCTCATCTGACTCCGCACATACTGTACTTGAGTGACTTAAACTGGATAGAAATTAACCTGCTTCTTCCCAATAAACTTTCTGAAGACAGCATGACTGAGACATAGTAAAATTAATCCTGTTCCTTCTGATACCTCCCCAGTATAAGTCTCAAGAGTTGACCATTAAAAGCACCTCTTTTGCCAGCAACCTGAAATACTTACAGTACTTTCTCCTGTTACCAAATAATGAATTATTCCCCAGCAATGAAAAGTACTCAGATTTGGTCACATATATATTTACTGGTATATTAATTCTTAGGACCCCTCCATATGGACCAAGTCAGCTGTATGTGAAAGTTTGGGGAGTCTGTAATGGAATTAGTAGGTTGACTATGGAAATATATTCGCTGTTGCTTTAAATATATCAAACCAAAGGATTGTTTTTCTTCATGGTCTTACTGAGTTCCAACTCTGCTTCATCCTTTCTTCCTATTTTAACGTGCAGTAATAGGCAGTAATAACTGTCATTTTCTTTTCCTCCAGAAGGGAGTGAATCTTGCAGCTTTCAAGATATTAACAGAAAACAGAAATACCTCCAATGTAGGGTATAACTAGAAACGTTTTCTGTCTGCTGTCTGAGACAATGCATAAAGGGAGCACAAGCCCCTGAGGAGACCAACTGTGGTGCAGGTATTTTTGCCTGAAGCATGTGGATCAGACATAATGCTAGGAAAAGAAAGGTGAAATAGCTGTTAGTGCCTGATTGTTGGAGTTTTATATGACTGGGATGTATGAGAATGCTTTCTCCAGCCTGCTAATGTAAGTAGTCAAATGACAAATGTTCTCTCCCCATGGAGTGAGTACATCCACAATATGAGGAAATGGCCCCTATCCTGACTTTTCACAAGAGTTACAGGAGCTGTATCAGAATGCTTAGGGACTCTTTACTTACTGAAAAAAGAGGGGATGGGGTAGATATTCTTTTTCTTTGGTCCCAAGCAGGCTAGCATTGAAGGCCCTGATCTGCATGGGTGAGAGCCAGCAAAGAGCATTTCCCTGTGATGCCTTATTACTGTGCCTGTGAGTCCTCTGTGAATTTGATCTCCTAGTCCACAGTTGTCCTGAATGTTGAGAAGGTGTCATTTCTCTGCCTGCAGAGGATAAAAAATGGGTCAGGAAAGGTGAGTTGAGAAATCATATGATTTTTGTCTAGTTGCTTGTGATGTAGATTCCTCCCTATTACTCCTTGGGAACTTTCAGTAGTTGCCACCTATAACACCAAAGTTTAGAAGGCTGAATTCTCCAAGAAGAGCATAGCATAAGTGATAATAATCCACTCTTCACAGAACTGTGCTGGGTACTGTACAAATTTGTATATCATCTGAATCCTACCTTTAACTAACATCCGATCTAGCAACTCAACTTGCTGATTGACTTCATTTTCTTGGGCAGGCTGGGAGGAATTTATTAAAGATAACATCAGCCAGCAAGCATATACTTTTTGCTCCTGAGTAAGAGGAATAAAGATTTTGGGAAGGAAAGTGGGTTTGGTGATAGGGAAATTGCATATGTTTAATGAACTTGCTTTTGTTTTATGTGCTACACTTAAAGTACCAGGACTATCAGTGTGTTTTGTAGCTATTAAGCCACTGCTTAATAGCAACAGTAACATTATCTTTGAATAATGCGCTTACTGCAGAAATGCTTTGCAGAGGCAGAGATAGGGAAGGTTTCTGTCTTTAGTACTTTTGCTAGCTAACAAACAAGGAAAACTTGGGAGCACCTGCACTTGCAGGGACCGTATGCATCGCTAAGCTGGGTGGGTTTGCTCTATGTTGTTTGTAAGGGGTCTGTGGCTTTGTCACAAGGGATAGCTCAAAACACTGTGAGATCTGGTGGTCAGGCTTCTTGAAAGATAAAGGAGGTACTCTAGAAGAGATGAGTTCTATAACAGGTAAGTCCTCGATGATTCCATCTAAATCAACCTGTAAAGTAAACAGTCAGAGAAACAGAGGCTGTGTCCTCCATAGCTGCATTGAAATTTTCTCATTGTTTTATTTTCTAATAATGTAGGAGAGCTAATATGGGTCACTAGTTGAGAACAGCAACAGTAGGGTTTTATTCCTATTTCTCTTGAAGGCTCATTAGGGGCCGTTTCTTCACAGTTTCACAGAATGTCCTGAGTTGGAAGGGACACACAAGGATGATCGAGTCCAATGGCCCATACAGGCATTGAACCCACAACCTTGGTGTTGTTAGCACCATGCTCCGACCAAAAATATCTCTGCCTGTTGATTATTCTCCCTCTGCATTTGGGGAAAGTTGTTTAGTTATGATGTCTCCCGGGGAAGGCAGATGAAAGACTTTTGATGGACTTTGATTGGATGAGACTTCATACACACACTGTCAGTGCAGAAGTTTTATGACAGAAGATTTTGGGGGATGGGAATAAATGAAAAAAAAAAGTGAGTTATTGTGATGTTCTCTGGGCATGAGAGCATGATCATTAGTCTTGAGGAAAAGTGGAACAGTGGGAGTTCCATTAAGTGTCCCACAGGCACCAGGAATATGTGAAAGGGAGACATTAAACAGACAAAGACCGAGGTATTCTGGAGAAATGGAGAAGCAGTTATTCCACTTAATGACTTTGAAAGGCAAGGAGAGGAAACAGATGAGGTTTCAAAGCTTATTATTGGAAAGAACAGCCTTTCTATATCTCTTTTCACATTCCAGAAAGAATGATCTGTTTTACATAATGAGCATTTACTTACAGTTCTCCCAGACACACACACACTGACCTATTTAAAAATGCAAATGGTTGTGAAGTTCCCTTCGGGCAGCAGTGACAAAATCAATGTAGAAGGAATAGGGTTAGTCCAGCAAGACAGTATGTAATTGGGTTGTAGTTTGTCTGCAAGAGATTTCTCTGCAGTCCTCAGGAAATAGGAGCAATATAGGCTTTAGCATTGGAATGACTCACAGCTCAAGGTTTACACATGAGATTGTGTATAATCCCTCTTAACCTAAAGCTGATGATGATTCAGAAGTAAGAACTGTGATGAGACAGAGGACATGTGAAAAAGAACAAACATGATGAGAGAAAAACATGCAGGAATGACCTTTTGCTACCAACAGGTCACTGTAACAAAATACAAGAATGACACATACCCAAGGGGACCTCTGGAAATCAAGGGAACCACATTATGGATATATGTTACAGATTGAATGTGTGCTGGAAGGCAGGACCAGCTCCACCTTCTAGACAGCCGTGTACTCAAGGGAAGATTATTCTGCAGAATCTAGTTCTTCAAGAAGAGCTGTGGGCAGCTTCAGAGATTTATTGTGGGGTAGAGAATTGAAACGCCTAGTCGCAACTACACAGAGAAAACATATGTTAGGTATCCAAAGCAAAATTGTTTTCCTTCTGGGAAGTTTAACTGTTGGAGTTTTTGTGCAGGAATTTCCTTGTGATGGAGTCTGGTCTTTAGGTTGCCAGTATCTGGTCTTGAAAAATTACTCTAGGCCAGGCTGCAAATGATTTGTGACTGGTACAAAAACTCATCCTGTGGCATGAATGAAACTGAAGAAAATACATAGTGTCATTCACTCAGTAGCTGCAGAATGGCAGGAATTGTTGGGATTTAATGCTATATTGTGTTAGGTTTTAAGTCATGGAATAGTTTGGGTTGGAGGGGCCTTGAAAAGTCATCTAGTCCAACCCCTCTGCAATGTTTCTTTAAAGAAACACTTATCCCACTTTCCAAATCCTAGAAGAGCAAATGCATCTGAAGATAATGTACCCTTGGCTATAGTCTGTCATACAAAGATTTCCTCAATTCTCTGAGGATTTCCTGTGTGCTCTCAGAGACAGCACAAAACAGCCAGTGGGGCACAAGTTGATGTCTTCATTGCACCACAATTTTCTTCTAGGTAGCGTTGGCTGCACAGATAGTACTGAGACAAAATTTTGAGCTACACCTAGAACTGGCAGCCTGGTTGATCAGGTTCTAAATGCTCTGTTGGGCAGGGTGCAGGGAAGCTTGCACAACTGCTGTGAATGCTCTTCCTCTACACTCTTGGGGATTTGTTTGGTATCCAACAAGCCAGGCATGTCTGTGGAGCAGGAATTGTTCCCTGTATGACTTAAAGGCATCAAGGGAACTGAGAGAGGAAGAGAAGGGGAAGGCAACTCAAAAAGCATATACAATTCGAAGTTAGATATTAGCTGAAAAAACAGTTCTGCTAGGTTGCAGCTCCAAGCCATATGATTCCCCCCTCCAGCCTGTTTTGCAGCTGTGCTTCATTCCTAACTCTTACCTTCAGAAAAGCATGTGTGCTGCACTTTCAGGTTTGGAAGTCAAAACCATTAATTGCAGGAAATTGCCATCTGATTCTGACTCTTGGGAACTGGAATGAGACCTCTCAAATCCTTCTGTCTTAATGGCTTTTCAAAAGTCGTCTCTCTGTAGAGCACCAATGAGGCTCCAAGGCACCAATCTTTGGGGACGTAACTATTTCTCCAATGCTACATGGTAGACCTCTTGCCAATTTGTTCTGCTAGGCTGCTCCGTTGTAGTTTTTCATCTTGTTCCTGCTGTACCACTAATCTCTGCTCTCTGAGGCCAGTGTCAACCTGGTGACCTATAATTATCTCTCCCTGAGTTTTCTTGTGATCACTAGTTCCTGAAAATCATTTTGGATGATAAGGTGAGAAAAACTCACATTATGGTGCTGCTATATGAGCAATTATGGTGTTAAGTATATGTATTGAATTCATGTCCAGAAACTTCTGTAAGTAATGAAGCAAGGATTCATGTTTCCTGCTGCTGTATTTCTAGCATGTACAGGTGGTAGGTTTTTTTTCAGTGAGAATCTGCTAAAAAGATTTCAGGACTTTGTGTGGTTATTAATAACTTAGCGGCACAGAGAGTGCGGTAACTTACTTTCATCCTGAGGTTTTCAAAAGAACATTAAGTGTTGCTCCTATTTTTCAGCTGAGTGGTTTGTAATGTAGAGAGGCAATATACACACAGATAGGTCAGTATTGGTAGAAATGCAGATGTAGGCAGGGCAAGGTTGTTCCTGTGGAGGATTTTGAAGATGCCCATTATAGGCAGGGGCACAGTCAGGGGCAAAGGCTGTGCTCTGCCTGCATATGCTGTGTGCATGTTACAGTGTCCCAAGGCTGCATTGATTTCCTTGCAAAATTAACAAAGAAAGTATTCTTTACCCACACGCCTCGAGGGTAGGTGTCCTCAAATGATGTCTGCAAAAATAGGTTAGATCTGGAAAAAATCCAGTGGAGGCAGGCTGGTTGTGCTATTCCCTTACCCCCTTACTGTCTGTTCTACTTAAGAGGCTAAAGCATTTTCCTTAATAACAATAGCAATAACATCAAATTGAAATCCTCCCTCTACCTGATTCCTCTTGGCTGTTAATCTCTAGTCTGTGTCTTTATCATTGAAGATGTGCTCTTGTATAAGGGTGTCTTCACAGGGTGAGCAGCTGGCAGCTGCATCTATGAGGTGACTATGAAGTACCAAGCTAGAGCTGCATTTACTGGGACACTCTCAGCCTCCTTTGCAGGCCTCATCCCCTCTGGGCCACCAGCTGCTTAGAACAGAGGCTCTTTGCTCTGAGGACAGTGTCTGTTTGACCACACTACAAATAAACAAACCCTGTGTTTTGCACTTCAGGAGGGATATGTAGTAGGAAGATGGAGGGAGGTGGACTAAATAAAACAGAACATCATTTTACAGTAAAGGAGAGCTAGGCTCTGCTCTGGGTTCTGCCACAGATACTGTGCACCTTACATCAATGTACTCTTCATTTCCTCCCTGTACCTGACTGTGGAGTGCCCATTTATCTGTGCAGTGATCCTCCATCTGAATCATGGTGGAAGTGCTGTGTTTACTTAGTGACAGCTCCTCTTCCAGCTGCTCTTTGGAGCTGAACTTTGCTCCCTGGGTTACTGTGAGTCATCTAGCTTGGCAATTTTGATCATACAGTTTGTATGACAAATGAGTGATTTTTATACCTCAAATAAGATCAAGCATAGATGATCTTTTAATAAAGTGATCCTTGTGCCTGACTGTATTAACATCACAGGGAGACAAATGAACCTGAGCTGCAAAGAGCCCCCCAGCAGCTATAATTAGATGAATAAAGAGGTTCATATTGATCTATACATTGGCATGAGGAAGGAAAGAGCATCACCTGTATATGCTTTCAAGACCAAAAACTGGTGCAGGCTGCAGAGATGTAGACTTAAAATTGTGATCCTAAAGCAAAAGTTTCAACCTGCTTGTATGATACTGCTCCACCTACTCTGCAAAAAAGATGGCCTAGAGCAGAGTCTGTGCCACTGGAGCTTTTGGGGTCACTGTTGCCTGGGAGGAGCTGTGTTTTGTGTAGTGTGGCAGAGAGAGAAGCTGCACTTGGTTGATCTAGCAATGAGCAAGGTGGTGGTCTGGTATCCTAAGAAAACCCATTGTAGGATTTTCCTTCTTTGTTGGCACCAAATTGGCTTGTGCACTACTCAGTGCCCAGCAATTCCTGAGTGCCAATCAGCACCTTCTGGCCAAGTCACCCTGTTTATATACTGAGCATGAGGTTCTGTGGTATGGAATATCCCTTCTGTCAGTTTGGGTCAGCTGTTCTGGCCATGCTTTCTCCTGGCTTCTCGTGCACCTGCTCGCTGTCAGAGCATCAGAAACTAAAAAGTCCTTGATTTAGGGTAAGTGCTACTTAGCAACAACTAAGACATCAGTGAGTTATAAACATTATTCTTACAGTAAGTCCAAAACACAGCCATGTACCAGCTACTAAGAAGAAGGTTAACTCTCTCCCAGCCAAAAGCAGGACACTGCTGTAGCCCAGTATATAGGTGTTTGCTGTATCATGCAGCTGCCTGAGATCCTCACACCAAAGGGAACATAATCCCTTTCAACTAGGCCTTCACTCCCTTGATTGCTTTCTGAAATGTCTAAAAAACCATTTTAAAAACTATCAAAGGAATCTAATAATCTGTTTATGCTTAATTCCGTATGAGCTTGCGAGAGGGCTCCAGACACAATTGCTTCAATGCAAGGGGTTGTTCCTGCCCTCTTTGCTGTCTGCTGCCGTGTGGCTAACAGAGGAGACAAGGCAGGAATGTGTCATTGGAGTTGGTGTTGCTCTCTGCTTGGCAAAACAAAGCATATAAAAGCATTTCAAAGATCTTATGTGCTAGCAAACATATTTTATGTTCTGGTGGCTAATTGGTGATACTTGTGATTAGGGCTTAAGGGATTTACTTGTCATTTTGCTGAGTTCTACCCTCAGGGGAGGTGGTTTAAGTAAATTCTCTGAACAGAGCTTTGAACAGGACTTTAACATCAATTTTCAGTGCTGCTCATCACATAAACTCATCTTTAAGTGCTGGTACACCCTTTGCCTTGCTCAGTTTTTGTGCTAGAGGGACAATGCACTTTCAGTGCACCTTTGAGAGCAACTTACTGGGCACTTCTTGAACGCTTTGGTAGATTCAACATATCTTTTATAGCTTCTTGGACAGCTATCCTTCTCCTTTTTGTGCCTCAGAAGGAATACCTGGCTCAGAGGCTATCTGTGAAGGAACTGTGAAAATGCAGCGTTAAGTACGTGAAATGGAAAGGGATGAGTAAAGTGTAATAATTTTGTTAGAGAAGAAGATATTAAAAACTGCATTATATACATGAGTGAGGGGAAAATCAGGTCAAGTTAGAGGTGAGCTTGAGTCAAAAATTATTATTGCTAATTCCTTCAAAGCTAAATGGTGGTTTTATGTCTTACACTGAGTTCTTATCAGCTGGACCAGACCAAACTGCTCAACTCCAGCTGTATGTGAATGGTCTGAGACATCATCTGTGATTGCAGATCTCAGGTAAAAATGCTAGAAGCAGTGTGTTGCATTTTGATTTTATTTTGGCTGGTTTGCATACCAATACAGTTTCACTGACTTCATCAGAGACATGCTTATTTTGTATATTCTTGTGAATAAAATAAGTCCCTCTGCATATCCAGATGGGTCTATGACAAAAATAAAGCAGCTACACTGCAGTAACTGGTTAGTCAAGAGCTATACTACATCAGAGAAGAGCTGGTTTTGTTTTCCCCTCTTCCTCCTCACACAGCTTCTAAAGGTACAAATGAGACGTTGTCCTGACATTGAGAACTGAGAATGCAATAAACAAGTGTCTATTATGCCAGTCTAATTAGTGCTTCTCTTTACTGTCCATGGCAATAATGCTATGTAAGTGGAGGTATTAACTGATGTATAAAACAGGACTTAGAAAGTGACTTTTTAAATGTTTTTATTACTCTTCTACTATATGCCTGCTTGTGGAAGAACAGGACAGAAGAGTAGTAGAGAATCACTAATTCAATATGACACTTGTTTTGCAGTGTGGCAGGTTACACCAAGTTCTTCTCTAGCACCTGGTCTGTACAGTGAGTAAAAATAACATTGGGGCTTACCTCAAACTGACAGTGGTAAGAAAGAAATTTGAAGCTAATGTTATACCCACATCCCCATCTTACCTTGTACTGGCCAAATACTGCAGGGAGCCTGGAACAGTGGTTCTCCTTGCAGTGTGTGGTAAGGTTTTAATGTTGTTATGAAAAGTATTTCTTCTAATATAATTTTTTGGAGGGAGCTAAGACTTTAACATTAAAAGTCAATATGTGAAATGGGCTTAAACCTAAAACTGGGACAAAGAAAAAAAAAATCTCTGTCCTTGGAGCATGGTTTCTCATACTTTTCCTAAATGTGCAGTCTTTTGGGGCTGGATAACAAGGGAAGGGCTCTTGGAGAATTCGATGAGTTAAATATGTAAACTTGGAAGGGTTAGAAAGTAAAAAGATGAGAAAAACTCAAATGCCTACCCCATCCTTGCGCTCTGGTTTTCGTAGTGGTCTTTAATGGAGCTGCAGGTGGAGTCAGAAAATCTGACCCAAATCTTAGGTTGAGTAATGGATTCAGTCCACAGTGGATGCACATGTCTGTACCTATCTGTCATGTCAGCTGATCTGCAGAGACATGCCACATTATCTGTTTCCTGAAGATGGCTTAAAATGCACCGGTAGAAGATTAACCTCCTCTTGCCCTTTGGGCTCAGGGGAGCACAGTGTTCTGAGGAGATACTTGCATAGCTCTGACCTAGCTGGCTTTTCTGAGATGCCTAGGGCACTTCTGCATGCTTCTGTTCTGCATGATACAGACATACCTTGAGGCAGCTGGGGCTCACCTGAGCAATAACAGCTCCTTGCATGTTTTGGTTACTCTTCAAAAATTTTAATCCTTGAACATCTGGTCTGTTCTAATTTCTCTTCCATTCTTCTCCTGAGAAATACAGGTATGTATGTGGCATCTGTCTCTCACCCATCTTTGTGTAGATGGAGATAAAGAGTTATTACTATTTGCAAATGGCCACGGCATCTGTTGGAAAGTGCCTTCCCCATTTCAGATCTATTTCTTTCCTTGGCTGTTTTCCTCTTTTTCTGTAACTGGAAAAGGGGCCTATTGTTACTTTACTTGTATGTTAGAATTCCTTTCTATGCTGAAGCCTTTTGAAACACTGTAAAAACCAGATACTGTAATTTGAAACAAGAGCCCTGTGAGTAAACCTGTTTTGTTGTCCTCTGCTAACTGGATGATGTCTTACCCCTTGATACGTGGCTCCTTTTCAGTTACTGAACTGAAGACTCAGCAGTAAGCAAGAGCCTTGCACTCTGGGTATAATCACCCTCTTTAATGTGGGGGTGGCGAGTCACTGGAACAAGTTGCCTGTTTTGGATGCCCCATCCCTGAAAATGTTCAAAGCCATGTTGGATGGGGCTTGGAAGGCAGGGAGGTTGAAACGAGATGATCTTTAAGGTCCCTTTCAACTCAAACTGTTCTATGATCATAAAGCAGTGCTCTCTGTATTTACTTCAGCATGTCTAAACTTGATGTTTCTCGTCCCATTCCAGCCTGGGAAGCTATGGGAAGTTGCAGCTGCATTATGCTGAGCTGAGCTGGTGCTGCAGAGGACTCTCCTCTCGTCCTCAGGAGCGAGGCAGTGTTTAATGAGAGCAGCTGTCATGATCCAATGCTCTGATGCCTCCAATTGACTGGCAGGCAGTGGGATTGTTGCATTATAGCCATATTAACCAGTCACTGCTGGTAATTGTTATTAATCATTGTCTTGGATCTGTAGTATGAAGAAGCTTTAGTTCCTCAATTGTTACGGTTCGAGGTGAAATGCAAGAACTGCTTAACAATGCGTAAGTAGGATAAAAATGGAAGGAAAGGCTTTTCTCCCCATCTTTTTGAAAAAGCAGCACGTTTTGCAAGGTCTTCAAACCACATGTGTAAGCTCCACTGGCTTCGAAGATGATCTGGTACCCTCTAGCTCTGTTTGTTGCACAACAAAGTGATCTTTTGTGGTATTCCCTCAAAATCCCATTGTTTTGTAGTTGTGCTTAGTTTGTAAAACTTCTGTGCAGACAGAAGGCAAAAAGTGAAAAGCACTAATTCCTCCCCTCTGGCTGTGGGCAGTTTCTCTGCAGTACAGTGACAACATTTTTTGGGTTTAAATGGTTGTGCACTAGAGGTTTCCTCTTTTCCCTTCTTTGGAAAGTGGTTCTGGAGTCTAGGATTTCTTGCAGTAGAAAGTGCCTTGATCAGCTTCATCCTGATTCTTGTGGGTCTCTTCCATCTCAGGATATTCTATGGTTCTGTTGTGCCCTGCCTTTGCTCTGATGGAATCAGGACACATGCTTTGTGTCTGGTTCCTCAGAGTCTTTCCTTGACCTGCCCACAGGTGCCCAGTTTGCCACCACTTTCTGAGCAACTGCTGCTGATTGTTATTCTTTGATTGATGAACACAGCAAACATTGGAAGAGTTTGGCTTCCCATTGCATTTCCAAAATCCCTCTTTGTCAGGACTGGTAACAACTAGTCCCAGGGGAACAGACACTCAAGAGCAAAAATGTAACCCATTCATTACAACTTGGAGAACGTGGACAAAGGACAAAAAGGGCCAAAGCCCTTAATTTCCTCAACAGTTCATGGTCTTTACTGACACTGCCCCTCCTGATGTTGAGAGGAAAGAAAAGATGATTAAACAAGAAGTTAAAATTACTAGGCCTCAGCTCCCAGCGACACCAGAAGATTAATGCATCATGTTGGGGATGCTTTGAACTCCATGATATGCTCTGCTGCCTCTGTTCTGGGGCTGTTCAAAGTGGACTGTTCTGCCAGTTCAGTCAGTGATGCTGTTAGATTTATAGAGGACTTTGACAATTAATTGCTTTCAGACCTGAGAAGAGCCTCGTTGTTGTCCATCAGAGTTTTAATTAATCAAAGCAGCAGATGGGTAGTATCAGCCTCAAATGCTGGTGTAATTAACTCATTCATTATCATGTTCTCTTGCTCTATGACGGTTTATAAAGGACATCTTTAATCTAGCTGTCATGATGCTGTCCCCATAGCAGGAGTTAAATCATCAGTCTTTACCATAATTACCCTCTGACCAGGATACCATTAGGGAAAATGCTGATTTTTGCCAATAAATATGGAGGCCCCTCTTGGCTTCAGAAAGGTGAGCAGAGTTTGACCTGCAAAGATGAGCAGGGCTGGTGAAATTAGAGATCCCTTTGAAGGTCTCTGGAGCACACCTTTTTAGGCCCTCAAAACTGGATTTGCAAATTGCTTCAGGAGGGTTTTGTTTGCAGCTGACCAAGCCCTTGCTGGGATATAGTGCCAGTTTGGGAGGTGTTTCTTGGGTCTTTCTGAATATGCCCTACCAAGGTCATTTGAGACATGTCCTTGTCATGAATGGATGCCCAGGAAGCACTCCCAGGCTCATCTTGGTAAGTTGTTAAAAAAGCTTTTGACATGCTTTTGGCCCAAGCTGTCAGCATGAGGGTACCCAGCAAAATTCAGGAGTTGACACAGGTCAGGAGCAATAGACAGTTTGGATGTGGCCCTTTGGCCTTTTTTGCCCTGAGGGATAAGAGTTCAGACTTGGCTGAGTCTGTACCAATTGACATTGGCACCAGAAAAAGGTCTTGAGCAGACTGGAATAAGTGTTGCTATAGATATACTTATCATGCATGAAATGAAGAGTTTGAAGTAGAACCAGAAGCAAAAGAACAAAGAACTTAAACTCTGTATATGTGAAATATAACCTGTACTACTCCTAAATCATCCTGGGAGGATTTCTGACTGACTTGTGGCAGGAACCACTTCAGGAACTTTGAAGTGACCTGCACAACAGCCCGTATGTGAATGGCTGCTTGCAGCCTGATAGGGCTGAAATGATATTTCTCAGATTGCCTGAAAGGTTGTGGAAGAGCAGAGTCTTTGGCCTACAGAGGCAACATTTGTCCAGGATGCTCTTCCTAAGAAGTGGAGGGAAGGTCACAGCTTTACATGAGGCCCTCACAAGAGGATGGAGGCAATCTTTCCACGGCACTGGCCATCCCAGCTGTGAAGCCAGTGCCTCTCTCCAGCACTGAGGCATCTTAAATAATGAGATCATTCACCTTTAATGTGGCATCAAGAAGGCAAAGTAAAGAGTTTGTATCTCTGACTGTTGTGTAAAGACTTTATTGCTGCCTGTATTGTTGCTTTCAAAACATTTGTTAGGTACAAAACACCCATTAAAATTTAGACCAAAATTCTCAGACAAACCAAGACTGTGACTTTATTAAGCACAAGGTTTAGGAAAAGAACAGCTTGGCTGTTGTTAATTAAGGTTGTCTTTCCCTGGCAGATTAATTACCCAGAATTCGTTGCAGATTCCTGGCACCATGGATGTTATTGATCCAGTCAGGCTGATAGTTTGTGCTTGCAGGGATCTGTCTGTGATCCTCCTTCCATGGGAATTTGGGGAGGGAGGGAAGGAGGGAGCTGGCTGGTAGCTATTAGTAGAATTTGGAGCAGATTTTTTTTCCCATGCTGATTAAATCAAAATGCTAGACAGTTGCATAATCTCGTGCATCTCAGTAACAGCAGCAATTACCACCACCACAAGGCAGAGAAAAGTGTGGAAGAAGTGTGGAGACAGATGCCAAAGGAAGCAGTGGAATTTTTTTTCTGGAGAGGTAAAGTAATGAGATTATTTTACATGTGTTCAGAAACAAAGTGCTGAGGGTGTACTGTGAATGTTTCAAATGCCTCCTGGGCTGTAGTTATAGAGATTATGATGTGTTCAAACCCAATCCATGGCAAGGAACAGGGCTGCTGGTACCCTTTGATGTGCATATTCAGGTCAGGGCTGATCTTACGATCCAGCTGGGCTGAGCATGGTTTAATATAAGAGATGGGTAGATGGAGTGCCCAGAGATGATTTCTTTAATGATGGAAAATAACAAACACCCAGGACTGAATGGTACAAGGGACTACCACCAAAGACCAGGGGGTGTAGCTACCTTAACGAGATATAGGGTTTACCTGAGGGCAGGGGTCCAATCCCAAGAGCAGAACAGAGGTATGACCATATTTGTCAAAGGTTTTGAACCAACAGCGGGCCAGAACAAGAAATATGGCCAATTTTGGCCTGATGCCATTAGCATCCTGCTTCCAATGGTTTCAGGTTTATGCCTGAACTATTATCCATCTCAGCTGGATCCGTTACTTCAGGCACCAGCAGCTTTGGCTTGTTGAGCCTCTGATCTCCTTCAACCTTGCAAATAGTATTTTAAAGCCTCAAAACATCTCCCTTCTTGTTTGCCTTGGCTGGCAGACAAATGCCTTAGTTAAATATTTTCAGTCATGGTTTCTAATCCTGAGGCTGTCCTTTAGCATGAGGCTGTGCTTTCCATCAGGCCAGCTTGTTGGCTATGGTGGCTTTACTTGCTCCATTTTGTCTGGTACTCAGCCTCTTTTTACCTTTCCTTTTCTGTTTTCTCATGATTTTTTGCAGGTTTTAAACAAGAAAACAAAGTATTCCCCAAAGCTCAAAGCTTCTGTTACAAGATCTGCTGTATTGAGGAGAGTCACAAATGGTGACAGGCACAGGACTAGCTGCCTTGCTGTTTAGAGAACGACTTTTTGCCAGGCTTCATCCACAGCCTTGAAGAATTTGCTGTTTAAAAAATCCTGGATTTCCCCTGAGTGTTTAGAAATTCAGACCTGAATTTTTAGGAGGCAACAGTAATTTGAGGTGCTAAATTGGCCTAGAAAGTGTTGTTTTCACTTTTAGGAAAAGCTGAACAGTATTTCACTTCATGTTTTTTTTGCAAATTCATAACCAAAGTTGAGAATAGGAGGCAGGTTTCAAGCAACAGATGTAATGATCTGTAGACCCTAAGCACAATTTACTGCAGGGCTGAGAGGTTTGGTAGTTGAAGTCTCATACTGACTGTGGACAGTAGGAAAACCTCACAGTTGCTTTAGGTTCCTTCTCCCCTTCTTAGTAAGTGAAGAAAGTGCTTTGGGGACCACATCTTGTATTCAGCCTGGGAAGCCAAACTTGCTTCCCCTGATTAATAAAATCAGGGGAAAGATGACTGATGCAACTACTGGATACATGGTACAAGCAAAAGAGGGCTGGGTGCTTTTTTCCTAACTTTACAGATAGATGTCAATTTAAAATTGAGACAATGGATGCCAGTCAAGCATCTCAAATCATACTAGACAACTGTGTGGGCAGTTTGGTGCTGAACACAATTGAGATGAATAATTCCTAGGAGGCACCTATTTTTCTCTGATGATTACTAAGGAAGCTTAGAATTTGACAAGTGGCCTTTAGATGGATAAATCTGGGTGAGCTGTAGCTGTAGATGACTACATTAAATACATGCAAAGGCAGGTGGAAATAGATGGCCTTAAGCATTGCTCAGCTCACAGAGGTGTTTACTGGGGATTGAAGACAGAGAGAGCTTCAGGGGTCACTCCATGTGCCATGAGCAGAGACAGCTCCAGATCTGGGCATCTTTCACCACCAGGAAACCTTATCTGAATGAAAAAGATATGGCTTCTATGTGAAAGTGGCACTCAAATTGATATTTATTAGTTTTAACAAACACTTTTTTGAAGCAAATAGAGCATGAGGCACAAACAGAACAAAGAAATTAGACTACAAGCTGGTTAGGCAAGTTTTTTTTTGGATTAGAATGGAATGTAAGTTCCTGGATTAAATCTATCGTTGAGAATTTGATAATTTTACTAATTGTGTTTTTAGTGATCTAGTTAGTTTATGGCATCCTAAAAGGAGAAATCCAGAAGAGGACATCTTTAAACAAGAAAATTATGAAGGCACTGGTGTGAGACAACGATCCCTGTTCATCCTCCTCAGACCCTCCAGTTGGTGACAGCACCCATGGCAACGTTTATGTCAATCACGGATTTGAAGATGAATATCCAGTATAAAGGACTGTATTAAGTGAAAGTAGTTTGCATTTTATGATAGTAACAAATACTTTCAAAGGGGGGAAATGATAGTATAGGGTTAAAAAAAAGTTCTAATCATGGAATACTCGGAGAGAGAAAGGGGTAGGCCTCACAGTACATCTTGTGATTCCAGGCTTGGTAGGTCGGGTGAAACTCACCTCAATAGGCGTAGTAAGTGGGGTGATTGTTAGCTGCAGCTGTGTGACTATTCTAACCATGATTTATGAAGTGATTGTATATGATTATAACCATAACAAGACTCATGTGTGAGAATCATGGTTGAGTGAAAATCAATGTATAACAATGAAACAATGTAGTTTAGTAATTAAACCTTTACTTATGTAATTGTGGGAAATATAAGGTAGTCTTTCTGCCACATAGAGCCAGAGCTTGATCTGGGTTGATAAACCCCTAGCTGTCTGGGCCCAAATCAAAGCATCTCATATATAATCACATCCGTGATTATGTGTGTTTCTGTCTCTCGACGCTAACAAAATGAAATGATTTTGCCTCCCTGTACACCAGTTACAGCTTTGAAAAAGATCCATTGTGCTCTGACCTGAGACTGCTCCAAAGTTTGATAAGGCTTTAGTGATGCAACAAAGTTCACAGCATTCACAAATTACAGAAGTTATGGGCATTAAAAAAAAGCATATAAAATAAGTGAGTTTATGAATGTTGTTATTTAACACATTAAATAACCAGGGCACTGTTTACATTAAGTAAGCAGTGCTTGTTGCTCCCAGCTAAACCTGAAATGAGAGTGAGTGAAATACCTAAATTATTCTCTGTAAGGTGTGCAACTCTGTGACTGCGTCTTGCCAGGATGCATGGGGCTACTTTTGGCTCTTTTTGAGGACGGGAGGCCTTGTTTACAAATGTAACTGACCTTGGTAAGAACTCAGGATATTTCAGCTGACCTATCATATCATGAACAGGCTCATTCTCCCTGCAGGTACCTAACTATGTTTCCACTTTGGTTGATGCCAGTTCATGGGACATTAAGACAATGCATGCCAGGAGTCATCTCAGGTGGCCTTACACTGACTTTGTGTGTGCCTGTCCAGTGCCACCTTACACAGGCACATATTTACACACATAGGCGTGACTGGATGGAGCTGTGTAGATTCCAACGAGGTTTTTTGCAAACATGATGCTTTAAAATTACATGCTGTTAATTCAGTGAGGGACATGGGAGGGGCGAGGCTGGGGGCTATATGGTTAAAATAGTAATTTTTGCAAATCCTGCAGCAAGACAGACTCAGTTGACCTCGCAGAGCTGATCCACTTACTGCTCTCCTGTGCTGTTGCTTAAGGATTGCAAAACCAGAAAAGTACTGAGGAGATGGGAGAACAAAATGCCCCAAGAGCACAGTCCTGTTCTTATGTGCCCATTCAAGCCCGAGCAAAAATCCTGCTGATTTCAGTCAGATTTATATCAGCCCCTTGGGTGGTCTCATTCAAAATCAATAAACTTGTTGTCTGATAGACTTATATTACATTGGGAATTTTACCACTGTAATTGCAGACAATTGTTTGCCATCCTCTTTAGAGATGGGCATCCTCTGGCCATTGAGTGGACAGCTCTATTGCCTCTAGAAGTAGCCAATAGCTTCTGGATGGGAGGCACTGACTTGCTGCTTGCAATTCTCAAACTAGATTATTTTCTCTTTAAGATTCAGGTAAATATATGCCCATTCAGATTACACCTACATTCATTGTAGTTTAGATTTTGAAACTTCCTCTCATATCTAAACCAAAATACTTTCATGTTTCCAGGGGTAAAAACATCTTCCTGCCACCATCTTGCCTCTAAAGCTTTTTACTCTCGAGCCTGTGATTTTTGCAATTCTGCTGTGAATTTTGCAGCTTGAGCTCAGATCCCAATGTTTTGGCAACGCTCCTTTCTGCGTGTGAGGGAATCCAGGCTGCAATATCACTCAAACCTCCTAGTTTTACAGACTACCTTACATCTCTGTAGAGCAACCCGGTGTTTCAGTATCCCTGTTCTCTTGAAATCCACTGAGGTGGCAAAGACCAGAGCGTGTTACAGCTGCTACAATTCAGCAGATCCCTGGTTGGCTGGTATAGGAAATTACTTTTGGTCTGAGCAGGTGCAGGGCACATGATGGCTTTTAGCAATGGAGCAGTGTGCACTGAATAAAACTAGCCCTTGGAGGCTACCTTGAATTAGGAATAATACATTCTGTTAAGAAAAATTGAGTTAGAGGTAAGACGATGTGTGCAGTAATTTGTGTTCATCCAGCCTGGGTGATGCAGGTTTTTGTTAATCAGGGGATATGATCTAGCAAGAAGTTTGTTTGTCAGGCTGCAGTCTGTGAAAGAACCAGTTTTGGTACTGGACTCATAAAAAGGCTGGTTGGAGAGGGCTCCTTGAAGTTTGTCCATGTTTCATGGCTTCTTCCTCATTTCCCTGAGGATCCGGTAGGACCTGTCTCGTCCTCTTTATTCCAAACCATCAGTGTCCACTGCAGTAATCAATAGTTGCCACAAGCCTCTTCATGTATCCTCCTTCTCTCTACCAGACCTACCCCTGCTCCCACTGTCATAAACCTTCTTCTTTTTGTCCCTCATTTCTGATTAGCACAGCTGTTTCTTTACAGGCACCTCTTTGTCCTGCCTATTTCCTTTCCTCTATTTGTTCCTTCCTCTCTCTCTCTTTATCTCTGCATCTCAATAGACTTACTGGAATTGACCTACATTAAAAAAAAAAAAAAATGGTGAGAGAAGAAAAGGACTTATCTGCTTCCAGGAGATGGATGAGGAACAGACTACCTAACTCTACAGAGCAATATCCTCAGATATGCAAGTGTGGGAAAGTTCAGTGATCTTTTGGTTAAGAAGAGTTTTCAGAGCTTTTTTACCATCTTCTGGTGAAACATTGCCCCTGCTTTCTTCCTGAGATAGGAAGGCTGTGTGGCTGATGGCACTGGGCTCCTGGGCACATCACCTTGACAAGTGATGATCTAGGCATTCAGCAGGCACCTCAGAAACAAGGGGCAGCCTCAGAAGATGTCCTGGGGTACAGCTTGGCTGCTGTGTGCACTCTAGAGAGGAGCTGTGGATCTAGCCTAGCTCTTTACCATCCCCTTCCAACCAAGTCAATGGTGATTGCTTCCCCTGTCCTCCCTTCCCTGTGCATGCTTGCTCTGAGCATTTCCTGTGTCTTGGTGTTTCCACAGCAATGTGTAGAAGATACAGCCCTGGAGGAGAGGTTGGACAGGAGATGTTCTCTGTTGAGGACAGTTCTGTACAGCCCCTGGGAAGGACACAGCACATCAGGGTGGGTACTCTGAAAATAGCTGCATGTACTTACCATGGTTGCCTCAAGCTTCTGTCTTGAACACAGGGAAGACACTACACAGGAACCTTATAGTGATGTTTGGTAAACAATTTTTGCTGTTTAATGCCATAAACAAATGATAAGTCAAAGTGCTAACACATTGTGCTATGCATGCTGAGCCCTAGCCCTTGGTTCAAATCTCCTTAGGTGAAGTCTTGGCCTCTGATGTGTAAAGAAAAGGTAAAAGTTTACTGTGTAAGGCCCTGTGTGGATTGTGACCAGAAAGAAAGAGTTTTTATTGTAGCAAACAAATGAGAAAGGAGGTGAATTTCACAATGTGTTACAAGTCAAGAGAGGAAAGGACAAGATTACCAAGAGTCATTAATTTTCTTTTTTTATTATGTATATTTTCATTAGAAAACAATCTTGAACACCCAGGAATAGTTTTCTAATAAACGTAAGCTCATGAAGAGCACTTGGAAGTTTCCATTCTGGGTTCAGGAGAATGACGGGACAGTAACACAGTCGACATGGTCATTCCTCTTAGTCAGCCCCTCCCTTGTGGCTGATGTTTCCTTACATTGCAGCCTTCCCTTCCCCATGCTTCCTGCCCTGGACAAAACCACCCCCTCCCTCCCAACCCCACAGACATCTCTGCAGTAGTCTCAAAGAGAGTATTTCTGCATGGACACACTGTTGACTCATCTCAGCTCTCAGTGAACATAGTGGTTTCTTGCGGGCCTGAATAAGGATCCCAGCAACAGACCTGGTGATCCATGCAGAGACACTGCTTCCTCTCCTGGGCAGACCCTGTAGTACTGAAGAAGGCCTTAGGAGTGATTTCAAAGGGGACTCACATGTAGAGATGCAAAATTTGCCCACTGGGGATGAAGATCCAGGGACGTGTTGCCATCCCTGCTAGCTACCTCCATTCTTGCACTCAGCCTCTCAGGGGCAAAAGTCCTGAAGGGATTGATGCATAGCTATGGGCTGGTTGTGCTTCTGGAATGAGGAAGATTTCCTCCCCAGGCCTGGCCTGCATTGCCTACAAAAGGGTTTGTTTATAATGGAGAGCTGGTGTAAATGAGCTAAAACACGAGGGAACAAGGCCATTTTGATTTGTCAGTAAAAGGCTGACAAAGATTCTTGCTCTCCTGTCATCAGAACAAGCCTCACCCAGGTTTATCATCATCTAAAATACAAGTGCTTCGTCTGCATCGTGTTTTTGGCTCAAGTACATCATCCCCTGTAGTTACCCTGAGGCTAAGAAACAAAAGATTCCCCATGCCATTATCCCACAGCCTGACAGCAGCGAAGGAGATGCTTGAAAGTGGTTGCTCTTCTGGATCAAGAAGCAAAATTCCATGAAAAAGGGTTCTGCTGGCTACATCAGTCTAGAGGGATGGGAGGAAGGTTTGTGTGCCTGTTTGCAAGGAGTAGAAGAGCTGTCCAGACTCCCATCTCAGAGAGATGTTCTACCATTTGGTAGCAATGAATCATCCCTTCCCAAAGGAAAGCGAAGATTATGGAGTAGTGAATGAAAGGGGAGAGGGAATATAATCTCGTAAGAACATAGGTTCTGAGATCAGCTGGTCAGAGGACATTAATTTTTGTCTCTCTAGCTGGAAAATAAGATTAGGTGGGTTAGTCAGAAGTTTGTTCATCTTTATAGGAAAATGTACCAAGTGTAGTAGAAAAACTCCCAGAGAAGTGTGGCAGGCTAGATTTTAAAGGAAAGCTCTCCTGTGATGAAGACCAAAGAGCAGAGTAGCTCTCACCAAACTGAGCTATGAAAGGATGAGACAGGTCACTTGCAGGGGCACGATGGGCATGTGCAATTTTTATGATTATTAATATCATAACCTATATCAGCTGATCAAAGCTGCCCAACAGTGACTTGCTGACAACAAGTGGTGATCCTGCCACAGAAGAGTGCAGCTGGAGACAAACAGCCTGATGCCAGCTATCCCATTCAGATGACAGCTCTGGTCCTCTGGAGAAGGCTACACTCTAGGAAGTCTCCTTGAGCGGACTCAGTCACTGAGACTTTCTTTGAGTGATTAGGGAACTAAATGTGAAGTCCCAATTCTGTTTGGCAAAGCACATCTTGATGTATAACAAAACATATAAAGGAGCATCTTCTCTTAGTACCTCTTCTCTACTGTTACTTTTTTCTTTAAGACTTAGGTATCAGAACTCTCATTTCTAATTTTCTCTTTTTCCTTTTTTAAATCAGAAATATAGAGAAAAAACCGACAATGTGGCTAGGAAAAGAATTTCTGTCTGAGTTTTTGTCCCATTTAGAAATCCATCTCTTTTCAAGCAGTTGTGATGGCAGCTGTTTGTGCTTTTGCATCATTGTGCTTGTTTTGAGTATGGCTCAAATAAGCCATTGCTCAGATAAGTTTGAGGGGTCTTTAGTCTGTTTCCTGCTGCTGGAGCTGAGATTCTCTTTTCCACATATTTTTGTCTTAATTAAATGCTATACAATAATGAGCATGAACCAAAGATAGGCCAAGAGTACGATAAAAATATTTCCCTCTTCTGTCTTCTCTTTGCCTGAAGTCAAACTCTATGTCTCATTTTCCATCCAGCAGCTCCTGTCAAGACTTATTAAAAAAATCAAGTATTGTTTTAGGTTTATTTAAGGTTTTTTCTCTTCTTTATGTTTTCAGGATAACATTTATAAATATATATGTATATGTTTACATATACATTATCTTGCAATTCCAGTTCTGAAAGAGAAAAACATCATTCTTTCATCAAAGGAGAAATTCACCCACTGACCTGGAGGTAATCTGAATAATGAACTAAGATAGTTTTTGATGTTAGTGGAAACTCCACAGAACTGTCAAATTCTGCTCTCCTTTTATCCGACATGATAGATGTGAGATCAAAGACTGCCTGCAGTATGTGCTGCATGTCAGACTTGCACTATTGAGGGAAATGTTCCTAGAGCCACTGGTCCTTTGCTGCCAGATGGAGGGAACCAATTGGTGTTTTCACTGCATTTCCTTCAACATGTAAGAAATGAAGGTCAATGCAACAGGCTCCTATACTTGCTTGTCCTCTCAGGATTCCAATGTAATTGTTTAGCAATGGAATGAATTTGCCTGTCTGGAAACATGAAGGATGTAGAAGACTTAGAAACTAGTCTGGGAGGAATTCTGTCTCATGTCTGCTCATGAGATCTTCAGGGCCAGAGTCTAGGGATAGCAGAGGGGATGAGGCATCTGTTGTCTCAGGAATGAGAAGGAGCAGTCACAGGGGAGGTGAAGGTGGAGGAGAGATCAGGATACTCAGCCAGTAGTCACTAAGGCAAGTGCACTGCTGACTGTTTTCCTCCAAGTGCTTGACCAATATGAAAGTAAGAGGAAGGAGCAGCTCTTCTGACCATGCATTCTCACAAAGGCAAGGGCAGGAATCCTGGTAGATGTAACACAGGTTAGACGTGCTAATGGTGCAGCCTCATCCTACACTGAAGAGCATTACTGCTTTGCTTAGTCAAAATAATCTTTTTCTCTCAAGGAAAATGAAGAGAGGATGCTTGAATGACTGATCACTACATGTGCACAGAGGATGGTCTTCAGAACTGGAAAGTCTTAGAACGGTCCTCCAGCTACAGCCATTGGCTCTAGTGTTTTACTGGCTTTGAGAAGGGCCAGGGATCTGTCAGGCTTGAGTAGTATTTTCCTGTCTCCCTGAGTGAAAACAGGGCAGCCAACATTTCTCTTGACTCAAATCTAAGCTGCTGATTTCCTCTTTCCTTGGGTTGCCCATCCCATCACAGTAAGGTAAAACAAGAACCTCTTCACCCCCTTGCTTGGGAAACCATAACAGGGAACACACCAGATTTGTTTGAAAAACAGCCCACAGGTTTTTACATTTTAAATTGGAAATCAAGCGTTAGCTGGGTGTATGGGTTTTGCCAGCATTAGTGGTTTGTTTGTAGCAACCAATTAACAGCAGGCACTGAGACTGGCAAAGTAAAGACTGATGGTTATAAAGGTTGACTTCTACAGACTCTTAACGGTCCCTGTGTTCTCTGGTGACCCTTGGGTTAGTGCATGTGCTTGATCCCTTGCAGGCACAGAGGAAGAGGGTTTGAACTTGGCAGTGAGTATTTACCAAGAGACAGGAGAGCAAGAATAGAAGAACTGTGGAAGCTGGAGGCCAGCACTGATGTTTCAGTAGGCAAGAACAGCATTGGCAACTGACACAGAGCAAAACACCTCTGAAGAGCATAACCAGAAAAGCATTACCAGAAAGACCTGTCAAAGCTGACAGAAAATCAGGGGACTGGCAGAAGTCACAAGATTGAGCAGGACCATACACACACGATTTCTGATGATGGCTGAACAGAGTCCTCCACACTGACCACCCCCAAACAATGCTGGAGGACCACAAAGCCCAAGAACTGAGGGGTCTCCACAGTGATAGGACCCAGAATTTTCTCCATTGGGAGAAACAGCTGCCAAACTCTGCAAGCTTTGTTTGTCAGCGGAAGGTGATCTGACAGCTTTGTAACAAAGTACAGGGAACGTCTCTTCAGGGACCCAGCAGACAAGAGTAGAAGAAAGACATGGGGAAGAAGAGATGCCTCTGTGGCATAGCTCTGCCCCATCTCATCTATCTGCTAGAATCACCCAATACACAACTTATTTTTCATGCCTCGGGAGCGTACTGTCTCCATTTGCACCTTTGAAAGTCCTGCATAGTAGCACAAAGGGGACGGCACAAGGAGGCTGTGGGAGATGAGAGAACTGTGCTATGGAAGGAAGAGATTCTCATCAGATTTCTGCCATCAAAACTTCGAGGAGGAAAGAAAAAGGGAATTCAAAACCCCAACCCCCACACTAAGTTTGCACTTGTTCTCTCAGGCTGGCAGCCTAGAAGTTCGTAAACTCAGAAGTACCTTGTTCTGGAGTAAACTGTTCTGAAAATAGTTTCCAATGGCCTCCCCCGAGTTTACTTTGCTGGTGGCAGCCCTTCGGCTCCATGCTGGCACAATGGATGAAGCTCTTTGAACAAGTTTTGACCTTCCTTTAGCCCCTCTGCCCATCAAGCCAGCTAATGACATGCTTCGTATTGCACAGAACACATACAATTGACAAGTTCATAGTGTTGTTTAAATATTAAACAGTCTAGACAGGCTTTTGGGTCTTATGCCACTGTGAAAAGGCTCAGACCATGCCCATCTCTGAAACTGGGCTGCGGGATCATTTGCACAGTAAGACAGACAATAAGACTTGTATACATTGCCATGCAACAGAATAGACCCCAAACCGCCAGCCCTAAGTGGAAAGTTTATTTCTAAGCACAATATATGGAAAAAACAAACCAACAAACCCCACAGATATAGAAAACGTTGTAGCAAATCCCTGGTCAAGTAGGACTTCATGTCTGTCACTACCCTGCACCTCACAGCCGCTTAAAATGTCATGCAATGGAGGAGAGGGCACTCGGACGACAGCCTCTGCTTCCGATCCAGGAGGTCTCCCAGCAGGAGAAGGCCGATGGGACTCCCGCTGTGGTTCAGACTGTAACCAGCAAAAGGGCAGCGCTGCTCACCCCCACCACACGCCTCGTGACTACCCTGGTCACGGTACTTAGCACTTCAACAGGCTTTACCAACGTGGATTCTCACAACACCCCTGTGAGGTAGGTACGTATTGTTATTCCCCCTTTGCGTGGAAGGGGGACTGAGCCAAACAGCCCAAGGCTACAGAGTCAGTGGCAGAGCTGGAGTGAGAGTATGCAGAGTCCTGTGTGCTCATGAGTACACACCACTCTTTCACAGCAAGTTGTGCTTCTGACCTCATAAAATTTTATCTCTTAGCCAAATTAAAGGAATCTGACTTCTCCGTATTAAATGAGTGGAGGGCAGGGAGGGAAACGACATCATGGGTGACAGCTGTACCTTCATCTTTGTTTGCTTCCCCCTTCCCAAAACCACTATAATTACTCATCTCTTGGAATGAGGGCAGCTTCCAGAACAGGCATAGGGGTGAGAGGCTGCTGTGTTTGCTTGCTTTGGCCAGGTTTTTCTCTACTGAAGCATTTCTTCCAGAGATCATTCATTGCAACAGTTTACTTCTGGGGGATAGCTACTTTCAGAGATGATTTGAACTGCCCCTTCCCTCTCCCTCTGCCCACCACCATCTCTTTTCTCCCCTCTGCCAAAAGCACTCTTTGGTAGATAGTAAATCTGGTCAGATAAAGGTACAGTGGCCTCAGAAACCATGCTGTTTCACTCTGGTCCTCAGTAAGCTGGCTTTCTCAGACGGTGTTCCACCTCCCACATTCTCTGCCAGAGAAGTAAGTACCTGTTCTGTTGCATTCTGGTATTTAAAGGGACACTGTCAAGTAATTGAGGTGAAAAATACGACCTTGCCTTAAGCTGCTAATGTCCATCTTCAACGTTGCAGAATGGTTGCCGTGTTCAAACACAGAGGCTGAGGTTTGACACTTTCTCCAGTCCAGAAACACCTGACCTGTGACAGCCTGGCTGCCAAAGGAGCTGGTAGCCCATGTTTGCCCTGTCTCCACAGCAGGTGTGAGAGGTGCTGGTATGATGATGGAGGGCAGCTGCATTCAGCCATCGTGCAACGTTGCTTGGCACTGCTGCTAAATGGATGCAGTTTGGCTGAAGACATTAGTCTTAATTTTGGAGGGGCCTGGGTTCAGGCTTGATTATTATGGGGCCATTGTTTTGTGACAGCTGAGCTTTTGCTTCTCAGCTAGCTAATCTCCATATTTCTAGGGTTCCTGCCCTTATGCCTACTCTGTGGCAGCTGCAAAATAATTCAACCCCCTAAAGTTGGGACATACCCTCCACAGAATGAGGACAGTCAGCAGGAAATCAGAAATCTGCATTTCCTCCTGTTGCAGAAGAAAAGTGGGGAGGAGAAGGACAGGGATGGTGAAAGGAATGGAGGAAAGGAATGGAGAGAACCATACATGCCCAAATGGAAAAGGACAAAATCAGTAGGGAAAGAAATTTTATTTTCAAGCTTGTAAGAGAATATTACAAACAATGGAGAGTAAAAAAAGCCCAAACTCTAAAAACTATTTAAAAAGTACTTGACAGTGTCCCTTTAATATCCACAAATGATTCAGCCATTGTGCATTGAAAGAGAATGTTCCTGAAGAGCAACCAATACCTTCGAGGATATATCCCAGAGAAGGAGACTTATTAGAAGTGCTACACAGTCAGTCAGCAACTGTGCTCCCTCTTCAGACTAACCCTCTTTTGGATGATTGAATGGAATAGACTCTGTAATAAACTAACAGACTGGATGTGAAAGGATCAGCCTACAAGACTGAGTGAGACTGTTGCAAATTGAGCAGCAGAGATACAGACACCAAAAAAAAAAAAAGTACATCTCTAATGCATGAGTGTCTGAATCAGCAAGGGAGCAAAAACCCACCAAAGATGGGTCTGCTTCTTGTGATTAGAGTAAAATGGAAGGAAATTAACCTGGAATGTCTGCTTGGGAAATGATGTGTGTGGGTGGCAAAGTCTGGATGCTGGATTTGGGGTTATGAAGGCATGAATCACACCAGTACTTGTGCTTGAAACACCTGTGGAACATTTGTACAAAATTTGCCAAAAATGCCTATACGTCAAATAAAGGTCATGGAGCGCCCTCCCCCCTCCCAGTTCTACCCTCACAAACCCCTTGTCAGGAACATTATGAAAAAAACAGGCTTCTTGGTGAAATTTGGGTATGCCTGGGTTTTTTTAAGATTTTCTTAGTGAGATGATTCAATCTCTCTTCTGTAAATAAATACTGAAAAATCCCCAGCCATTTCACTTCAGGTACCCCATGGTAAATCAAACAAGGCTCCAGTGACTCATGAAACAAAACAACTCATAGCCCTGGTTAATTGGAGTCTGGAAAATAAAAACACTCCAAGTATTTAGTTCCCTTCCACGTTTTTATAAATCTCACACTACATGTGTGTTTGTGTGCGCGTGCGTGTGTGTACGGGGGCTGTGCACAGAGCGTTTCCTATTCCAGGTAATAGGATTTGTAAGACATGCTAAACCGTCTGTTCCTCTGCTTCCCCAGAACTCTGCCTACTCAGTTTGTAGTCTGTATTGCACTTGTTTTGTTGGTTTTTTTGTGATTTGTGTTGTTATTTTTTTTCTTTTTTTTTTTTCTTTTTTTTAAACAGGCTGGAAAACATTAACCTCTTTAGCATGAGTGTGCAGCTCTCCCTCCACCTGCTTTTTTCCTTAGCTGGCCAGGTGCCGCCTCTTATATCTTGTGCAGTTACTGAAAAAAGAAAAGGAGAGAAGAAAAAAAAACAGAAAAAAGAAAAGGAAAGAGAAAGAAAAAGGCACACCATGCTCCTCTGCTTTATGAGTTCTTTGTCTCCTCCGCTTCATGTTAAGGCCTCCTGAATTCCTCGGCTCAGACCGTCGTGACCCTCATGACGAGCTCTCTGTTACTACTAGACTGACTCCTCTGTTCGTGAGGCCTCAGGTGGCTGAGTATATGCAGGATGGTATAAGCACAGTGGTGGTCAGAGAGGGTGCCTGTGGCATGGCCGGCAGCCCGTGCCCCGCTGTCGGCTGGAGCGGAGTTAGTGGCTGGACCACCAGTGGAGGACGAGTGGGTGGTTTGGGAGGAGGGGCGCTGATTTGTCCTGGTCCCTGTTTTTTGCTCCTCCATGTCCTTTGTTTTGTCATAGTTCAGCACTTTCCACTGCTGATTAACCGCCTGCCACCGTTTAAAAATCCGGTAAACCGAGGGCCCTTCGTGTATTATTAGACCTGGAGGGAAGGGGGAAAGAAATAAACATAAAACACAAACAAAACTTTAGAAAGAACCATAAACCTTCCCCAGCATCTTCCCCCAGTTAGCTGGTAAAGCTCAGCTCTCCAGCCAGTGCTTTCTCAATGATAAATCCTGTATTTTAATTACCGACAGGCAGAGCGCCGGTGCTGCTCCTCTGCTGGATCCCTTTTTCTCCTGAATTAAAGGGATTACAGTTTTATCTCAGCCATCGATAAAGGGATCGTAAATGGAGCACAGTGAGTTATGCTCTTACTGCAGAAGAGTATCTGTTTACCAACAAATGCCCGAGGTTTATCTCTCACTGGGCTAATTTTGCATGCTGCATAGGCATGATTCACCGAGCTCAGGCGTGTTTGGAGGGGGTGTAACTGCAGCTGACGTGTCAGTGACGGCTGCTACACCAGCGCCGTGTGTGTGCACAGCCTGTGTCTCTCCCCACACACACAGCAGCAGAGCAGACACACATGTGGGCCAGAGGCAGCAACTGAGCAGAAAGAAAGCTCTGTCTGTACCCATGAGTGGTTTGTCACCGAGGGCAAAGTTTTGCTCATCTGCAGAGCAGCTACCTCATCGAATGTCACTGCCTCCTTTCAAGGGGGAGCTCAGTACGCTGGACAGAAAGGACAGAGGAGCTCCCAGGGTGTGCAGGACATGCGGGCAGTGCCTGTGTCCTGCTGCCCATCTGCAGGCACAGGGCTGATGTTGGGGACAGCTCTGGGCTGTAAGACACTGCACTGCTAATGGCCTCTGTGTTCATAAGAGAAGGAGCAGCTCAGGCCCCTCAGTAACCCAGCAGTTATCTCATCTCCCAGCTGTCTCCATCATCGTCCCCACTCCTGAATGAGGACTAAGGAATTCAATAATTTTAGTTGCTTGGATGATGACAGTACTTGAGTATTAAGCTCTGCTACTATTATTGAAGTTGCTAAACTCTGGCTAGACCCTGTGGAAGCACTAGGTCTAGCAGTGGCTTCTTCTCCACTGAAGTTGGAGGAAGCTGCAACATCTCCTGTAGACTGGCTTAGCTGGCACACTAATATATCTCACAAGCTTTGCTAGAGAATGGGAGTTATGTGGAATGAGGGGAGTCTAAGTGTCCCTGCTTTGCAGGCATCTGTCTCTTAGGAAAGTGCCTGGGTGTCCCATGTAACTGAAGCCAGACCAGCAGGCAGGACTGGGTGAGTTAGCACATGGATGGCATCATTGTCCTTAATGAAGAAGGCTTAACCATTCTGGGTCAGGATCAAGATTATCAAAAATCTTTCTAAGAAGACTAGCTCTCTTGCCTTCCTGTTGCAAGCATAAAAATACAAGAACAAGACTCAAAAGAATCAATCCCATGCCTAAACAAAGGAGCTGGCTTCTGTGGGCACCACAGAATAAAGTGGTTTACAGCTATTCCTGATTAATCAAATGCTACAGCTTTACCCCCCACTTACCTTTTCCAGATAGTTCTATTTTCTGATGGCAGATAATTACTGGAGAAAACCTGTGCCACATCAGACCCCAAAATATCTGAAGGTCATCTTACCCTTAGGGCTGATCTCCCCATTACTCACTGATGGGATGCAGCCACTTAGTTTCTTAAGATCAGCATCTAATGTTAGAGAGTTTAAATCACTGCTTCAGTACAGACTGAGTTTCCAGTCTCCCTGGTTCTAAGCATAACTAGGAGCCCTGCTGACTTGGCCACAGATTAGCTTCAGGGGGACTCACATTCATTGGAATGGGGTGCTGAGCCTGCTCACTGGCTGCAGAAGTAACCCCACTGGATAGCTTGCATGCAGATCTGACCATTTTGGGACAGGGAATGGTGTAGGGCACTACAGTACAAGAGAGCTCTACCCTCTGGTTCTCACAGACCACTGAGATTGCACAGCTGTAACCCTGCAGTACTGCTGGCTTTTTATAACCAAACCCATGACATCATAATAGAAAAATGTGGGTTTTCCTCCCTGCTTTGAAACATGGTTGAGGCTTCTGACGTGGTCTGATCAAAGGATCAACCATAAAAAGCAGGACTTAGGGAAAGCCTGCAGATCCAGCTAAGGAGACAGAGCTTTGAAGCATGCCTGAACTGGATCAGCCCATGACAAGGGATATTAGACATACATTTAAATGAGCTGTCTGATTGGTAATGAATGAAATTCCACTCTGATCAATGTTTCTCAGAGACCACTTTAAGCCTGAGATAAAAGAGCCAAAATCAAATGTTTTCTCTTTGGCTGTAGAACATTCTCCATAGAATCAAATCCATTCTACAAAGTATTAAACACCAAGCCAGGATTGTAAATCTATTCTTAATTACCTTATCACAAATATTTAATGTGCAGCCTGATTCAAGAGGGCTGTTTATAAAATTCTTGTTTGTTTGCCTTCTAATTATAAATGTTTATGATCTTATGCAATTAACTGTGTGATGCTGATGGATGGGTTGCTGAGTCAACTGAGCAGCTGTTTTCTTAGATAGTTTTGGTTTCCAAATATTTATAAAAGTACAGAATAACTTGTTTTCATCTGTATTCACTGGACTCTAAATTACTTATCGATTTGCCAGCGTCAAGCTCAGAAAGCTGTAAAATTAAGAAGGAACCAAGTGGAGGGGTGGGCATGGAAGCGGAAGTAACAGTGATTCATTTACAGGAGGAAATGTCAAGAGTAAGCGAGAGTCTATCAGTTAATATCAAGCTGCAGGATGCTTAATGCTCTCATTGAAACAAATTTTGTCTGCCTCAGATAAATTACGATTGGAGTTCCTACATTTCAGCTCTGTGCATGCCTTAACAAAAAACACCTCTCCCTCAAGAATCATTCTTATTGACAGAGGTGAAATGTTCAATTTAAAGTCCAGAATTCACTGGGAAGTCCTTTAGGAAGGACTGCATTCAACCTGAAGTGTCCATTTAGAAGCAATTCCATAAGCCAAATCCTCTGTGTGAGTGTGTATGATTGCAGGTTGGTGTGAACTTCTCTCTTTGTGCAGTCCTCAACACAGAAATGTCTATATCAGAGTTTCAGATGGATTCTGGGAGGGTCTTGGTCCTTTTCTTCTCCTTCCCATTTTATCTTGCCTTCTTCTGCTCCACAAAATCTGTTCTCAGTGGATCCTCTGTGAAATCCTCTTCAGAAGGAAAATTTATGTGAGTCGTACACAAAACTTGTTAGTCCAGACTGTTGCCTGCTTCATGAAATCCCTAGTTTGTAGTGCTGGTGAAGTGAAACTCCCATGGATTGAGAGCACTCATGTTGTGTCTCATTCCCATTTTCTCATGTAGAGACCTGGCTGGACCAGCATTGGATGAAATTCCTTGATCTGAAAATTGCTGAAAGCTTGACTCTCTTGAGATTAGAGGAAACAGAGGTGCATTGGGTCAGTGGGCTTGTAAGAAAACTGAGAAAGGTCCTCAACCAAGGGCCAGAAGGGCTGCTGAAGAACACTGGCAGATGAAGCAAAGGAATTGCATTTGTGTCTCTGGATGGGGAAGTGGGGATCAGTTGCTGTACCACCATCTTCTGAGATTAACCCAGGGGGTTGTGAGTCTCCAATTTAAAGTAACTTTGGAGCAGCAGTTTCCCAGAAATGACATGCAGTGAACTCCTGAACATGGTCAGCCTCTGCCTCCAACTGATATTTTCCCCAGAACTTTCAGCCTCTAATTAACTTCCCTCTTATTACAACACTTGCCATGCATTTTTTGGAAAGAAACAGGTAAATTTTGGGGCCAGGAACTGTTTCATCTGTTTGCCAGTAAAGAAAACCACCAAAACAGGGCTTCTGCTGACAGTGAGTGGCACATCATCCCTGCACTGACACTCATATTATCTACAGGAGGAAAAATCACAGTCCATTTCAGACAGTTACCTTCTCAAAAAGGCCCTGTCCTGTCACCTCTTGTTTCCACCTTAGGTAGGACTTTGCCTTTTTGTTTTCCTTTTCAAGTGCAATTTCATCTCAGCCAGACAGCTGCCATCCTTCAGCCTGTTTCTGTTGCTTTCATTATTGGGTGTCAGGGGAAGATTATGGCAGCTGTGATCAAAGCTTAATGTTCACCTCCACAGCAGTCATGACTCAGTCCAAGGTAAACCAAGCTTTCTGTGAGATAACACTTTATTTGCCAGGCTTTCTCTCTATTGACATCATTGCATACACAAACCCTTCCCTACCTTTCTGTGAATTCTTTAATCTTTTGTGCCAATCTCAAATTTCTGCACTTTTATTTCCAAAGCTCCACCAGCTCAGCCCTCACTTATCTTTTTGCCTTAATCTTATCCTATTTGCTCCATCCTTAGTCACCTTTTATCTTGACCTAAGAACAGGAAAGTGTCTGATGATAAATCAGGAAAAGAGAGCCAGAAGGATCTGTTCCAGGAAATACTGGTTTGGATAGGGGTATGTAGTATCTGGCATCCCTCATTCAGTTCCAGCTGAATATGACAAGTTCTCTGAACAGCCTGGCATACTTAGATGCTCCTGTGGCTGAAACTCAAGGCTGCAGAGCTCTGCTCTTCAGGAAATGGGGAAGAGGGTGAACCAAGGAGCAGAGAGAGGCAGTTTTGTAATTTAAAACAATGTCATGGCATCAATGTGACTCTGCACTTGGGCTGATTTGGGGGAGAGCTGTGAACCTCAGAGCTGACCAGGCTGGGAACGAGGTAATGTCCTTCTCCTCAATCCTCTTCATCATCTCCAGAACCTCTTCATTTCATCCACCCTTTTTCTGCAAGTGAACTCCCCAGCAGAATGCAGTCCCCAGATCAGAGAGGGGCAGAATCAGCCCTGTAACATCCCACCTGCCTTTTGATTCCCTGATGAAATAAACTGGTATGTCACTGTCTTCAGCAGTGTGACTGTCTGGTTCAGCTTGTGTTTGGGATTCTGATTTCTCATTCCTAAGGGTAATACTTTGCACTTCTCCTTATTCAATTACATGTTGTTGATTCCTCCAATTTGCCAAGATAATTTCAAATTTCAGATGCTGATCTGATCCTCCAAAGTGCTTGCAGCCTTTCCAAGCTTGGTGTCATCTGTGAATTTTATAACAGCACATCCTATTTAATTATCTAAGCCATTAATAAAAATATTGAAGAGAGCAGAGTCCAAAAGACTCTCTACCTGAAATGTGTTTCCAGTTTACAGCACACCACTGACGACTACTGAGCAAGCAGTTTCTCCATTGGCTGTACACCTGCATTATAGTTATTTAATCTAGAGCATGCTTCCCTGGTAGGAGAATCCAAAGGCAAAGCACGAAGAGCATTGCCCAAGTCACAGCATATTAAACTAACAGCTTCCTCTTCAGCCAGTAGTACAATTACCCTTCCAAATTACATCTGGTTATACTCCTGTGCTCACCAATTGGTTAGCTAAAAAATATTCAGTATCTCTCTATAAATCAGTTAAGCTGATTTGCCCTTCATTTCCTTGATCCTCAGTGCCCACCTTCATTATCCAATAGAGATTATATTTAAAGTTAGGTACTCTGCTTGCATTTCCCCAGCTGCCTGGCACCTCCTGCATCCTCCTCAAGTTCCTGATGATGAAATGCTCATAGGTCAGCCACTGTTCCTGCAGCTTCCTCTGAAGTTCATTAAGACATGCTGACAAGGACAGAGGCAACTCATTTGAATATTTTTGAGGCTGTTCTTTTCTGATACTGCCCTGGGCTCCTTTTTCCTCATTAAAATTATTTTAGTTAAGTTTTGAGGACTGAAACGAAGGCAACATTTAACTATTTGACCCTTTATTATCAAATACTATTTGAGCTCTTAGACTTGCCTTGTTCTTCTTCACGTATGCTTATGGACCCCGTTCTTTTTGCCTTTTGAATCTCTGCATGGTCGTCTTGGGGCTCAACTCTGACAGCTCCCCATGCCTGTGTGATTTCTAGAGACTTTTCATTAGTTGAAGGTTATTCTTTCTGCCTTTTGTGTGATTGCAGCTTCTGATTTTGGGTCCTCAAAGAGTTCCTGATGCAGCCTCTGTGCTCTCTTCCCACGCTTCTGAGCTTCCCCCTGCACAGGCACAGTTTGCTGTTGTGCCTTTAGTATCATCCCTTTTGGCAGCTGTGAGCTGTTCAAAGCTCTTTTATCCTTCAGATTCTCTTCCCAAGGGACACTCACTGCTCTGCTCCCCTGAGGCTGCTGCTGCTGCTGCTACTTTTCTGGAGTCTATTATCCTCACATCTTACTTTTCTTCAGCTCTGGAATGCTTTCATTAAACAGTTGCTTCCCATATAAACTACTGATACATTCAGATTTTCAGGGAGTCTTTGCTTTCTGGGGAAATTGAATAGGAAGTTTAGATTTCTTCATAATTGTCATCTCCACTCTCCAAAATATAATTTTTGTCCCCAGAATGTTTCAAGAACTGAAGAGTCTACCCTGCATACAGTAGTTCACAGTGGTTAGCCTGGAACATGTGGTGCTGTCTTTTAGATTTTTCTGGAAGCTACAAAACACTGGACCAGTGATCAGGATTTCTCTAGCCCACAAGACTTCTAAAAAAGGTCGTCTCTGAATAATGCTGGAATTGTACTAGGAGGGTGTGCAAACTTAGTAATTGCCAGCACTGAATAAGATAAAGTATAAATTGAAAATGTATTCATAATGATTAGAACTTGAGTGAATGCTTAACATATGGAAAAATAATTAGCTGATTATAATCAGGCATTTTCTTATCAATCATTCTCAATGCACATTTTTTTAAATGTCTAAAGAACTGATTATGTATGAATCTGAACTGTGTTTTAGCTCAGCAGAACTAGGATGTCTGCATGGCTGGACTCCGTTGAGTGCTCTTATCACTGAATGACATGGCCATCATGGAACCCACGGATCTGGGGAAGAAAAAACTCCTTCGTCTGCTAAATGCATTCACTGTAGTGAGGTTTCACTGTCACATGGCTTTCCCAGCAGTGGGATGCCATACTTGGATCTCCTAGGCCACAAGGCCATGACTCCAGCAAAACTGAAACTGAGCCACTCTGAGATTGATACCTCCATGGCCAGGGAAGAGCTCCCAACAGTGTACACAGAGAAGCTGTTCCCAGTCTTGAGGAAGTATTTTATGGAGGTTGGGACTCTTCCATTTTCGGTTGCTACAGCAAAAACAAGCTGGCCCATAACCTTCACCTGCTGATAACCAGAAAACCTTGTGTTTATTACAGCTCGTTTCTCCTCATTCAAAGGCAGCGGTGCCTCAGAGCTTCCTCAGCACCTGGTGGGCCAGGACCCCCCTCAAGTGCAGTGAGAGCCCTTCTCCTTCCCTGCTTCCTCCACTCCATCTGGCAGAGCCATGGGAGCAGCAGATCCCATCTGAGCAGGTCATTATGCTGTATCCCAAGCTCTCTGCAGCGGTTAACACCCACCCCTAGAGTCAGCAAGAGCCCTGCCAGCTGGGACATGGATCCAGCGTGCTGGCACCTCAGAGAGTGCCCACTTCTGCTGCTCCACGAGGTGAGTGATCCTGGGGCAGAGTCTGGGGGGGCTGGGGAGAGGAGGCAGCTCTTTCATTACTGCTGGGAGTGCCTGCTGTGGCAGCTGGCAGCATGCCTCCCCCAGGAAGAACTGTGATTTTGTAGGATGTGGCTGAGCTACATGGCAAGAAACAATTCCCAGGCTGTGACACTGCAGCATGTCAGAGTTCATGTGACACATGCAGCTGTGCTTCCTGTGTGCACAGGATGCCACAGGTCCCTCTTGGAAGTGGGAGCTGTCCACCCCACAGACACAGTATCTGTGACTGCGGGAGGAGGAAGGCTTTATCCAGCAAGGTGAATTGAGTTGACAGTGGATGACTGCCTGTCATGGGGCTTGTAGAGCTCATGGGAGCTGGGGGCAGGGTGTTGTAGGAGCATTTGGGGAGCTTTTATGGCTGCAAAGTAATGCATCTTCTCTGCGAGGTGCTGCCTCCATCCCAGGGCAGCCCTGCTCAGCTACGTTCTCCACAACACATGGGCTGAGCCCTGTAGGGCTGAGCTGGTAAGACCCAAAATGAAGAAATGCTGGCAAAATTAAGGAGCTGAGAAGAGGTGTCCAGTGGAAATGAAATTTCATTTTGTTCAGCACTCCTGCATGGTTTGTTCGCAATCGGAAAATAACACCAGTTGTCCTGCAGAAATGTGACAGAGGAGCTGGGCTGACCCCTGGAATTGCACACAGCAGCACCATGGCCCTGGAGATGCCACAGTACTTCCAGCTGTAAAAATAAAAGCTACCAACCACCACAACTTCCTCCTCCTGCACTGCCCAGACCAGTACTTTTTTACCCCTTGCCTCAAAACAGTGATAAAAACCACCCTAAACCAAAACAAGAAATAACAGTGAAAATAGGTAAAATGTAACCCAAGGAAATCCCTGCTCAGGCAGTAGATACAGCATAAACCAAAGTACTCCTAAAAACTCAAGTGGCTGTGGACAGCTACAGCAAAGTGGATGCTGTGCCCTACAGGGCTCTTGTACTCCTGTGGTATTTAAATCACAAGGCATCATAAAGCAGAGGATTAAAGGGCAGTCTGTAGTTATGCAGGCAGCAATAAATAAGACTCTTCTTGGAAAAAGCAAGTAAATAAACAGAGATGGGAGCTCTACCAAGAGAACAAACCCTAGCTTCTGAATCATGCCTCTCCAGCACCATTCCCCACTTGTGTGTCTACCCATAAGTGTGCCAGGACAGGAACAACAGGGCTTGAAGGCAGTACTCATATATCCTCTTGCTCTCTTAAAGTTTCCCCTCCTTGCTTTGTAGCTAGGACTGGGTAGATCCTCTTGAAACCTCTCTTTTATCCAAATTTAAAATGAATATAACAGCTATACCCCACCTACTGAAAAGGCTTTGTTCAAGAGATGAAAGACACTCATTGTGTGCATGACAGATACTGCAAGGTCTTTAAAAGAAGGGAGTAAATAATAATTTCAAGCTAGGTTGGACAGAGCACTGGTCTCCAGGTGATTTTATGGGTCTTTTCTACCTTCAGATTTCCAGATATTCCCTACAGAAATCCATGGAGTTGAATACTCATGATGAGGAGAGAAAAAGCATGGGGCTTCCACTTCATTCTTTTTGCACAATGGAAACCATTCCTCCAGGTCTAGGTCCTGAACCTTCCTATGCCATAGCTAATGTTACTTTGACCAAAGCACTGCCTGTGCAGTCATGACATGCCCTCAGACATCCCAGGGACACTCTTTTAAAAGGAAAGCTGGACAACACCACTGTGCTGTGCAGGGCTTGGGAATCTGCCTTCACACTTGCTTGGAGTGAGACCTGAAAAAGTCACATTGTTTCCCAGAATGGAAGAACACACGTGTATTTGCAGACAGGTTAAAATGTTTCATTTGGAACTGAATTTTTAAAAAATGTTGTATTCCAAATTCTGACACTGAATTTGAAATACTCAGCATGAGCAGTCATTTCTAAATGTTAAATCAAAATGCTTTGTTCAAGAATGATCAAAACATGACATTTGCTTATTGAAAGTAGAACTAATGCCTCCCTCTTTGCTTTTATTAGCAAATTAAATTCTGTAAGGAAAAATGAGAATAGTTTCACAATTCTTTTCATTTTCTAAGGGATGTAGGTCCTGTCTGAGCCCTATTCCTCCAGACTATTCCAGTCACCTAAATGCTCTTTCACTAAGAGAAACACAAACTGATCAGAAGAGACACAAAGGTGATGCAGATCAGTCTTGCCATCCCTCAGGGTAATGTAGGGCACATGGGCGAAATTAACAGACTTGAGATACTTCTGATGTCATACATTGGCATGTGCATTGTGATTGCTTCTACTGCCTCACTGGAGTGAGATGTGGGCATCTTTCCCCTCCAACATGCAGGAAGGCATCCCAAGGATGTGAGGCAGAAGGTGTTCATGGTGCAATTTGGCCAGACTTGTGTTGGGCTAAATATGTTCCTGGGACACATCATGGTGCAGCCTGTCCTGTGCTGCTTTGTTCTCCACAGCCATGACAAAAAAACCCCCAGAAAAACCCCAAAAAACCAAACTCATTGCTAACCCAGGATTTCTGTGAGATTTCCAAAAGCCTTTCACCTTGGGTGCTGCAGCCTCTCTCTGCTCCCTGACGATGTCCCCACAGGTCTCACCTCACCTCCCCTGCAAAGGTCTTCACCTCTTCTATAGAGGCACTACTCAAAATCAACAAAGGTGGTAGAAGCCAAGAGGACAAGGGTCTATTATTTCTGATCTGTTACTAGCTAGGATCTCTAGGAAGGCAAAACATATTCCTTGCTTCTCTGGAAGGGTCTTCCACCACAGCTTGAAGACCTTTATGGCTGCAATATCCAGATGAGTGAATGCTGATAGAGGCTGAGGAGCAGGTAAGGGTTTACCTGCCCCTATGGGATCTGCCAATGCTGAGCTGACAAGTATGACAGCAGTGAAAGGAGCTGAGCTTGGCTAAACCTGCAGCAAAGGTCTGGAGAAGAGCCTTGGAGAACACAGAAAGGTTCTTGATGTGGCCATGGCTGAGCAGAGTGAATTGTCCCACCTGGCACAGTATGGATATTGTGGATCCAGCTCTGCCATGGGGCAGAGGGGCTCAGGCCATGGCTGTTGCTCATGGGTCTTGGTGCAGGAAGAAAAGCACTGCTTCAGGGAGTAACTCTCAGGAAGAATTAAGTTTAGCAACTTAGCCCATGAGCCTGTTTGCAATATTCTTCATTACAGCCTGGTGTATCTGGGTTGAAAGATGGCTCTGCTGGTGGGTAGCCGTCATCAACCAGTCTCTAAGAGGTGATCCCAGAGCTTGATTAATGTGGCTTCAAGTTAATCTCTTCTTACCTCTGCTTCTGGCTCCCCACTGAGCTGGGGACACACCAAAAGCAACCTCATCCATTATGGATGGGGGGGGTGACCTGCTGTGGTCTCAGCTTTGACCATGGAGTTGAATTCTCTTGCTACAGCCACAACAGCCTGCCATGGGCCACAGCTTCCACCTCCAGGAGTAGTGTCTGTGAGGATGCAGGCTGTAGTAGGAGGAGCGACGGGACAGAAGGCAGTTGGAAAAACACAGTCTGGCACAGAACTGAGGACTTTTTTCATCCCTTACTAGATAGCACAATTTGTGCAGCTGGCATGGGAGATCCTACCAGCTGCCTACAAGGGAATTTCCTGCCATAGTGTAGAGGTTGTGACAGGCAGGTGAGTGCTCCTGCCTCTGCCCACGGATGGAAACTTAACCCAAGGACACCAGGCACTTGATTTTGTCGAGGAGTTTAGTGACAAGAAAGAACCATTCTGATTGTAATGTATCACACTTGAAAGCACAAGATGCAATTCACAAGGCAGAAGAATTCCTTATTCCCCTCAAAAAATGTTAATTATGTTGCCCTCATTAAATGCTAAACATATTGATCCACTGGAGCAGAGAGCACCATATGGTTATTCACGATAAAATACATCTCTGGAGCCCTGTTGCAACAGTGGGACCCTGCTGGAGATGGATGTGGGGAAGGAGTGTGGAGCTGAATGCACACATGTGAAAGCCCAGGTGTTGCTCAGATTGTGCTGGAAGCCAACTTCCTTCCCTGCAAAGAGAAGAGGGTTCAGAGCCAGGTCCAAAGCTGTGTCTCTTCGCTCAGCAGCGACGTGCTGGCTCTGCAGAGAGAGGCTGGAGCTGCGCTGGAGTCCTGTGGGCACACGGAGCCCTGCAGCCCTGCCCACTGCTGGGAGCACACAATGCACACGTGCCAGCTGCCCCCCTGCTCTCTTATGGAACAATCAATGCAACAGTGGATAAAAATAGGTCCCTTCTTTCAGGGGCAGAGAGGTGGCTTGCCTCGATTTTGCTGAGCATCCACTGTTTCTGGATAACAGCCAAGGAGTTGGTGGTCAGATCAGCTTTGCAGCTTCTCCTGATGCTGGCCCAGCTACAGGCCCACAATGATTACTCCCCAGGAGGGACTCTGCCCAGCTGGATCAAGAGCCCCATAACGTGCCCTGTGGGGACTGTTCCTGTCTACACAGCCTCTGTACAGCTGATAGATCGATGATTTGTTCAGCTGTTTTTAAAGCATGCACACTGTGACTGAATGTGTCCAAACTGGGGTTCATGGTGAAAAGGTGATTTTGCTGCCTAGCTTTATCCCAACTGCCTGCTCTGAAGGTAGGACCTGGATCTGGCCGCTCAATTAGCTCCTGATAGCTCCAGTTTACATGCAAAATGGGTAAGAAGTGCATGAAGATCATGGCAAGCAGTGCATCAAGCTGAAAGGCACAGAAGACTTCTGTATATTCTCACAGATCTCTTCTAGGTATGCCAAAGTCACACACATTTGCTGTGTGGGCTGCTGTCATGTCTCTCCTCCAAAGACATTTGCTGAACTTCTTGGCCTTGTGGTCTGCCTTTAGGGTGTCATCAAGCCAACAGGCAGGTTTGGTGCTTCCTCAAAACTGATTCCCTACTGCGGCAGCGATTCTTCCAGCTTTGTACCTTGGAGACTGCGTAGACCTGAGTGAAAACATCTGCTTTCCTTTTGAGAAGGGGATCATAACAGATGAAGACCAAGACCCTGAAGACACCTCATTTCTCAGTTTCTTTTTATTTCATTGTGACTTTGACTCCTAAATCCTTTGAATGCTGAAGGCCCAAGTGACCTGGCTAGATAACACCCCGAGGGTACCTCAGCCTGGCATTTCCTCTAGAAAGCAAAGCTCATTTAAAACAAAACCCCATTAGTCTTGGCTGGAAGCTTGAATTGTCACTGTTTCAAGGAAGCTCCATTAATTATTGTTCCCACTTCACTATGAAAGATCAAATGCTGTGGATCAGTTTTAATTGGCTATTGATTTCTTATGTTATTACCTATGGTTGTGCTGAGATGCTGTCAGATGTACTGGATGCTTTTGATTATTCTTTCTGGCAGCTGGGATTAAAAACAGCAGGCAGACATTTCCTGATCTGTAATGGATTGCTATGGTGTGCCAACAAGAATCGTCAGCTGGATGAATGGTCCTGCCCTGCCTATCTTGTGCTGCTGAGCTGCAGTGCAGTTTTGAAGGCAAATACCGTTAGGGACCAGCCAGGGAAAGAGCGGGAAAAGCATCAGAGAGCATGAGGATTTAGTGCTTGCAGAAGTGCACTGCTGTCAGCACCAAGGCAGGGTGAGCCAGGGAGCAGGGACTTGGGCATGGACAAAGCAGAATCAGTCAGTGATCCAAGGAGAGGCAGATCAGATTATTTTTGCATTGCTGGGGATAACCCCCCAGCAGCCAGCCTCAGGGATATCCCCGTGTGATCCCAAGCAGGCAGCACACACAAACCCTACCTCCACAGCCCCACACACACACAGCCTGCTAATGGCCTCCTGGGACACGCTTCTGCCTCAGAGCCCATCTGGGCATGCCTGAGCCTACTCTGTGACATGCTTTCATTAGCTGGCAGAGTTCCTCCTTGTTTAACAGGAAGAACTCTTTCCTGTCCTCCTGACCCCAAATGACACCTTATTCTACAAATGTCAACTTCCCCTAATTGCACCTTGACAGAGAGATAGGCAAACCCCTCCCTTCCCCTCCAAGGACTGTCATTTAATTAACAGGCAGGTATCTCTCAGGATTTACAGCCCAGCTCTAAGCTGCCACTCTCTCTACTAAGTAACTGAGGCCTGTGAAGGCTCATTCCATTTATCTGTATGTTTCAATAACCGCATTTCTGCTAATCTCCCGCTATGGAGAGATTTACCTCTCGGATTTACCTCTCATGGACCATGGACAGAGCAGTTAATCAAATGAGCAGTCCCCATCTCATTTCTCATTCCCTTCCTGGTTCCTGAGATCAGATGTCTGTGTTGTAGATGACTTCATAGCAGAGCAATACCTATGCTGGCACCATCACCAGTTTCTAGTTTAATCCAACTCTTGTATCTGTCCTACAGACATGACCAGAGATAGCACAGATGAAAGAGAGATCAGAATCAAAGACATCGAGGCTGGCTGGATATCAAGAAGCATTTAATTTCTTCCTCCTTCACAAACTGGGATCATCTCTCTGCAACCTGTTCTTGACATATGTTTTCTAACAGGTTCTTAAAAAAAATCCAGTACTGGAGGTTCCCACAAATCCCAAGCAATCCTTTCCAGTGCTTCTTGTCCTCCTGTTAGATGTCTGAGAGTAAGGGGGAGAACAGTGTTTAAAGGCCATCTTGCACATCTTGCCCAGATGGACATAGCTTCTGGTGCTTGGGGCCATACTATTTGTCCTGCTGATCATGAGGAGCAGACTGGTTTTACTTTGGTTGTGGTTTTTGTTTTCATCATGGGTGAAGAGGTAGATAATGGTTCCTGTCCCTTCCAACTTTTTTTTTTTTGGGGCGTGCTAAGAGTCTAAAGAAAACTGGTATATTACTGAAGGTTAGTGATTGAGGGTCAAATCCAAACCCCTGGATTTTGTTCAATGGATCAATAGCCTCTGAGTCAACAGACATATTTTGAGAGTTCAGCTTGGAGGTGATCTGACCATTTCAGAACACATGAGGATAACAACAACCAATGATCTGTGCTGAGGGAGCTATATGTCCAAGGAAGCACTCATGCCCCCACCTTTGACTCCACACTGGAAAAATCAATGCTGCCATGGGACTGCCCGTGCAAATTGCCACAGATATCTCCATCTTGGCAAATTGCTACCTAAATCCCTTACTGACTTGGTAGGGAGGAGATCACACAAAACAGCTGGGCAGTTGCTGACTGCCTGCCTGATTTGAGTCACACCTCTGCAGAGTTTGTGACTTCTCCAGCTTTGAGACTCCACAGTGCCAGAGGAAGTGTCCTGCTGAGCACCTCCAATGACAGGGTGTATAAACTAGCCTCCTGGACAAGAGTCACTACCCAATGGATGTGAGACATCCAAATATAACTGAAGTGCAAACTGGCAGGAACTACAGAGGAGCTCTGTTTCAGCACAACTGCTTTTCAGTAAGTACCTTGTCATTCAAACCTCTGCTCCTCTGCTAGTGAAAGAAAAACTTGGGGGTCAAGCTGGAGGAAGAAACAACTGGAATTCATACAATTACTTTAGGACTTCTAGTATCACATTCTGCTAGCTAAGGCTGCCCAGCCTGTTACAAAAAAATGTACAGACAGCATCTTACATTAGCTGGAAAAAACAAGTGTGCTAGAACTGAGTGCACCTAATTCCTGCCCTTTCCCCACAACTAAGCATTTCCTAGTTCCTAAATATTTCCTACCCACCCACAGGCTAGGTAACAAAAGAGGAAAAGGGCTATAATGCAGAGAAGGAGACATTGAATTGCACAGACAACTCTCCAGTATTTCAAGATCCATTGCCACTGTAATTATCCATGAGAGGTTTTATCCTGAACTTGCAGAAGTGGACCTAAAACCCAGGGACAAGTAACAAGAGGCTTTGGGCCATGCTGGTAGTCAGGATCAGAACTTTCAATCTCCAGAGCAGCCTTTGACCATTTGTGATCAAAAGACCCTGCATGAGGCAGCAAGGTCTGGATGAAGGATGAAGAGAGGGAGAAAAGCTGTTCCACAGTGAGGAAGCCTTCTAGGGAGACATTGCTGCAACCATCACAGTTGCACAGAGTTATAATGAATGAGGAATTCACTTCAGTTGTGGTGTTCATAGAACAGGATGGGCTGGGTTGGAAGGGACCTTAAAGATCATCTCATTCCAACCTGCCTTGGGCAGGGACACCTCCTACTGTGGTCGCACACAGCCTGAGACAGCCTGAGAGGCCTGCAGCTCTTCCCAGGCTTGGCCTGGGGGGGATTGCAGAGGCCTGAGAAAGGCAACTTTTCTCAGGCTGTGTTGTGTGAGAAAACTTCTGACAGAATGAAAAACAAGTGTCAACAAGGTTTCCACCTGCAGTTGTACGTGATGTTTCTCTTTCAGAGAATTATTTTCTTCCACTCACCAATTAGTTCTTTGTTTATTCTTGTGGACCAACGCAATTCATCTTTGCGATCCTCTCTATAAAAAAGCACAGCTCTTTCTTAATAAAGCTTTTCCTGGTTCTCCAAGCCTCCTGAGTTCATGAGTTTTGTGTTGCTGCGAACTCGGCAGAGACATCCTACTACTCCAGGTTTCTCAGAGCCCCATCCAGCGTGTCCTTGAACACTTCCAGGAATTGGGCACCCACAACTTCTCTGGGCAACCTGCTCCAGTGCCTCACCACCCTCACAGTAAAGTATTTCTTGGTAATATCTAAGCCTATTCTCTTTCAAATTAAAGCCTGTCACTACATGCCCTTGCCCTAAGTCCCTCTCCAGCTCTCTTGTAGG
>VXBQ01014805.1:179604-257665 GCA_013400175.1 Phainopepla nitens | reverse complement strand
CACAGCTCTTTCTTAATAAAGCTTTTCCTGGTTCTCCAAGCCTCCTGAGTTCATGAGTTTTGTGTTGCTGCGAACTCGGCAGAGACATCCTACTACTCCAGGTTTCTCAGAGCCCCATCCAGCGTGTCCTTGAACACTTCCAGGAATTGGGCACCCACAACTTCTCTGGGCAACCTGCTCCAGTGCCTCACCACCCTCACAGTAAAGTATTTCTTGCTAATATCTAAGCCTATTCTCTTTCAAATTAAAGCCTGTCACTACATGCCCTTGCCCTAAGTCCCTCTCCAGCTCTCTTGTAGGCCCCTCTACATACTGGAAAACTGTATCCCCAGACCCTTCTCTTCTCCAGGCTAAACAACCCAAACACTCTCAGCTTGTGTTCATAGGAAAGAATTCCCTTTGATCACTCCCTTCCCCTGGCCTGACCTGGCCTTGCCTCTCTGGGACAGACCAGCCTTTTGGCTACTGCTAGTGCAGCCCTCTGAAATCTGCAGAGCTGAGGAGAAGCCACTCAGAAAAGAGAGGTGACTACATCCACAGCCAGGGAGTCACAACTCCTGCTGAAGATCTCATTTGTCAGTGAGTTTGAGCTGGGATTGCAAAGAGCAAAAATGCACTATACAATCAAGTTTTACACCGCAGGGTGGCAGGGGCAGAGGGCTGGAAGCATGCACATATGAGCTTTTCTACAGGAATGGAGACAGAGCTCATGTGCTCCAGAACATCCCCTCTCCTGGATGAGCATGGGTGGGCTGCCTGGCAGCACAGGCAGACGTGCTGCACACAGCCCAAGTGGAGCCAGCTCTGGGTAGTTGCTGAGTGCTGGGCAGGAGAACCCACGTACAGACATATTAACTCACTGCATCTGTAATGCTTCCCACTGGCTTTTGAGTTTGTGGCAAAGCCAGCATGCCTGGCACCCCAGGACTGCCAGCTGTGCAGGCAGGAACACGAGACAAGGGGATGTCCCAAGTCACGACTGAAATGTTCCTGGGAATGGGATGTCTGCTTGTTCTTTGTAAAAAAAAAAATCAAAGCTCCCAGCTTAGAGCATTATGCTTAACGGTGACATCAGTGGAGATGCAAATAAACTTGTTTTTCCCTCAGAGAAGGTAAAAAAGAGAAATACAGGCCAAATCCTTAGAAAAATTAACAAAACCAACCAAACAAAAGAAGCTAAAATCTGATCTGTCTGCCCAGTTCCCTTTCAGTTCAAGGTTGGCATGGTTTGTTCTCTGCTATGTGGAAAGATTTAGCTCCTATTAAAAGATGAGCTATTCAGTTCCCCTCAGCTCTTGAAGCTTTATCAAAGCCAGTTAATCATGTTACTGATGTTTGCCTAGGCCAGAGCTTTCCACTCCTGTCCCCTGCCAGCAAGGCAACACATGTGCACACCACACACGCACAGGGAAAATTTTTTTTCCACTTTCAACTCGACCAGCAACAGGACATTGCCTATTGTGGCTGTTAGGCCAATCTCTCTTTAACCCCCTTTGCCACACTTTGTTCCTGGGGAGATGTGGTAGCTCCACCAGCATCTCATGAAGGAGCAGGATGATCTCTACAGGCCAATCTCACATCTCATTGCTAGCACAGTGGTGGCAACAGTGGGAGGAACTGTCCTTGGTCGTGGCAGGCCCGAATCCTGTGCTGGAAGGCTGCTGAGGCCAAGAGCCATTTGAACCTGGCTCACACCAGGGTGTGAAGTCCAGAATTCTGTCCCTGACACTGGGTCTGTTTTACTTCTGCACTGAAATTCCACCAGTTGCTGCTCTGTCCTGCTTCTCCTGAGGGCTTCAATGGGGGCTGTTCTTCCCTCTGGAATGGCTCTATCCACACACACACATATCCACCAAGTCAAGAGGACTGCCTTTTCCCACTGAGTTTGGGAGGGCTTCTTCTAACTTTATAACAGTGATGGCAGGACCCAGACATGAAGAGCTCTCTGGTTCCCTTTTTGCTTCCTGTCAGGGTCACTTGAACTGACAAGTTATCTCATGGCCTGTGCTTGGGTGGACACTGCTCAGGGACACATTTGGAGATGGCCGGTGCTCACCAGAGTGTTTCAGGAGCTGCTGCAGGTATTGGTAGCTATGTCCCTCCATCCTGCAGACCTGCACTGGTCCCAGGGAGATTCTACTGGGTTAGGCTGCCAGCATCTGCTGTGCTTTCTGGGCTTGTGCAGTGTGAGTGAGGCAGCTGCATCCTCAAAGAGCTGCTCTGTACCAGCAACCTGACAAGGACCCTAGGCTGGCCTGTGACCTGGTTGGGACTTGCAGCTCGAAGGTGGGCCAAAGAAGGGGAAACCACTCCTGCCTGGCAGAGAGACTGGGCTGGAGAGCCAAGGAGCTGTGTGTGGAGAGACCCTGCCATGCCCCGTGTGGGGCAGTCCCTAAATTAGCTATTCCAGGAGGAAAGGAATTTCTCTAAAGCCTTACCCTCCTCAGCCTCCCCCAGACCTCCCCACCCACTTCTTACTCTGAAGAGACATCTGTTTCTCTCTGGTGTTTTTGCAGGTCCCTCTGCCACCCCAGCCGAGGAAACACCCTGGGGCCCACCCAGATGAGCTGAGAGAACAGTAAAAAATGGGCCATAAAAGCAAAGAGGAGGAGAAGCTGTGGACACTCAATCCAAGCCAAACTGTATGGACTGGCTCTCCAGGCCATGTCCCACTCCTCTCCACAGGTGAGCGAGCGGGCGGCCGCGGTGTGAGAGGCGATCACCCACCTATACAGACAATGTCCATGAAGCCGTACATTCCATAGCAGATCTGGAAGAGCAGGTCCTGGCGCTGCCACTTGGCTGAAGGACTGAAGGTCGACCAGATGAGCCACGAGATACTGGCGATGAGGAAGAGGGAACCCAGGATGGCTGCTGCTATCTGAACCTTCTCAATGACTGTCAGAGAGATGGCCTGCCACTGTACAGGGAAGGGACAAGAGGGAGGGAGGAAGGACAAAAGAGAAGAGATTATTTACATGGAGCACATCACTGCTTTTCACCATTGCGGTGCCTTTGGAGATTCAAAGCACATCTATGGGCATAGGTGCTTTTACCCCGTCCTCATCTGGGATGGAGCATGGCAGTTGTTCAACAGTGCACGGCCCTGGGTTTCTTGACAGCACTGCTGAAGAGGCAATGGAAAGGAATTCTGCATTTCACCAGGAAAGCACAACAACCTGAGTGAGGCAGGATGGATGAAGGCAAGACACCAAAAATAACATCCCTGGGACAGTAGATCTGTGATGGCCATCACAAACTGTAAAGTTCAGTTGTCCCCCCAAATAGAGGCCAGGCAACATTCTCAGTCAGGGCATCCCAGTACCAAAAGAGTAAGAATCTCAAAGAACCAAGCTTTCTTTTGAAGGCCTTACATGAGCTGGCTCTGTGCCGCTTTGTGAGATCTGACATGATCACAGCCCTAGGTAGGATCTCACAGTGGCAACTCACATCCCACAGAACTTGCTACAAACAACATAAGTTGTTGTGGTCAGGACATCCTGCCTTTAGATGATGACATATTCAGGCTGTGTTCCAAGGTAAACGTCAATGCTTCTTCCTCAGAAAAAGAAAAAAAATAGAAAGAACTCCTCCAAATCCATTCACTTTGTCAAATAGCTTTGTATAAGCTACGCTATAAATATCCTAAACCCGGACTCCTCTCTGTTATCCAGCATAAAACCTCCCCACTCAGATTTACACTGCTGAGAAAACTGTCCTATAAAACCAAGAGCAAAAATTGGTGTCTTTAACAAGACTGGGGGAAGTGGTCCATAGATTCTCCTGCAAATCAAAAATCAAATGTGTAAATAGGCTGAGGAGAGACAGTCTCTCCTGGCATCAAAGAATATAGGCCACCTCTAGCTGTGAGATACATGCCCTTGAAATCACAGTGGGACTGGCAGGAGGATAAACAAATATGGACTTCAGCATCCTGCAGGTACAGAGGATTCAGAGGAGCTGAAAATCTTTAGCCTAGTCCAAATTCAGTGTCCCCGTGAAGTGACAGTCTTATGAGAGCTCAGTGCCCTGCATGTTTGTCAAACATATCCTAGGACAGGAGGATCACCCAGCAAGCCTTGTCCCATCCTTCTGCAGTGCAAGAAAGGATTTCAAGTACTGGATACCTCTTTAATGCCCAGGCCAGCCAGGAGCTAGCAATGTTTTTTTGCTAGGACTTTTAAACCGTGGCTGAAGGGCGAGAAGGACAAGAAGTGACTTGTGCTAGTACAGGCATGCACGGCACTGCTGCCAGTCCAATGACCAAACCCCTGAACTGAATGCACTCCCCTGAAAAGGGCTGCATTTGGAGAGGAACAAACAAGAACTTCAGCTGGAGGCTGAGGTCTGTGGGTTGCAGCTGAAGATTATTCTGCCTCTGCCAGCCTTGCACCTTGGCTTACATCCTGCAAGGGCAGAGAGCCCTCAAATTGTCTACCATGGATGTGCAGCCTCAGTGAGGTGGGTGGTACCAGCTTATTTAGTAGCTGACCACAGAAATAGCCACAGAGCTGCTGAGCAGAGAGCTTGTTCCCCACTGGAGCGGGACTGGGCTCAGCCAAACCCAGTCACCTCCCTGGGCTCAGCTGCTCCTGTTCCCTTCCTGCCCTCTGCCCCAGCAGCTGACCCAGGCAAAGGCAAGCACTCAGCACTGGGGACACTCAGTAATCTTTTTAACAGCCCATCCCCACTCTGCCACAGCCCAACCTGCTCCATGCCTCCACCAACTCCATCTGGCTCCTTTGTGCCACTGAGAAGGTCACACACTGAACAGCCTGGAAGGCCCAATGCTGCAGGGGTGCTGAGTCCACAGGAGAGGCACAATGGTGCAACTCCTCTCCTGACATAAAGCAGAGCAAACGCCACCCAGCACCCATCACAAATTTGGCTTCTGAGGGTGGGATAAACAGCTCTGCCATCCTCCCATCAGCTCTTCACCTTTGTTCTCAACAGCACCACAAGTCAATGCAGGACAAATTTGCAAGTAATGCCATTAGCCCAGAGCTCCAGAACTAAATTCATGTGGTAGGGAGGGAGCTTGTCTATGTGCGTGGGGTTACAGTTTCATCCCTGCAGCTTTCTCCAGACCTCATCTTCCCTTCCACTGCCTGTGGAGTGGAATCATCACTGAGATGATCCCTCAGAGGGAATGGGAGTGCTGGGAGCACAGCCTGGTGCTGCGTGCGAAGGCTTTACTGCAGGCCCCTCACACTGACCCATGTGTGCCTGTGCCAGCCAAATCATTCTGCATCATTTCTCTCTCTTGAGGAGGTAATGGACTGGCTCCTCACCATCTGCCTGGCACACTGCAAGGCCTCTGGTAGCAACAGGTCCTTCCAAGGTAGCAATTAGAGACGAAGAGGAGAGAAGAAGGAACTGTTCTATAACTAGAAGCCATGTACAGCCAACACCATGGCTTTGCAGAGAAAGGGAGGCTTAGGTGTAGCCCTAAATACACTGTCAAAGGGGATGGGGGGCTCAGAGAACAGAAGAGTTACACCTGAGTGCAGACCTCAAACCCTGCTCCCCTTGGCTGGGAACAGAGAGGCTGAAACACTGGCAGGGACAGTGCCTGACACTGCTCAGCTGGCAGCAGCTGCTGGGAAGTTCACTGTCCTGATAATGAAGAGCCTGGAGTCTGTCAGCTGTGCCAGGGGGTAGGGGCCTCTCCCCCTGCATCTGGCACTAAGTGACAGTGACACACACACAGCAGCAGTCCTCACTCTGTTCAGAAGGTGGCACTGGGGTGTGATTACCCTCTGGCAAAGAGGTAAATGGGTCAAAGCTGAACATTGGGGAAAACAACCAGCTTGCAGAAGAATTTAATATTTTCCAGGGAATAAAAAAAAGAAGTAATAAATGTAATAAATGTTGTATTTTCTCTGGCAACCCTGAGAACTGCAATTTAGTGTCCCACATCTAGCTTGTGCCACTAATAACTAGAGTCATTATTTTTGATCTTTTAATTCCATTTTACTACACATATTAGCATATGAGATAGAAGATCTCAGAGTGAGACAGAAGATAGAGCCTGTTACCACCAGGAGTGCTCAGACAGAAAGGTCCAAGAGCTGTTCAGAGGCGGAATGTGCTGATGAATTTCAGCTGCAGGAGCTGGGCTTGATACATCCCTGCACTGGTAGCCTTAGGAGCTCACTTCAATCACAGCACTGTGTCTTTCAGATTTCATAATGGCCCTTAGAAAATCACCCCTTTTCCTAACCCCTCTCCACCCTCATTATGGCCAGCAGACCAGGGATTTGGTAGGTGACCCTATCATTCTTGAGTTACCTCTTGAGCTGCAAAGAGAGTCCCTTTACCACCACATCCGAAACCCCCAAAGCTCTTTGTCTGAATGCCTGGCAGCAGACACAGCCCCGTCCCTCCAAATCTCCAGCTCAAATGTTCAAGATCTAGCAAGATCACAGTGTCAAGCAATCCCACCTTGTGGGGAGAGACCTAAAGCTGAGCCCTTCTTCCCTCAGCTGATAATGAACTCGAGCTCCTGGTAGCCACTGAGCTGCACTGAAGTGCACCTTTAACAACTCAGCTCACCCAGGTTGTCAGCCAGGGACATGACCTTCAGGCAGGTAGAAAGCTCTACAGATGCTCTGGCAGAGCTGAACAGGGCAGAACTAAGGACTTGGTGGTACCAAAAAGCTTTAAAGGCTTCTACAGGATAACAGCATCAGCTTTGTGAGCTCCAGACTCACAGTGGCTTCAGAACATGCCCAAGCAGCTCTCTGTGATGGTCTGCCACCTGCACTGGAAAAGTGCTCCAACCCTCCAAATCATTCTGGAGAAGCTGTCTGGAGCTGTCTGTCTGTCCTCTGCTACCACCCCCATGGGCCAAGCACTTTGGCACACCACCCATGTCTGCAGGTCTCTCTCTCAGACCAACTTCCCAAGTTTCCCCATTTTGCCCAAATCACAAAGCTCTGCAACCCAGATGCCTCAGAAAGGGTTCTTAGGAGCTCAGGTCTGACATATGTGATGACTTCAGTCAGGGTCCCAGCTGGTACTGGTGCCTTTGAGTCATGTCCCTCCTTCTCTCGCACTGTTTCATAACCTGCAAGTTGTACTTGAGACAAACCCGTTTCCCTGTTTGCTTCAGTGCTTCTGCTTAGAGGCTTGTAAGCAAAAACCTGCTAATGTAACACAGATGAATAATGTCATTACTACAGTATTTAATGCCTGATCTGTATTTCCCTTTCTTTGGCATCTGCAGTCTACAAAGGTTCCCAAGCACCAGCATGAGAATATCCAAGGCAGATACTGCCTGCAGAAGATGTCTATGTCTTACTGCAGCAGCTTGCAAAGAAGTCTCGTTTGCTGGAAGAGCCTTCCTGCACTCCCCTGAGAGCTTCTTCATGCCTGCCTCAGGCAGTTCAGTTTATTTTTATTGCTGTATCTGACATGTCCCCTTAATACACATCATTAACATCCTGAGCTGTACTCGTCAGCAATTTAATTCTCAGACCCAGGGTCACAAGCAAGAGGAGGTTTTTCCTAGAAGGCTTGAGAGGATCATTTGTAGCACTGCTTAGGTGTGGCTTTCCCCTTGCTGCTGTCCCAAGACCCTGGCCATTCTCCTCAATTATCTTCTGGAGGATGGCTATTTTTTCATAAATTTGCCAAGCAAAATTAGGCCACTGCTGTGGCACAGCTTCCCTGTTGTACACTTACAGATGCTGTGGCTTATTCAGATACTAGAAAAGCAGCAAGGAGGAGGGAGGGTCCAGCAGGGCCATGTAATGGAAACATGCAATGAAGAAAACCCTCCTCATCCATGTGCCGCAGTATCTGGTAAGACTCAGGCTACAGCACCAGCATCCTGGAAAATTTCCATTATTTCAGGCCGCAAAGGCCTTGAAGTCTCTCTTGCAGTGACTGACTGCACCCATTGCTTGCGGATGCAGCTGAAGCTCAGCAGAGACCAGCAAAGCTCATACTCAACACAACTGATTTAGCAGGCTGGGACAACCACGAGACATCAGTAAACTTGCCTCAAGCTTTTTAGCTCAGGATCTCAGGTGTATAGATTAAATACACCTCAGAGGCCCATCAAGGCAGATACCTACTCCACTATGTATCAGCACCAGGGTGCAGGCAGTACTCTCATGTGCTTCTAAACCCCTGTGCCTTCAGAGTCTTTTTAAAATCATGGGCTTTACACAAGTATTACAATGGAGGGAGGTATTTAAAGCCTCCAAGCCCGTGACGTCTGTCCTGACGAACAGATGGACGGACGGACGGACGGATGGATGGATGGATGGATGGATGGATGGATGGATGGATGGATGGATGGATGGATGGATGAACGGACAAAAGCTCCGGATTTCCCGGTTGTTCACAGTTGATGGGAATATTTTTGCTCATTCACTGCCTAACTGCTGCTTGGCAGGACACCTGCTATGCTGTCCAACAATTTCAATCCCCCAGTCTCAGCAGGTTAGCAGTGTTGGTGCTTTAAGACCTTTGCTCTTAAACGCCTGCAATCCAGGGATCAGGGAGTGGGGTGGGTTAATTTATAGGGATTAATTCTGCCAGAATAGCAGACTAAAGGTCTCTCTCTGGATGGAAACATCATAATAGCCTGGAGGCTGGAAGGAGCCTGTGTTAATTATGCATGAACCCGGTTGTAACTTCTCTACCCACACCATGCGTCTCCAGACACATCTGGCCCATGCTGTGCTGCTAAGCACTCCAAAAAATGTGCAGCAGATATCAAAATGGGCAGAGAAACACGCAGGTCTCAGGGAACATGTGGGTGTTGGATGTGCTGCTCTGCTTGGACCAACTGGACATGCTTCAGGGAGCCCAGGGTCTGCCAGCTGCCTGGATTTGGTTTCCAGCAGTTTATCAGATGAGAGGACACAGGAGAGAGGTAGGCCATGCTCCTGGTTAGAATCTAGCCAGGCTCAGAGCATCACTCCGACAGGTTATATCTGACAAGGACATCTGACTTGTGTGGTCCTTGTCTCTATTATGGCTGGAAAAAACAGATGACCTTGACTTCCCTACATCATTTGCCCTCCAAAAACTGTGCTTGGGAAATTCAGAGGCTTCTTGTAAGAATAAAACTGGGCCCAAGTTCCAGCAGACCTTGAGAAGAAAGGTCAGGGACTCTGAGATATGCTTGTATGTCCAGCTGGCCCGTGTTATCCACACGTGGGGTGAAGACCAAGCAGAAAGGATGCTCCTCCCGCCTGCACATGCTGGGCCTTGTTATGGGATACAGTGTTGGGGCATCCTAACTCCTGTATCCTCTCTGCCTCCTTTTCCCAGCATCTTACCAGATGGCGAGAGCCACTGAGAAAAAAGGCATTCACAGTGATGGGTTACAGGGGACCCAAGCCCTTAGTCCTGGTAGGAAGTCTTGGCCTGGTGCATCAGCCACTTCCCACAAGATTTTGCAAATTAATGCCAGTGGAGCATCTGCTTCCCAGCAGTGCCTTTGTGCTGGCACCAGACAGGGCACTCAGGCACGCAGCTGTAGCTCTACACACTGCATTTGTTCCAGGCCAAGTGGCTTTTCACTCCAGTTGCTTCTTCCCATCTTCCAAATTTCGCAATGCTTCTGTGAGAAGCACTGTGAAGCTTAAGCCAGCAATGTGAAGGCTCCAAGCCCCAGATCTGCACAGTCCTCTGGGACCCTTGCTCCTGGAGCTGAGCTCTCTAACTCAGTTGTTTCCACCACTCAGTTTTTTGTGTTCATGGCAAAGGACAGCAGATCAGGCCACTTTCTGACAGGGGAACCCAGAGAGAGAAGCTTTGCACAGGCTCTGAAAGGTGTGTGTGAGGTGGGAGCTTGTCCATGAGCAGCTCCAACAAATTTTAGCTGAGTGAGGAACAGGAGGAAAAGTCACGGACCCATTGCCCTGAGCCACCTGAATGTGCAGAGCATTTGGAAGTCATTCATTAAAGGCAGTTCTGGAGACACAAACACTCACAAATTTGTACTCACAAACCTTCAAGGCTGCTCAGCATTGCATCCCCAATCTGAGACACAGGAAGCATTAGGGCACTCATGGAGCAGCTTTCCAGAAATAAACAAAAGCTGCTTTGTCCACATCTCCCCTCCTGTGTTTCAATCTGCTCTGAGTTACTAGAGCCAAGAAATTAAAATATTCTGGGTCTGAGGCTTGGGATGAAACTACTGATGTGTCCAGCCCATGGCTCATGGAAAATTGAATCAGAAGCTGTAGGGACTCAGAGAGTAGGCAGGTTTTTCTTCCCCCTCAGCAAAGTTTACCAATGATTTCCCCCTGATTTTACTACTTAATTTCAGTCTGGAGTCCTAATGGGCTATCCCTCTTTCCTCAATGTGGTGACCTCAGGCCTAGAAAAAACTACACAGAGATCACAGTTTAAAGGAGAGAACAGCAGCTTGCATTCCCCCACTCCCCTGTAGAACTGGGCACCATCACCAGCACTGTCCATCACCAGCACTGTCCATCACCAGCACCATCCTTGCCTCCTGGCAGAGAGCGACCTGCAGAGGGCCAGGCACGTGACAGACCAAAATCCCTGCAGACATGACCCTGGTCTTAAACCACTGTAATGCCTCTCCAGTCCAGATGATGCTGATTAAGCAGTAGTGCCTGGATGTAATGTGTTTCATTATGGCCCAGGCACTAATGGTGCTCAGCAAAGGCATGCAGCAATTGATGCATCTTCAGGCACTGCCCCCACAATAAATCAATAGCTATTAAGGATAATTTATCCCATTTTTAATACTCACACAGGTTTCCCCATTCTGAATCCTGATTTTAAATCACCAGTCTGTACTGTAACTTATTCAACTACAATGCTTTTCAGATAAGAAAGAATGTGGGTCCTTGGATGACTTTCACAGACACTCACATCAAGTTGTGCTTTACCTGTTGTGTGCACGTCTGCAAAAGTCCATCAAGAATCAGGCTTGAAGAGTGTCAGAGTAATACCTCTTGTGCCATGCCATGATTGTGGGAGAGAAGTGAAAAAGGTGGTGAGATCAGAGAGGAGAGCTCTAAGAACCCTCCATCTGCCTCCTCCATCCCTTATGCCAACTCAGCGGAGTCTCAGCAGGAGAAGATCAGGATTAATGGCACAACTATAAACATGTGGAGTCTCAACGGCTCAGTCACAGACTGTGTGCTCTGTTGCGGTAAATCCCACAATGGCACTGTCCTTGCCTGGCCCTGGAGACAGGCACACCTGTGGTCTCCAGTGGATGAACACATTTGAATGGCTGTGAGGTGTTATAGCAGTATTGTGGAATTTTCAACAGGAGGCAAGTGCATATAGGAATTGCCAAGGACAGAAAGAGCAGACTCCCGAGGGATGCTCCCAGAACCACTGAGCAGAACATGAGGCTTCTTTGGACCAGCCCCTGGCAATCCTTTCTAAGTGTCTCAGACATATGAATCCCTGTGCACAGGGAAGGAAAACCCACACAGGTAAAATCCACTTGCTCCCAGAAACAAAAATTGAAACAAGAATAAATAGACTTTGAAATGTCTCTAGTACCTTTACCTGCAGAGGGTTCTTTGTGCTTATGGCAATGACGTGATACTTGTAGTAACACAGCTCACAGCTCCAGCAGCCTCTCTCACTAATCCATTTGATCAGACATGGCTGGTGCGTGCACTTCACAGATCCATCGCATCGACACGGGCTCAGCAGCTCCCCCTGAAAGAGACAGACAGCATCAGCGAGGCTTCCCTCCTTCCACAGGCACAGCACAGCACACATGGCATGGCATGGCAGAAGCTCCCTCACCCACCATTGGAATGTTCTTCCTTTTTACCTGGTTTGGCTCAGGCAATCGTGCTGCTTCCATCCCTTTTCCCTCTAATAATAATGCTGGGCTGATGTGAACTGTCAGGGATGTAAATGGTCTCAGATACGTGCCTTGTCACCACTGAAGGAAAAACCAGATGAGCACAACCCTTACCAGACTCCTGAGGACCCACACTGACCCCAACCAGTGGACACACCTCTGCTGGCAACCAGATGCCAGTGGTTCATTGCTCGGGTTTTTGTCTCTCTGATATCTATTGTAGAAAGTGAGGTTGGTGGTGGTGATAAGTCAAGGGTCCTCAAATTTCTCTCCCACGCTGTCTAATTTCCCTAGGTAGTCATACTAGTGAACTATTTGCACCCTAGAAGCAAGCAAGATGGAGAGCAAATTGTGTCCTGGGTGGTGACCCAGATGGTTATGAGTGGTGGCCAAAACACTGAACCTCCTGGCTCCCTTGTTTCTGGTGTAGCTTTTAACAGAGTATCCACAAAAATCCCATATTATTCAGATCCATCTGCTATCATTATATTAACCATGGGACTAAATTCCTCTCTGCACACAAGCTCAGGAGCTCTTTATAGCTGTTTGCCATTGTTTATTTAGGTTAGGAGAGAGCCATTACATTTTACTCCTCACTGTTTAGTGTTTAACAGCCATAGTATAGATTCCAGTAGTGTATTTCGTTGTGCTCCAAGATTAAAAAGCTTTTAAAGGCAGAATAAGAATATCTATGGGACAGGAAGGCTGAATCATACTTTCAGCACTGGGGAGAAGATAGCTGCTCTTACAGCCCAGAGCAGGCTCATCTCTAGCCTCATGGAGCACCAGGAGACCAGACCCTGGCATTGGACTCTGCTGGATACGGTAAAAGACATCCATTTCCACGTGCCTCAGGTTATGAACCGGATCCTGCTCTTGCTCACCCTGGTGAGAAACTGTCTCAGCTTCAAGGTCACTACTTCAGGTCTCAGGACCTGAGGAACTGAGGACCATGCCAGGCAAGAGTGATACTTCTTTTTAGGAAACCTAATGCAAACATGTTAATCATTTCATTTGCTTCAGCTAGGTGACCTAAAAATGTCATCTTTCATGAAATTTTAGCAAAACTGTAAATAACTGTTTATGTTACAAACCCAGCCTTGGCTCTGCTTGTTACTGGTTTCATTACATATTGGAGGGGATACAAAGGGAGAAGGGGAGCAAGGAGGGTTGTAGGCTCTATGAATCTTTGACACCTGGAAAGGGGTGACATGACAAACCAGAAGAAGGGAAGCAGGGAAGGATAAGATAGGAGAAAGGTGCATGTGGGAATGAGCACTGACATTTGGCACTCAAATTCCCCATGTGAGATCCCATTTGAGGGGCTCAGGTTTGGCTGTACATGTTTGTGCCCTTGGCTGAGACTGGGGTGGGACAGGAGCCCAGAAGAGCAGGCACTGCCAGACAGGATGCAAAAGGGGAGGGACCAGAACTTGGCACAACTCCTCGGCTTCCCCGCTCGCCAAACCTCTTCCACGCCAAGAGTCAGCCTGGTAAAAGGACCACTGCTCTGTGCCTCTGGTCAGCCCTTCTCATCTCTGTCCCCAGTGCCTCATTTTCTCAACAGCTTCACTCCTCAGCACACAAGCGCAGCCCCAGCACTAAGGAGGTCATGCAGAAACCTCCCAGATCTGCAGCATCCCTGCCTTTCCACCTCACTGCACACCGGGGTCTCTTGCAGGGCTCAAAATGGTGAGTGCAGAACCTGGGCTTTGTCTAACGAGCAGCTGGAGGCATCGATGATGAGGGATCAGGAATGGAGCAGAACAGAGCAGGAGCTAAGAGCAACAACCTCCAGGCAAAGGCAGAGGAGAAAAGCTGTAGCTACAGCCTGGACTAGCGTTGGCTTCTGGGGCTCTGTAATAAATGAGTCTATGAAATCTGAGCTTCTCTCTTCAGAGCCAAGAGATGTTCATAGATGTCCTACAGCACCACAGGGACCCAGCCTCCCTCCCTAACTGGGATGCTCAAACAGACAGTCCTGCCAGCTCCTACAACCTCAGGATTCAGCTCTGGAGATGAAACCCCCAGTAACTTGATTTTAGCGAATCTAGCAAAAACTCAATTTATCACATTTTCCCCAGCTGTCTGAAATATTACACCCTTGTATGTGGCACATAGCTATTTTTGCATACTGTGAAGCCCAATTCTGTCCACAGCAGGCATTTGTAAAACGCTGCCACATGCACACATGCACATGTGCACTCCTGTACCAGCAGAAAAACAAACACCAGGGGCATATTAAAGGAATAAATCCTTTGTACAGCAAAGTAGAAGGAGAGTCATTGCTGGCTGTACAGAGAGCTCAGGAAGAGACCATTGGCTGTGATACACAGGAAGGTTTTGCTGTACAGAGTCCTCTCCTGCTAAAAGCTACAGGAACACAAAAGCAAACCCAAAGTGAGACACAAATCACAACAATTAGAGATGGAAATGAAATCCCTAACACCCATTTTTGCAGGTTTGTAGAAGATGGGTCTGCACAACACATTCTCTAGTGCTCATACAGCACCATTCCCACCAATTCCCTTTGGGGACTGCTCTCCAAAAACCCTTTGAAGGGTCTGTATTTCCCTACTTCACAACACTTATTTTTGCAATTTCCCATTGCAGAGTTATATCCCATCACTGGGATGAGTCTAAGCAGCATTTTTTTTCCTTTGTCAGTAACTAGTGGAGAAATGCTCCCTAGCTGCAAGCTTCCTCCTCAGCTTGCTCACTACCAGCTTTTTCTTCTGAAACACTCAAATGTGTTTCAGAGTCAGGGCACCTGCCTTTTTTTTTTTTTTCCTCCCTGTTATCCAATTAGTAAAAAATAGAGTTAGCAAAAAGGGAAGGGTGCTCTGGCATACAACCATTTCAACATACACATGAAATACTCTTCCCTACTTCTGAAAAGAGTAATATACTAAGCAATTAGGTATAATATTCTTCCCTATTTCTCACAGTGATGGGAGCTTGTCTCAGAGAGCAGCAAGGGCGAGGCCAGGCTGAACTGGCTTTACCCTGAGGAGGACAATACTGTTGGAGATGCACCAGTAGTGCAGGTCTCCTCCAGCTCTGTCCTTTCCGTCCGGTTCCCCAATCTGTACCCGCTGCAATACGTCAGAGTGGTTAATGATTATCTGGCCCCTGCTATTTAAAGCCTACTGGGAGGAGTGCTGAGAAAGGATGGAAAAAAAAAATTACTGCCCGTGCGTGCTTGTGGTGCTCGGTATATCCAGGGAGAAAATAACCACGTCAGGAGCAGCGTCACCCCTGTTGAGTGTTGGTGGCAGTGTTTTGCCTGGCTTTTATCTGTCATTCATCAGTGCTGGGAGCCCATCCACACATTGCTACCACAGCTGCAGCTGCTCCCCCACCAGCAGCAGACATGGGATGTGTTTCCCAGGCGCGTTCTTTTAACTGCAAATAAAGTACAGCAAATTTGCCCACCCAGTCTCCTTTAACCTCCTTTAAGGGTAGGGCTGGGGATGATGGTATCACTGGGCCAGGATGTGGTTGGTCTTCTGGGCTGGCCCAGCTGTGCTGACCTATGTCTGGTGCCTGGGCTGCTCCTGAGCACTAGTTCAGCTGGAAAGAGCCATGTTACCAATATCCTGCTACCACAACCATTAAAGCAAACATTTTGAAAGCCAGTGCAAGCTGTACAGAAAAGCAAGACAGCTGATAGTGATCTTAAAACCTGCAGTTTTTCCTTCACCTGTGCATTTTCCCTGCTCAGGTATGCAAAGCAGCACAAGCGTTAGGCACAGGAGCAGTGCCCTGGGCGAGAGCAGGTCAATGATAAGACGCTGAAGGAGTTGTCCCATCACAAGGGCTGCCATCTCTCTCTGGGGGTGTACATGCAGCTGCTGCTGCTCACAGATCTGCATGCATGCATCTGACTGCTAGCATTTATCTGAGTTTGTCTTGTTTGCAAAAGGAAGCCAGAGTCATTTAATTTCAGGTCTTCAGCTGCATCCCCTAAATATACTTAAATCTTCACATTGAGTTTAAATGCAATGGGAAGTTTTATTACAGCAAATAAATGCCAAATGATTTCTATATTAGGAACATTATTGCAGACAAATTAAGACCAATGGCAAAGAGAAGCTCATTGTTACAGAGCTGGTAAACTTCAATAAACATGTACTAATGACCACTCTGTCTTCACACACTTACAAGAGCTGCCCCTCTATCCTTGTGAACCAAACACAGGTTATTACCAGCATCTCAAATGCTTCTCCATGCATTCAAGCACTGTGCCAGCCAGCAACAGGCAACAAGGGACATGGAATAGGAATCTATATGTGTGTGTGTGTATATATATGTATTATACTGCATGAAATTCTCCAGCACTGAGGGAAATGGACACAGAGTGTGGACCCAGAGAGGAGTGGACCTAGGTCTCCTGTGGTGTCAGGACAGCATAGGATGTGGTTATGTATGGGGCTCTGGTGAGATGGCATTTCCCCAGGCACCTCAGCAGAGCTGGGTGCTGATCCCAATCTCCATCTTGGCAGAAATCTGCTGAGAGACTTTTCTTGTTCCAGCTGGGGGAATATCCCAACTGGGCACCTCCCTAAAATCTGGATAGCCTATAGGAAAATCTATGCAAGTGATTAGAATAAGAAATCATCTAGATTGCCATTTCTGTGACCAGAATTGGCTCATCCCACAGCTCTCCCACAAGACCTGATATCCCTGTGGCATGCAGAGACAGCACTGCCCATGGCAGGCAAGATCTCTGTGCCCTGGGCTGCTATGAGTACCACCATCCCAACAGCAAGAGAAAATGCATCCCCATAAAGGAGAAAAATCCAGCTCTGGACAATTGTTTCTGTTGCTGTTATTTTAAGCCTGTGACTGCCTGGATGAAGCCTCTGGTGTGTGCTCTTGGCCTGGCAGCTCTCTGGGTCAGGATCCTGTCTCTGCAGGGCTCAGCTGTGGGAGAGGTGTGGGCCCCTCTCTAGGATTCCTCAACCTCTTGGCAGTACGAAGGAGCAGCCACAGCTGGGCATGTCAGGCTGAGGGCTCTGAGATGAGTGGGGGCATAGCTCTGCCTTTTTCATGGTTTTCTGCAATTTTCAATGGGTATTAGCTGTTCTGGCAGCCCTGTGAATGGGGCACTTATCTTTCACAGGGCGATGAGAAATCCAGCAACAAGCCTCAGGCATCTCTGCCTACAGGCTGGGTGTGAGCAGACAGGGATGTCAGCTTTAGTGCACCCAGCAAAACCATCACACACCCCTCTGGGACCATCGGGAGTATTTTGGTGATGTCTGGGAGTGTGGGTGCTGGCTGGGAAAGGGATGTGTCTCACAAGGTCCTGAGCTGAAACCCAACATTTGTTCTACAGTGAGTCTTGTCTGAAAAGCCATCGCCTCTGCAGAGCTCCTGATGCACCAAAAACAACACAAATTGCCTTTCCACCCACAGAGGCTGCTGCTGCAGCACCTGTGAGGAGCACTGGGGCTGCCACGCTGCTCAGGCTTCTTCTGCACCTCTCTGATGAAAACATGAAAGGTTGCAGCCACAGCTGCCAAGAGGGCAGGGTGGGGCCTGCTTTGCATCCTGCATCTGCTGGAAGACTCATCCCACCACTATCACAAGAGGCAATTCCCAGCTGAGCAGCTGATGGCCACAGCCTCTGGCTTTACCATGGACCAGGGAAATCGTAAGTTTTCTCTGCTCTTTCCCATTGGCAGTGTTTTGTGCCTGTCACCACTGATGAGACAGACAATGACAGAGGTGTCAGCTCAGAATTTGGGAGTGGGATGGAGAAGTGGGAAGGGAGACTTTCCATTTTATGAGCATTACCATTCCCCCTGGGGACTCTTCTGTCACTGCAGAGCTGAGGGACCATCACCTCATCTTGCTGCTCATCAGGGTAGGAATGAAGCTTGCCTATGTTTTAAGTCAAAACACAGTTTTTTGGTTGAAGCAGATGATTCAAGAGTCTCGGCTGTGCTGGAGGCAGACAGTGGGTCAAATCCCTGTATCCTCATGCCCAACAACAGTGCAAGGATGTGGGGCAGAGGCATCTGACCAGTCCCTTCTCAAGGCTGTTGAGCAGGGAACAGGAAAGTCCCAAGAGGGCCTTGAGCTGCACCACTGCTCTGGCTGCCCTCTTTACCAAACTGCTCCTATTCTGCCACCTCTGAGCAAGATGCTCCAAAGCAAGACCCCTCATGGCACTGTCCATGTGCCCCCAGGGGATCCCCACTGCTTATTAACAGGTATGGGTACCACGTCAGAAAGGCCTGAGGGCAACCTCCATACTCCACCTTCACCCAGGGTAAGCAACGGTGCCACAGACTCAGCAGGGGTGGGTTTCCTCTGCACACAGATGATCTCTCAGCTCTGCCAGGGAGCAGGAAAGATTTCCTCCCTTAATTGCTAAAACCTTAAAGAGTTCTGAAGGGCAGGAGGGTTGGAGAGAGAAATGAAGACAAGGAAGAAAATCTCATGAAGAAAAGAAAAAAGGAGGAAGATGCTTGAGAAGTCCTGGGTGCAGAAAGCCCAGCGCATTAGAGAGGTGGCTCTGGCTCCCTCAGACACCAGCCTTTGCTGTGGTGACTCATCCTGAGAGCAGTCTGGAGTGGTGGCTCTGCCCTCGCTTCTTCACTGATTTCCAGGGGAAGGTGATTGAACACAGCTCCACCGAGCTTAATGGGAACTGTCAGGGAGCTGGGGCGCATTTGCCTTGGTAACAGAAAACAGGAAAGTTGAAGAGTTTAATATAAAATATTTGGACATGACTCAATCTTTTTTCACTATAAAAAAGGAAAAAAGGACTTAATCTAGGCTAGGGCTGTTTCGGTATTTATCTGACAGCAACTTGGTCATGTGTCTGCCCACCTCCTGGTACTGTCCAACAGCTCTGGGCGCTTTTTTGCCACCACTGGTAAAGGCCAAAGGGAGTCGGTTCAGGAAGGGCTGGGTGTCTTATGGCTTAACACCAATTTCCTTCAAAAGAAAAGAGCAGAAAAAATGCATTTTTGTGAGAAACAGAGAATCACAGGGCATTTTATGAGCAAGGAGCTATGGAGCACTTTAACACCTGGTTTCAGGCCAGTGAAAGGTGAAGAGCAGAGAACCATTCAACTGAAGTCCCACTTGGAAAGGGAAGGGAGACAGCATGGCAAGGGATGCTGAGGATTGGTTCTCACCTGAGTTAACCACTGCAGGGGAAGTGAGAGGAAAGGACAGTCCCTAAGGGCCCCCTTAACTGAGAGGAAAGATACTAAACTCCATCTCTGTGTGCTGGTCTTGCCAACAGACAGGCCCTTTTCAGAGGAGATTCCTCTGAACAGAAATCCTGACCCATTAGTTTTCCTCAGAGCAAATAAGCAAATGAGAGCAAATAAGAACAAGTCAGTCTTCAGAGCAAATCAGTTCCTCAGCAAACACAGGGACCTAAAGCACTCCTGCCATGTTGTTGTTGCCACCAGCACACCCATGATGAAGAAGCTGAGACTGATCCTGAAAAACTGCTCCATGAGAACAAAGTCAAACCTTACCTGAAATATGGAATAAGGAATCAGGAATTAATTATTAATAGCCCAAGGAAAAGAGAGGTTACAATATATGGTATTTATTTGCTTTTCCCTCTACCAAAGGATTTCCAGAAGAAAAATTACTTGACTTATACGTTCTACAGCCCACTTCATCCTAATGTCATTGAACATGTTTTTGATTAGCTGATTTAAGTAATTCTTACTAAATGTTGCTTGGTTGCAAGGAATCAAAAGGCAAGTGTCTCAAATATCACCTGCTGTGCCTCATCAGGTGTGATAATAGCACCAATTAAGTGAAGAGCCTACAGTGCATAGAAATCACAGTACTGCACATGTGAAATCAAGATACCTGAACGCCCCTGAGCACTTGGGTGTTGCAGTGAGTCCAGCTCCAGACTCATCCTGAATACAGAGTGGAGCCATTTCAGCATCCCAGAGAAGAAATGTCATAGTCTGTAGCTCCTGGGCTTTCACCCAAAATACAGAGGGCTTTAATCTTCTGGAGATTTACTGTAGACCCTAACACTTTCATGAGCTAGAATACTCTAGTTACTTCTGAAAAATAAATCCACTGTTGTTTCACTCTGGCTCTTCTTAATTAAATTTAAAGTATTTCAGACAATACTTAGATTTATTCTGTGTGAGATACAAGAGTGAACTCAATTTTGCTCCCTAGGATGCAATGCTGGGATAAATCTGATGCGACACCATGAAGTCAAACAACTCTTCAGCACAAATCAAGCACCCTCAAGTTATGGCTTCTTGTAATAAATCTTCAACCAATTAANTTTTTCACTAGGGAAATTCTCATCTAAATACATTTTTTCTAAATATACTTCTTTGCTCATGGAAAAAAAAAGATAGCAATTATTCCTTATTATCTCTAAGTTCAAAGTATAAAGTTAATCTTTCAGAATGCAAGTACCGTACAATCCAATTCTTATCCAAGATATGCTCATAACTCAGCAAATTGAACTTTGCAGCTACTTCCCTGGGAAGCTGTTCATAAAGATATTCAGCTAATGACCGTTTCAGGAAACATTATGCCATCAGCTCCCGAGGAGCAACCATGGAAAATCCACAGAAATGGATGCTGGTTTGACTCTCCAGATGACAGACCCCCCTTTTAAAGACAGTGAAACAAACAGACCAATAGGCTTTTTGTCTTTTTTTTTTCCTCAGAGAAAGCCAAAAAACCCTTCAACGTTAGAGCTGAGAAAATCTTTACTCTGTAATACTTGCCTAATCTTCCTGGGCTCTTCAGGAATGAGAAAATGGCCAGGTGCTACTGGCAGCTGTACAGCAGTGAGATGCTCCTTCCAAAAGTGCAGCAACTGCTTAGGAGCTGCTTCGCCCTGGTACCAGCAGCTCATCAGTGGAAGTGAGCAGAAGATGATGGCAGCCAGGATTTGAGAGTTGTCATTTGCCGTAACACCCTCAGGTGACCCCCAGTCAGGACTGAGGGCGGCACAATGGGGAACTGGGGGGGCCATGTGCACATTCAGTAAGTGGAAGCAAATGGTAAGGTGCAAAGTGAAGCACAGAGCAAATCTCCACTACTCGAAGGTGGCGTTTCCCAGCTGGGAGTGGAGATGAGGACATGACAGGAGGGACTGTCCCAACAGGTCTGGATGGGAATGGTTATGCAGGAGCTTTTCCTGCTCCATTTGGGATGGTCAAGACTGGCAGTTCAGAGATGGAAACCCTCCAAAGCTACGTCTGTCTCCAAAGCTGTTTGTGTCTCCTGTGGCGTGAGGCAGAGCTCGAATGTGGGCTGCTGGCTGTAGGTGCACCTGGGGTGAAGGCTGAGGACAGCCTGGCAGGGGGCTGAAAGCAGAAGCGAGGTGGGAGACAACACACACACGGCTGCTGCAGCACCCAGAGAGCTGTGATATAAAATAATGAGTGTGGTTTGTTTACTTTTGGCTTCACTAGCACTGCGGGACTGAGCTGTTTCATTAAGACGTGGCCTGATCCACTTTTCCTTTCTGTCTCCCAGACTCAAGGAGAAGAATATGCAATTACAAAGTTCACTCATGTAGAGCCCCTCAATTACTGGGTAACTCTGTTATGGCTTTTCCAAATGTTACAAGACTCATGCAATAGGACATGACATCTGAAGTAATTCATTTTTCATCTGCTGATTAGCAGAAATTAAAATGGTTCTCAGAACATCCTAATTTATGTGAGATCAAGTTCCTTATCATCATAGTGGTGAAGGCATTTCTTTTTAATGTCTCAGGCAACCCCGCAAGCAGAGGTGCTGAACAAAAATACATGAAGGAGGCAGCAGAGGGAAGAACAGAGGCCCACAGGGTTCAAAGAGTGGTGGAGCTCCAGAGCCTTGCCTTCCAATCTTGCCATAAGGTCACTTAAATGCTTGGCAGAAAGTCCAAATGCTTTCTGGCACAAACATGCACTGGAGGCAGAAGCACCTCCTTTTGAAATTATGCCGCTACGGATAGAAGCTAAACTACCTTTACTGGCAATGGGCTAAAAACCAGCCATAAATATAAAGGGTTTCTTCTGTGGGTGTCTGCCAGCAGCAGCAGAGCAGCTGCCTGCAGGATACACTTGTGCCATGATGATGGATACCACTCGGGATCCCAACAGGCAAAATTGCCAGCAGCACCTCTCCAGGGAAGTACTCAGAGAGTTGTGGTGGTGGCAGTCTGCAGGGCTGGCAGCTCAGGGGGCTGCGAGTTAGATGGAAGAACAAACATGGAGCAGCGTGAGAAAGTAATGGGATAAGGGAGAGGATAAAAGCAGGAGGTCTCACATCATTTGGTCATAGCAGGAGTGGTCACACTGCCCTTTCATTTGCTTTCTATTCTCAAGGCATCCTGGGAAAGTAGGTGAAGTCCCTGGGGGAAAGGCTGGGATTAGGAGGCAGGGAGCATGCTCCTGCCGAATCTCAGAACCATCCTCCCTGCCACCGCAGGAGCCTGGTCCAGAGCTCATAAACCCACAGGCCCACTTAGCTGAAGTGCAGCAAAAATACACCGTGGGAAAAGAGAACAGGCAGCTTAATCTCCAAATCCTTTTGCCTAGTGTGACAACCTTCCAGTTAAGAGCAGCCCAATAGCATAGAGCCAGAGGTGCCAGAGGTACCAGAGGCACTGGCTGCACTGTCCCCAGGGGAAGCTGCACAACATTAATTATGATTTTTTTCAGTGCTGCCCTGGCAAAAGGCTTCCTGTATATGAAGCAGCATAAATCCATGTCTTTCAGTTTTTGCCTGCATACATCTCCTGGAAAGCCTTCTTGTGTTTTCCTGCTTCAGCTGGGGAATCCAGCTTTCCCTTTCACAGGTAGAGTATGAAACAGAATGGCGAGAAAGTAGAAATAAGTGTAAGAATAGCTGTAACATTAGTCAAGTGGGATATAGAGGCCATTTTCTTTTTTTATCAGTCTTTTGCACAAGTTGAAGACCAGGTTTACTGGTGTGTGTAAAAGTGAAATACACATACAGAGATGTGCATATATAAACAGTGGCTTTGAGGTTTCAGTACTATCAGCACACAGATATTAAGCATTACATAGGGCTGACTTATCTGACTCTGCAATAACCTTTTGAAGACATACTGATTAGCAATTTACATACTAACAAATACATCAACACTGAGGCAATGTCAGATGCTATGCACAGCTATGCTCCACTCCAGAGGTGTCTGAATTTCAAACAGTGGCCAAATCATTTGTATCCCTCAGCATGAAAGATGCCCTATTGAAATATGAATTATTATCTCTCTGTTTTTGATCTTTATTGTGCTTTGTCAAATTGGTTCTCCTGCTCTTTCCCCGTGGGATTTGCTGCATCAGATACAGAACCTGTTTGTACCAAGCAAGATTCCTTCTACCACACCTGGATTAGTTTAGCTCAGTGAACTGTGTCCAGTCAGACTGGGCTGTGACCTTCTTTAGGTACAGGTCAGGCTGCCTTTCTCTGAAACAACACATGTCCTCTGTAACAACTTACAGTTCTCTCAGCAAGTTGTGTCTCCACACAGGAAGGGTCAAATACCTCTTCATGAGTTCCAATGGTGGAGACTTTATTGCCCGTCTAACCTGCATTCAGCCTTTAGGATGGGGTTGTCTCTTACATCCACCCAGCTGCTCTACCCCACTTTCTGGTGCACCAAGCCAGGAAAAACATGAAAATGCCCAGTCCACTTCCCTGACAGTGATCTGCTGTATTCTGGCAAGACTTGTCACTCCTTCACTATTGTTCATGCTGCAAGCAGCTGGGATGGAAGAAGGTCGGTGGAGAGGGAAGAGAGAAGCTGCTCTCATTGCTTTGCCCTGGATGCCATGAGTACAAAGGGGACAGGGCTCCAAGTCCTAAGAGCTGAGCTCTTTTAGTACAACACTCCTGGGCTTTGTTATGCCAGAAAGATTTTAAGAGATTTTTGAAAGCTCCTGGGGTTTTTTCCCTTGCCTTTGCAGAACGGGAGTTAGTAGAGAGAGAAGCACAGAAATTATCACTATCCACATGTGTGTATTACCTGGAAGAAGTCCCATTCCCTGTTCAGGGCAGGGTAGTGTGTAATCAGCTACTCATCTGCTCTTTGGTGTCAAACGCTGCGAAGTTGTGTCTGCAGAGCCGAGAGCATTCAAGCAAGACTAAAGAAACTCATTACCCAGCTATCACCCTCCACCTCGATGCTCCAGGAATGGGAAATACCTGCAGCAGCCACAGATCTCCTCATGGGCTGCAGTGTGATGGGAGCACAGCCAGCTAGGGATGGCATGGGCAGAGTGGGCCCTAGCCCCAGCTCTCTCCCCCACAGCTGTGCTGATGTCCTGCTGCTGGGTTTGGGGAAGTCTCCATGTTGTGATCCCTGCTCTGTGTACCAGACTCTTAATCACCACTCAGAGACAACTGTAGACTTCATTTATCTGCATTTATCTACATTTGTCCACAGTGTGTAAAGATCTTGAAAAAACAAGGCTGTTGAAGAGAAAATTATTAAGCATGGCTGACCACCTGTCTGCATGGACACTGATCTTCACTGGTGTGTCTTTGTTGCTCTGGCAGTCCAGCCAGCATGTCCAGCCTAAAGCACTGGGGCAGCCGGTGCTGCTCTGGAGGCAGGTCCCATGCCTGCAGCAGCTCGGTTCACCTGCAGAGGTGCTTAAATGGAAGCTGTTCCATAGAGACCCTGCCAGTGTTCTGTGACAGCAAACTGAAACTTTAAGAAAAAAAGAAATTACCTTACTACTGCACAGCCTCCTGGTAAGGGGGCTTCCCCTCTTCAGTATGTCTACACACAAATTTCAGTCTGACTTCTGCATCCTGGATGAAATGAATGGGCAAATGCAGATGAATTTTGGTTTCCAAAATGAGTATCTCTGGCTACATGCAAACCTGTGAAGGGCCAGTGCTCAGTGGTCCCTTGCTGCAGCGATGGCAGAGCAGGGTCAAGGCACCCTGGCAGAGACACAACACCTGCACCCAAAGCTCTTGACCAAGCCATGTCTGCCTTCATCTCTTGTATCCACACATTTCCACAGGCAGTAAATATATTTTGAGGTTTTCCTTTTGAGGGGCAGTGAGTATGAAATGAAAGCAGTGGTGCCTCCGGACACGGCTACAGCAATCACCCCAAGAAGCTGCAAGACTTCTGAAAGCCCCAGGGCCTGGACGGTGAAAACACTCTGTGTCCTCCAGACCCTTTCCTTGTGCTTGGCCACATTCCTAGCCTCTGTTAGCCACCCTGGAAGCTGAACAAGATCTCTGAGTGGGACCTGCATCCTGGGCTTCACTGTTCAGGATCTCCAGCTATTTTGCCCTCCTGCTGCTGGGAGGAGAGCAACGGGTTTTGAATTTTTAATTTAATTCCTTCTCTTTATTTCTTTGGAGATAACAGAGATGAAAGTCTGCCTGGTAACAGTGCTGAGGAACACAAGCACACAGGGGGCAGGTCTTGAAACGTGCTCTGCTGCACTGCCACGTGTTTTAGGGCTGGCTGTATTACAAACTGAAAGCAGGGTGTCCAGGTCCCTCCTGGCCAGTTCGTTTTCTGGTTAAATTAATTGCTTTACAGGAAAAAAGTAATAATCCAAGCCTGCAGCTATTAGACTTGATCATAGTTACAGAGGGGAGCTTGCCTCCCTCCTTACCTGATTAGGTTTCAAGGAAAAAGGGACATAAGCTGAACGAGAGTTTCCCCAAGGTGAGCCAAAAATACGGCACGTTTGCCACCACAGGAATGGTTTTATTTGCACAGCCTGCAGGTAACGAGAAGGCAAGGCTCAGTGTTTGGGCTGGAGCACAGGAAGAGGGAAGGCGGAGGGGATGCGGTCACCTCGGTGTGATGCGATGAAAGGCAGCGAGGTGTGAAACTGCGGAGGAAGCAGAGGTTGCTCTGCAGAGACGCGGGAGCCGCGCTGGGCGCAGCGAGCACGGGCTGGCAGCAGCGCAGAGCGCGGCCCCGCTGCCTGCACTCGGCAGCGGCCGCCGGGCACAAAGAGCGGGCCGGAGCCTGCCGAGATTTGTTATTTGCTTTTCCCTGTGAGCCAGGGACACACCGCTGCTAGGACTGAACGTGTTAAAGTCACGCCACCTCGACACGGCCGGCAGATCCAGCCCTGCCCTAGCCTGGGTGGTGCTTTGCTTCTCTGCTTCGGGATTGGGATTTTGGGCAGAGGGATCTCAGGGTTGATTATCTGCTCATCGTCCCAGGGAACGAGCCCTTCAGAGCAGGGCTGTCCCAGGCTTTGCACTGTCCCCAGCTTTGCACAGACCCTTGCACGTTGTTTTCCAGAAGCAAACCCAGTGTATTCCCTGCATTAAGTATGAAGCAAACTCAGATATGCACAGGCAGTCACTCAAACCTGCCTCACTCTGCCATAACCTTCCCTTTCCTCCCTGTCTGCGCTTTACATCACCCCTCTACAGACATGAATTCCTTCTTTTTCATTCCAGACTGTCAGGAGGAGATGGCAACAGACAGCTGCTTATCCTATGTCATGTCCACCTGCAGTGTTGTCTCAGGAGGAACATCATACATTACAGCTGTGAAAGATGATGGTACAATACCTTGGGACAGACACACAGAGTGAGGGCCTACAAGGGAAATGCCATAATTCATCACTGGTGTGGGTGTAGTCAGGCTTTTTACACATTGGTAGTCAGTTATGGAGATTGTCACACATAGCAAAGCTTCCCAGTTCCCACCAGGCAGCAGAGGGAGGATCCTAAAGTGCCCTAGAATGTGAAACAGTCCTACTACAGTGTTTAAATATTAATATAACCCTTCCAAAAATACAGCCCAAGGAGACCCCAGGGCTTCCCCGGCTCAGACCTCTCCTGCAAAGACCACACAGCATCTTCACAGCCCACCTGCAGCTGCTACAGCATTCCACCTCACCAAGACTGACCCAGGAGAAAGCCCTCTGGGCTTATTTCCACAGTCCTGAGGGCACTATCAAGCACACCTGAGTATCCTGGCACACCTTTTAAGAGTGGAAAGTGAGGCTGCTTTAGTGTTTGGATAAGGCAGTGGAGGGTTGGGCTAGTGGCCAAGACCACTCCCAGGGTCCCCAGGAGGGGAATCTCCACAGCTGAGCTCCTTCTCAGAGCAGCTGTAAGGAGGTACTTTTTAAACCTCTATTAAAGCAGAGAGCTGTCTGGGTATGGGTTTGCTATGGGTCACACAGGAAGCTTGGAAGATTTTGCTGGCTCTCTGCTGCTGCTATTTGGGTGGCTGTGGCCATGACCAGCTCTGCTGAAAACCAGCCTGAAATCTTTAGTGGGGCCAGGAAAGACAGAGATACACAGAATGGAGCCCATCCCTAAAAGCAGGGTGGAAGGAGGCTGAGCTCCCTTTCAGTCAGCACTGTTATGGCCTTTGCTTGGCTTTGGTGAGTTGTGGTATGTTACTCTGAGCCTGCAGGATCTATTTCTCTGCGACAGTGACAATGTCAGGCTGCACCTCCTTTCTAGGAGGACTTAGGTCTCTGGTCTTGCTGCCTCATGGGGAGCAGGTACCACTGATTTTTCTCAGCCTCCCCTTTCCTGTCTCCTCTTCTTGTCTCCATGGACATGCATTGCCTGCACGTGCTCTGTGAACTCATTCCCAGGCATGCATTGGAAGTGTTTGATAATGAAATGCAATCTAGTTTTATTACTAAAACACAGCTATTTTCATGTAGAAGAAAAAAAAAAGAAGAAAACAATGAAGGAAAAAATCCTCTGGCAGCCTGTGGTGAACAGAAAACACTTAAATGCACCTCTCATCAAGGAATTTACCCCTGCCCCAGGCTGGGTAGCCCCTAGGGGACCGATATGTCCTCAGTGCAGCCAGGTACAAACGGAGGAGTGAGTTCTGAACTGAGCTGACTGGGATTCGTCCTGCATCCACCTTTATTTACTCTAGATATTTCTCAGGTACAGAATTTCTCAAGAGCAGATTAATGGCTGAATGTGAGTATGGAGCTGACATGAGCTTTTTAACCTGATGCTAAACACACTTCTTCTTTAAGCATCTGGGGTTCAGAAGCCCCTCACAGTACTCCAGTCCCTAGAGAAGACTTCCAGCTCTGCACAGTGCAGGACTAGAAAATGAGACTGCTGTAGATGTAAAGATTGTAGGTTATGTCTAACATACCTCACCTTTGCTGTGTTTTATGCTCCAGACTTGTTTCCTCTACCATGAACCTGAATATAAACCTTCAGCCAATGGGGAAGGAATGTTTTTCACGAGAGGTCTGATCCAGTTCTGATTTTTTATTTTTTTTTTTTTTTTCCTTGACCCTCAAGAGTTTGATATGGTCCTGGGGCTAAAAACAAGTTTTCTGTCCATGAAGCAATGTCTCTTTCATGTTCAAGGACTGGAATAATGGGTCTGCTCACATAGTTTTTTGTTGTTTTGGTTTCTATTCTTCCTGTGAGTCCGGCCAATTTTTCATTTTTATCAGATCAGGTGATGAAAGCTCTCTGCAAACCTTGCTGTGGACTATGGGACTGCACCTACACTTCCCTGCCCTATCCCCAGGCTCACAGAAACATGACATTGCAACCCAGCAACCTTTCAGGTATGCATTTACTTATTTCTGTGATTTTGCTGTAATTCTATGGGTTTGTGTGTTGTGAGGTGGTTTTTGGGAGTGCTGTTACTACTCCTTGTGTTGCTGTGAACCTGTGATCAGGCACCACTCACCTCTGACCTGCTGTCTTGGGCTCCCTGCAAATGCAGGGAGCAATAATCCATCCACCATGTCTTAATCATTTTTGCAACTGTAACAGGATAAGGTACTGTGAAACTGAAGACTGAGACTCTTGGGAACAATTATTAAAGCCATATCCTAAAGACGCTTGTTTCCTCCTTGCAATTCTGTGTTTTCATTTATACTTTCAGAAAACGATTGTAGCTTGTATTTTCTGCCAGCAGCAGACTGGAGATGCTGCTGAGTTCTTTGGGATGCTTTTCCTCAAGGCAAAGGCTTTTTTTTTTTTTTTTTTCCCTCTATTCTACTGAATGGCTCATTAGATCCTATTTAGGTGGAAACAGTACTTATTTCACTCGGGAGATACTCAGAGCTGTGTGCCAGGCAACCTCTCTCTACCTGGAATTATTTTGAAGGATGCTCCTCTGCAATACTACAGTAATTGTAAAAAGATCACCCAGGTGTATTAGCAATCTGTGAGCTTTGAGTGATAATGTTAAATGAGTGATAAGCTGTTTACTAATTCGAGGTTTATTTGTTCCCTCATGTGTGTATGAGTTTGGAGATGGTTGCTTTCAGTGATCATGGCTGGTTTCAGAATTGCTTGTCCTGATTTAGATTTGCAACACCCTGAAGGGGTTTAGCACAGGAGAATATCCATGTTAGAAAAAGCAAAAAAAAGGTTGGAGAAGCACAGGTAGCCCTACTGTGTGTGTGGCCTGATGGAAGCTGCAAGGTCAAGGAGGGAGAGAGATTATTTAGCAAAGTTCAAAGAGAAGCAGTGAGAGAAAGTGAACAAAAATCCCCCATGTGGCAAGGGTCCACCTTAGCTGGGATGATGCTCTTCTGGGCTGGGAAGGGTTTTCCTCTCACACTGACTCTCGTCCAGCCTCCATGTGTCATGAACTACCATGCTTCTACTGTTTCTGTGGGTATTAGGAGTAATACACCTTTATCCTTGCAGTCAAAGAAAAACAAAAAAGAAGCTTATACTTATTCAAAAGAAGGCTCTTCGAGAAAGAGAGCGCAGTTGGGTTTGACTTCAGAGGAAGGGGGTTTTGGTGCTGAGATTTTGTTGGCTTGCACAGTAGCTTGGCAGTATCTCTAAGGAGAGCAGACCATGGCAAGCAGCTCTGGGCTGTGGGGAGAGGCCCTGGTGGTGGTGGACAGCCACACGTCTGCCCTTGCTAACTGAAGTGAATGCTTTTGTGTTCAGAAATTGTAGCCTGCTTTGAGCACAAAGATGTAAGATTGAAGAGATCACTTCAGCCACCAGCTCCTGCCTCCTGTTATTGCATGCCATAAATCTGCTCTCAGATGTGCTCTGCTTCATTATAAAATCAGTTCAGTTTAATGACCCAGCTCCTTCTGGAATGTTCCTCCAATAGCTCCCTACTTGGTCACTTGGAAACTTGTGAGTTTCACCCTAAAATCATTCCATTCAAGCTCTATCTATATTAAATATTTCTGTTGCAGATTAATTTGGGGGGCTTGAACAGCTCTTTTTTCTACCTAGAGTTACTTCTGTGTATTTACAGGGACAAATTAGGTCAGTAGTTTCTTCTTCCCTGGGCTCCCAAGCTCCTGCTCAGGAGGCCACCTTGGGTTTCTGTGTAGCCTGTTTCTGCACTGTTGCTGGATTGAAACAGCCCCTCCAAGCACAGTGTGGTCCCTGTGCTACTCTGGCCCAACCTTGCCTGCAGCCAGACAAAGGTACCGATACTGCAGAGAACAGTAGGGAGACCCTGTTTTCCACCCTATTGCAGGATCACATTTGTCTTTTTCAGCCCAGAAGCACTCTGGTCACTCAAAATCACTGATCTCAGACTTCCTCAAGGAACTCAGTTACCTTCTCTCTTTTCCAGGGGTAGAGATATCAGACACAAGGAACCATCATCTTTCTGCTTTTGATGTGTGCAGGACTTTACAGCAGCAAGTGCAGGAATAGTATTTGTACCAGAAGGCATATACTGGAGCCCTCTGAGAGCAGCCTGTTTGAGGTGGAAGCCTCACAAGTTACTCCTAAAGCCAAAGGGTCTTTAAATGATGGGAACCCCTAGCTACAAAAATATGAAAGAAAAACATGAAGCAACACAGCAGCAGAAGCCCAGATGAGCTGAAGATCTTCTTCAGCAAAGCAGAGCCCTCAGTGTTCCTCTTGTCTGTGTTTCCCCCCAAGGCACACAGTGATGCTCTAAGCCACAGAGCTGGGATAGGGCACAGCTGGGCAGATTTCCACTTCTCTTTAAGGGCAGAATTCCTATGCTTCCTGCTCATCAGTTCAAATGTTGCATTGTCCAAACAATTCATTACAAAAAGGAATTAAACAAACATCTCCTTTCATTTTCCACAATAATAGTTTTATTCCCGGGAAACCTTGTTTGCTGCATAATAATTTAATGGGTATAAGACAAATATACTGATTAACTGTTTCTAAATTTACTCACTTGGTGCAACAAAAGGGAGCTTCATCTTGCAATGATGTGATTTGAATGATGGGTACCTTTGAGAGGCAGGTCAGGATATGAGATCAAATAAGGAGCAGTCCTGGGGAAATCTGCTGCTCTGTTCCTCTGTGCCTCCAGCTGTTCCTGCAAGTGGGGCAGAGCACTGAACTGGAGGCAGAGGTTCAGACCTTTGAGATATCCTCAGTGCCATTGAGTACAAGGCAGTCCTTCTCCCAGCTATGCTCAGGCTGGCTGTGGCAATGGCAGTGTCATACCACGACCCCAGGTTCACAGGATGCACAAGAGGGAAGTCAGGAGTGTTATTTTCTGCTTGTCATCTTTTGAAGTCTATGAGACTTCAGACCTCATCCTGTGAAGCCAGTGGGAGGCTGCAGGCAGAGATCTTGAAGTGCTTTCTGGACCCCTTTGGTGTATCACCCCCCGAGCACATGAGCAACAGTACTCAGGTAGTAGTGCTAGAAAAGCAATGAGGTGGTGAATGCATTTCCTAGCACCTTTCTTCTGCTGTTTTTGCAGAGGAAGGGCACAGTCCCCCAGCTGATATTTCAAATCCCCTATGGCTTGGTGAATTTGGCCTTTGGGTTTCAGTGTAGCCCATGAATGTGGCTGGTGGCCAGTTTGATGGCTTATTCTGCAGTGAGACATCGTCTATGTCCTAGCAAGGGAAAACCCTCAGTGGTAATGCCTCATTCAGCCCTGGTGTCTGGACTGGATTAACAACCTGGTCAGCCTCACACAATTGTAACGAGGGAGGGCAAAATCCAAGGGACTGCCACTAAAACTAATTGATTCAGGCCTTCAGCCAACATTCCAGATGTTCTGAATCTTCTGGGACATGTGGCAGAAAGGATAAAAACAAAACAAAGAAACCAACTCAGCTCTTTAACACTTAATTCACATAAATTTTTATGTTTTTTCTTATCCATGTGTCTATGACTGGTGAGAGTATGAAGGCACTCTAGGGACGCAGGCAAAGTTTTAAGGCATAATCTCTTCAATTTCAGACATTTAAAAAATAGAGATGCACCACAAGAGTAACTGCTTCTCCCAGGTCTAAGAGATGTTAGTAGTACATGAAAGGGAAGGTCATAAAGGACAAAAGAAGACTCAATCTTGCTCTCCAGCAAATTTAACAGGAAACCTTTTTGACTCTGCTGCAATTGGGACCTTGAAGAAAGTGTCTCCTGCTGAAACATGCTGAGGATATTTTAAAACCAGATTAATAAATAATTGGACCATCTGCATCAGAGTCTGTAAGTGGAGTGACACATGGAGGGTGTCTGTAAATGGAACAGCTTCAAATATGCAGAGTAAAATACACAGTGGAATGGATTATTTTTTTTTCCAGAATAGACATAATTATTGCCCATTTGCGTCTCAATGGCAAGCACAATAAGAGGCACTGCCTTAGAGATGGGCTGATTTCTCCTAAGAATGGAACAGATAGATTTTAAAAGATTGTGCCTGCCCTGCAGAGGTGACAATCATATTACTGAGACAGAGACGAGTCAGGAGCAATACTGAGGAAATGATTTTCCTGAGGCTGTGGAGCAGATCAGCTTCCCCTTTCCTAGGGTCCAGCTGGGCCCCTTTGCTGACAGAAGATGATATTGCCTCTAAGGCAACCAATATCTGTTGAATCGCCTCCCATCACTCCTGGGCACTGTTTGTCCTGCACTGGACAAGTGTTTTAATTAGTGTTCCTCTTGGGGCTGCAGCAGTGGTCGGGGTTAATGTTTCCCAGCCACAGCTCTCATAAGAACAGGGTCAGACCAGAGCTCATTGAAAGAAGCTGCTTCTGGACCACTGAGTTTAATAATGCCTAATCTCTCTTTCAGGTGTTCTATTCTTTTTTTTTTTTTTTTTTTTCCTCCTGCAACATTCCAAGGAAGTGAGCTGCCCAGCTGATGCATTGTGCTTCCTTGTGCTGCTTTTTAGTCTGGTAACTGGCACCCTTTGGCTCTTATACTGGAAGAAGTGACGAGTAATTAACAGTTCCTTGTTCCTGATACTGGATTTTATAGCTTTCTACCCTGAAGTCTCCACTACCATTCAATTGCAGAGCCAAGGTGAACTAGTTATTTAGCTTCTTGCTTTCTAGAAACACACCGAAGGAAGGTGGTGTATTTTTTTGGGAAAAATGTCTCATTTGCATAACCTATAAATAGTAGCAACATCAGCCTTTTTTAAAACCTGAAATGAAGAGGAACATTGAGAGAGGCAGTGACAGCAAGAGAAACAGTTTGACTGAGAGACAGAGTGTGGGATTTATCACATCTAGTATGCAGTGCTCCCATGCAGACTTTGCATCTGAGCTTGGCTCCCTGAGCTCCTGGTTTAGGGACAAGTCAAGACAGGTAAGAGAGGACCACTAATCATCCACAGCAAATGATTTAGCTTTGACACTTCCTCGCTGAGCCATATCTGGTATTGATCCATATGGACAGTGCTTGGATTCTAGATGTTTCTGAAGGTACTTGGAGTGCAGTGTGCTCACCTTCCCATGAACACCTGGAAATTTCTGATCTCAAAGGCAGAAATTATGCCTCAGAAAAATCTGAGAATGTGGTATTTTTAGTCTTTTTGCTGCACAATCACGCTGACTAGAATTTAAATTTTTTATAAATACAAACATGTTTTTGATCAATTGATGTCTCGTTTACACTAATAGAATAAGCTTTTATAGGGATAACTCCATATTTTTAAATTGCAGCTGAAATTGTATTATAGGTATGTAGAGGGGAGACAGTCTTTTCTGTTTTGATTGATTGAAACTTGTCTTTACTGTGAACAATGCACGTCATATTTTTTAGAGAACAAAAAAGAAAAACCTATATGTCACTTCAGCTCTTCTTTTAGTATCCTCATGAGCAAAGAAAGCAGCAGCACTAGCATGAAGCAAATGCTAAATATATCAGTACATGCCAAAGACCTAGAAAAGGGTCCTTACTCATGGTAGTAATGGAGTCTATCTCTAAAAAACATATATAAAGGAGTAGAGATAATTACATAGATATAAAGATGTAAATAAAGCTATAGAGGAGTAGAGCATCCCCTTGGAAAAAAAAAAGGAACGTTCCACCGGGGTGGTAGAACAGCTAAGGCTTCCAAGAACACTCAGTGCCTAACTTTAGACAGTGTGTGACCTCAAGAATGGGGCAGTGCCAGGACTGTACCCATGAGTGCACAACTGCAGGGGTACCAGGAGAAGCTAAACCTGCAGTACCTCCCTCCAGGCACTGCCCTGCAGCCAAGGCAAGGCTGTGACCAAGGACCTCACCTGAGCAGGCGGTTAAGAGATGATGGGAACTAAAAACCTGGGACAGCATGGAGGAGTGAAAATAGCAGGTGTTGCCATGTGGATCCCACCCTCTCCATTGGCTCTGTCTTCCCTAATGTGAATGTCAAAGAAAAATGTATGAACAGAGATGAATCAAAAGAGCTGTTTTGGCCAGGATGGACATGACACATCCATGCTGCACCATCAGGATAATCCATGTTCCCTGCTTTCATCTGAGGCAGTATGAAGCCAGTTCCTGCTGGCATTAGTGGCTGCTTGGGCACAGCTCTACACTCAGCCCCACCAGCCCTCACCATGTAAGATCCTCCAGTGGAGTCTCCCACCATAACCTGTACCCAGACCCTTCAGCTGATGGGATGGCAAGACAGTATTTGTGAAATCACAGCTGCCTGTTATGCTCTGTGGTCTTATAGTCCTAACCCTCAAGGGTAGGAAGCTGATTCTCATGAGCAACTTTCAAACCAAACCACCTGACCATCCCCTGCTGCAAGTCATGACTGTGGGTTGGGGCAAGATTGCTGTCAGTCTCTGCAGGAGATGTGGGACAGGAAATACCAAGGTAGCTCCAGTTTGCCACTGCTGGCAGGTTTGATAATGGTTTAATCCTCGTACAGCGTCTCCTCCCTGCATCCAGGCAGTCAATAAATGTAAAGCAGAAATAAAAGAATTGCCTCATTAAAATCTGGTCACAGAGCTGGAGATAATGCCCCTGTTTTTGTCAGATATGAAGTCACGCAAGCCCCAGCAAGGAAGGGAAAGGATGGATGGAGTAGAATGTACCTCCTGTCCCTCAGACACCCCCGCTCCTTTGCGGCCCCATCAGCGGCGGCAGTGAGCACGTAACATCTCTGGCAATAATGAATGACTGGCAGCGCTGCACGGATCCCTGCTGCAGAGCTGTCAGTCAGGGGCTCCCGGGAGGAAAGAGTGAGGAAATGGGAGGATCCTGATTGAAGAAATAACCCCTGATGCAGATCTCCAGTGACTAACCCTATCCTCATCAGAGGATCCAGATGCAACTCTGAGGGCTGATGATGTCTAACTTGTGTCAGTGTGGCTCCTTCTTCCCTGCTCAGCACCAACACCTCCATCCTTTTGGCTTTATCACTCCAAACTCCTGGTTGAAGATTAGTTCCCTTGCTCCTGGCCTTTCCTTGAGCATGGCCCATGCTGGAGAGCCACCTACCCCTTGTTTCTCTGTAACCAGAACTCCCTGACTCCAACCCAGCACTACTAACACATAGCTGTGAGGACATCTTGACATTTTGCTCCTGCAAAACCGCATCATTTGGGGCTACGGCCCAGAAACAAAGTTCAGCTCTTCTCCTGCCAGGACCCCCCCTACATGGGCATTCACTGACCAGGATTTACATCAGTGAGCTAGAAAGGAAAAGCACTATTTTTTCCTGATTCAAATCCTCTCAGCATTTGGATGCTGTGAGTGCTCTGGTTTTTCGGAAAGGAAGCAAAACCTGACCACACTGGGGATAAACTCCCAAAGAAGTCAGGCAGCACTGAAGCTTCAGATCTGAAGAAAGGGAAGGGACACAATATAAATCTAGATCTTAGAAAAACCTTTTCAAAGAGCCTCTGAAAAGGCCCTCTCCCCCAAGATTTAGTTAGCACTTTTAAATGCACCGAACTCTAGAGCTGTGCCCTGGGCAGTGACATTAGAAAAAGCAGAAGATTGGAGCTGATCTGAACTAAAGTGACCCAAAAGCTGCTGAATTCAGGTCTAAAACCTCCCTGGAGGGTTGCCCTCATTAGATTAGTCTGACTCTCAGACTTCAGTCTCTTGTGGAAATGCAGATAGGTGCAAGAAGATGAGATTCCACCTGCAGTACTGCGTCCAGCTCTGGGGTTCCTGGCACAGGAAGAACATGGATGTACTTGTAACAAGTCCAGAGGTGTTTCCTGAGGATGATCAGGGGGCTGGAGCATCACTTCTGAGAGCTGGGGTTGCTCAGCCTGGAAAAGAGAAGGCTCCAGAAAGAACAGACTGCAGACTTCCAGTACTTGAAGGGAGCCTTTAAGAAAAGTTGAGACTTTTTAGCAGGGCCTATTGTGACAGGAGAAAGGGTAATGGTTTTAAACTAAAGAAGGGACAATTTATACTAGATATAAGGAAGAAGTTTTTATAGTGAGGGTGGTAAAACACTGGAACAAGTTGCTCAGGGTGGATGCTCCATTCCTGGAAATGTTCAAGTTCAGGTTAGATGAGGCTGAACAGCCTGATGTAGGTGAAGATGTCCTTGATTGTTGCAGGGAGGGTTGGACTAGCTGACCTTTAAAGGTTCTTCCAATCCAATATTTTCTATGACTCTATGACATCCCCAGCCTGGTCTCAGCTGCCTATGAAGGCTGATCCATCGCTGCCCTTGGGATGTCCCCTCCTGCACCCCTGTGTGTGTGAAGTGTGAGGACACCTTCTCCCTGTCATGGCTGGGGACAAGGATGAAATGGGGATGCTGCACTGCTGGCTGGGGCTGTGTTTGGGGGCACAACCTGGTTATCTATGAAGCTGGTCCAGAAACACCATCTCATCTTTCTGCAAGGAGCAGCTGCTTTCAAACCCCCTGCTGCAGCAGTGCTGACTCAACACTGTGAAACCCTGAACACCCAGTAGGTGAGTACTGGAGGTGCTCACCTCAGCGTGCTCCCCACAGAAACAGGCAGGGGCTTCAGGAAAGCAGGCAACCAAAATTTTTCCTTTTTCCCCCAAAATGCGCGCACTGTAGTGACAGTTCAGATTGGCTCTGAGTGACTCACCAAAATCCCACAGGAGGTCTCTGGCAAAATCTGGGTTCTACCCCCATTTCCTCTTAAACAGGAACATCTTATTTTTCCTGAGCAACACACCGATTTTGGTACGGGCCAGTCAATATATTTTCAGACAATTCCAGAGAATAATTAATGTTAACATAGGACAATCACCTCCAAAACTGACCACTGAAGAACTAGGAGCAAGAAAAAAAATACAAAACCAATTTATTTGTGTGCCATAAACTACATTCAGTCTGTGGTAACAGGACCAGGATGCAGACCATACAAATGAGGTCACTGCATGGATCTGGAGCTGAAATGTCGCAGATCTCTAGACAGGGGCTGTTCTTCCATCTTGGCAGGTTTTCATAGACCCCAGTGTCAGCTGGACTTGACAATTCACTCACAGCAGCATCCCCCTGTCACCAAACAGTTCACAGAAGTGCCCAGACACAGTGTCTTAGATTGCAGCATCTCTTTGGTCGATTGGTGAAAAAAGAACATGCACTTGGTGGAAAATATAGTGTACTGTGACTGTAAATACTATGTGAATTATTAATTTGCTGTTTACTGACTTCAATATTTTTCTATTCAATTATTCTCTATAGATAGAGCGAAGGACTGCTCTGATTTTTAAATAATACGCAAATTATTTTTGCACATATTTACAGGAAGAATTTTCGCACATCTTTTTTATTTGAATAGATTTTGAATTATTTGTTGCATGTTTTATTAAAGCAGCTCTTCAATAATTAAGGAGAGTATATAATTATATGTAAGGCTACCGAATGATTCGTATTGCAGTATTTATTAGCAACACACTGAGAGTAAACCCCTCTTATATGAGCTATTTTTCAGTATTCATAGGTAGTGAGACTACTGTCTCCAATTTACTGCTGGGGAAACTGAGGCACAGGAAGAGCAGATAGTCCAAGGGACTAAATGTGAACTTAAGAGATAAACCCAGGACTCAGGACCCCCTACAGAGCTCCAGCTATCACACACTGCATCTTCCTGGCATACTTTGCATTGCCTTGTAGGACCCCCCCAACCATACTCCTGTGAACAAAGCAATAATCTCCCTGGAAAAGGAGGGAGTGTGAATAACTAAAGTCCTAATTGCTCTGTGGGCATTCTGTAGGCAGTGACTGACCTCAGCATTCAAAAGAGAGGGTCCCAGGTCTTCTGTGCAGGTGACATTTAAACATTAATGGCCTTAAAAGTTAGTTGGGAGAACTCACTGACTCAGGAAAAGGAGGGCTCATGTTTCAGCTGGAGCCAATTGCACACACTGTGATGTAATTTATTCTTCACAATACACAACTCATTTAAGGCCCTGCAAGCTGTGAGCCATTTAAAGCAGCAAGAGGGTGACTTTGAATGCTGTTACTGAAACATGGTGAAAAACCCTTCAGCTTAAGGATCAGGGAGTTTGGAGATGTCCTGTTCCTTTCCAGCTATCAGAAAATTAGCCCAAAAGGAAGTGTATTTCTGCTTAAATACAGGGATCCCAGCCCAGATTTCCACTTATTAATTAAAGTTTTATTAATTATTTGCAGCAGTAATCCCCAGACACAGAATAGGACTGGACAGCAGTATGAATCTAGCTGAAAAAAACCCACATAAAACTGTAACAACTGATCTCAGAATCACAGAATATTCTGAGCTGGAGGGAACCCACAAAGATCATCGAGTCCAGCTCTTGAGTGAATGGCCCATATGGGGATTGAACCCACAACTTTGGTGTTATTAACATGCTCTGACCAACTCATCCAAGGCAACATTTGCTCCTAACTTTTGCTTTTCATTAAGTGCAGTCCCAGCCCCTCAGCTGAGAGGTATGAATCAGGCTTCCACTAGCACCTCGTAAATACCAAATAAGAGGTCCAGGCTGGAATGGTGAAGGAGCAACAACTGCACAGACCAGTCCTGGCTGTGGGCAGAGATTTTACGGAGCAGCCTAGCAGGAAGGTGGGCACGTCAGGAGCTGGACATTTGCTTTCCAACTTTCCTTGACAATATGGAATAAATCCCCCAAAGACAAACTGCTCACCTGTGTGAGCAGTTTTTCCTTGAGGCTTTTGTGTTGGCTGTCCTTGCTATATGTTTCAGAGTCAACGAAGACAAAATTCTCTCCTAAAGTGGATTTGACACATGGACCATGGAGTCACCATGCCTTGTGGACAGGGCAGTGGCAGAGGTGGGCACTGTCTGCCCCAGCCCTGTACAGGGAGCCCTTTCGATTCAGCACACTGCTGTCCCCCTCTGCAGAGCTTCTTGCATGTCAGGCAATCTTATCCCACCAGATGCACAAACTGGCAGAGCACGCGGCTCCACTGAGTTTCTCACCTCCCCTCTGATCTCCCTCTCCTCTGTCCTCAGCAAGAAGCTCAGCAAGGCCACAGTTACCACAGACTGGGGATAAATACTGGGGCAGTTACCAGCACAGAACTTGAAGCCCTGTGACCTTGACAGTGACAGTGATGTCCATTTTGGTTGTGGATCCCAATCCCCACCAGGAACTACTCAGGTTTCCTCTAAGAGCCTATGTAACAACTGTTCCTTAAAATAATGCTATTCCCAAGCTCTGTAGCTCATTTCTTCCTCATCCCAAAGAGATGCTGTGGGGTGGGCTGGATAAGGCACTCCAGCTCTCAAAGCTTTGCCTTCCCCGTCAGCTGGGAGAACTTATAATTACAATTCCCATTATTGTAAGTTGTGCACACAGTCTTGTAAAACATGACACTTTAAGCCTATTAATTGCCATGTTTTGAATTCTTGCCAGCAATTTACTCTCCCCCACCCCCAAAGACCCAACCCCCAAAAAGGAAATTATTCAATTGAATCTGTAGCACAACACCACAGCTACAAGAGAACCCAGACTGCTGTGGCTGGATTTGGGGCTCCCAAAGAGCTGTCCTGAGACATTTCACACGGAGCTGTAAGGTCCCTCTCGCAGCTGCTGGCAAGGTCTGCTCTTCTCATGGGATTATTACTTCCAAGACCCTGGCATGACCCAGGCTCATGGATGTCAGCTGCTCCTCCCACTCCCCAAGAGGATGTTTGAGCTTAATTAATTCAACCCCTTAATCTTAGACCCTTTTCTGGTCCCAAATGCTCAGCTCTGCATCACAGTACACTCTCAATCCAGACTCTGCAGGCTGCCAGGAAAGAGTAAGCTAGCTTGTCACAAAAACTGGGGTTCAGCACCTAAAAAATAACACCCAAAACAGCCTAAAACCTCTCTGTGTGAACTTTACAGGTATAGGTGGGTTAGTTCCTGTTTCCTGCCCAAATTTCAGCTTTCTTCCTAGGAAGAAGTCCCTGTCCTTCAGCTCAGCTTTTTCCAGAGCACTTTGAATATCTGGCCCCATGCAAGCTGTGGCACCTTTGGTGGCAGTGACTTTCTTCCCCTCCCACCACGAGTTCCAGCAGCAGGATCCCAAGCCTTGCCTTGCACACCACTTTGGAGCCCTTTTAAGTGAAAATAATGACACAGAAGCAGAAGCTCTGTATGCAGCAAAGACTGTGTGGATTTAAAATACTAATACTTTTTCTGTCTGGAGCATATGTGACCCCAAAGGGTTTTGGAAACAATGGTGAGTCTCTGATCATGTCGTGATGTGAGAAGGCAAAGAAACCATGTGCAGTCAGAAATGAAAGCAAATGGAAATAGTGAAGAGCCATAAAGGAGACTGGGGTCCCACTTGCCTTTGGCTTTTCCTACACATGGGGAACCTCACCGGGGTCCAGAGGAGAGAAAAGTGAGCACCAGGGCCCCAGCTCCCCTTTAAGGGAGCTGCTCTCCAACCAGACAAGAAACAGCAGAGTGGAGCACATAAAAGCACAACATGGAGACCTTCCTCAGAGCCAGGCTCTAGCACAAGAGCCCCAACAGCTGCATCTGGCTCTTTTCTAATCCCTCACCAAGTGGACTTTCATCATACTTATAATTAGGGATAATAATTTAAAGAGATAGTTGAATAACCAAATCTGCTAATCCTTTAGTGGAGCCTCTACCCTTTAATCTCTCTCTGGTTCACTAATGCATAAAAATGTAGCCAGGCACCCACTGCCCTCATTAGAGGAAAACTTTACCCTCCTCCTCGCAGCCTCGGAGGCCTGCCAGCGATGAATGGAGGGCACAAAGGCAGCCCTCTGACTGCTTGAGACATGCAGGAACTTTGAAAACATCAGCCTGAGCTTGTTTCAAGACCCATGTCGCAACAGTGGCTGGTTGTCATGGAAACAGGTTATCAGCTATCAAAAACCGTCCACAAGAGAAATGTCACAAGGAGAGATGGCAACTGGGGCTGCATATGGGCAACTCTGACTTCTCCCAGCCTCTTGCTCCATCTGACCAGATGAACATCCTTCTCCCTGCTATAATGTCCGCTGTCACAAGCCACCCTGCTCTCCCTGTTGACAAAGCTTACTTTGCCACCAACAGGGTGGCAGAGGCTTTTGTGCATCCCTTCCAGCCCTCTTGTTTGTACACTGGCCCCTGTGCTTCCATGGTGGGCAATGGGGAGCCCACTGTGGGGGTCAGCAATACCAGTGCCAGCATCTGCTGGGTAAGAGCTGACGCACTTGCTGGGTGAGGAGCAGTCACAAGTGGAAGCCATTGTTAATTAATCAGACACGCCATGTAATGGCATTAATCACAATCAATATATTAGATAGGGATGATGAAGATGCTGCACAATCTCTGTCAGATAACAAATACACCCACACATTCCAGCACAGCCACACACAGTTCTTGGGATGTCCATGCTCTTCCCCGATCCTCCTGCTTGATGACAGCATCAGACTGTCTTTTTGCCTCTGCTTCTAGGATCCTCTTCCCTGCCTGCCTCTGGGCTCACCCTTCCAGTCTGCCTCTTCCCTCCATCCTGCCTGTTTTCCTTGTTTTTCTCCCATGACGTAATTTGGAGAGCTGCTCTGAGCGGCACCGTCTCATCCACACACGCCTCCATCTCCAGAGCTGGCGAAGCCTTTGGGAAAGGATGGGATTGAGACCTTGATGTGCTGTTGTGTAGGTGGGCAGTGCAGGCTGTGCTGCTCCTCTTGGAGGCCCTCTGCTCCACCAGAAAAGCACGTTGGCCTTCGCTGGAGCTGAGTGACAGCAGAGTCTGCCTAAAAATGCAACATACACCATTCATCTCAACTGCTCTTCCCCATGTTTTCCTGAGGAACAAACCCCATCTTCTCTTCTCCTAGTGTCCTTCATCCCAGGAGCAGAAATTTTGTGATGGAAAGGCACCTGCACTTGGGTAAAGGGTCCTTTCAGAAAAAACATTCCTCCCTTCCCACACACAGAGCCACAAGCTCACTGCACAAGCTGGAAGAGTAATGCATTTTCTCTGGCAGCTGCCACCACAGACGTAAGAGGCATGTTTGAGATAACAAGACTTCATTTCAAACTAGAATGGTATTCATGGCAGGCACAGTGAATAAATGCAAGACATCTATTCTTGCTTCACGTCCTGCTCTCCCTAACACACATGGAAAAGAAACCCCAGACATACCAAAAACTCTGACAAAGCTAATCAACAGCCTATTTAAAAACAGAAAAAGCCTTAATATTGGGTTTAAAAAAATAAGAAAGAAGAAAACTAAATGCAATCCATTAAAAGCAGATGAGAGGATATGAAAAACACTTTTGGAAGCTAAATAATAGTAAAACCATTTTAAAACTCCCAACAAATTGGCAGAAAAGCCCAATGAGTCATTTAATGCTGTCTATGCAGGCAGCATTAATGGCTGGGTAATTTATGCTTCTTCACAGCATGGTCTTGGGGCAGGTCACTCAGGAAGAGTGTGTTCAAACCCACCATGTTTTTGGCTCTGAAGAACTAAAGGCCCTTTCTGGGGCTCACTCAGACTGGAGGGAGATTTTCTACCCTGCAGGGCCATGCAAAGCAGGTTGGGAACTGGTTTTTGATGAGGAACCAAGCAGCTTGTGTGTGAGGTCTGCTGTTCCCCAGGAAGGCAGGGCCAGCAGTGCAGGACCAGGCTGGAGAGCCTCAGCAGGAGCTGGGAGTCAAGCACAGTCTCTTATGACCAGGAGAAAAGATGTCACACAAGAATAGCGAGTGAGGGGCATTTGAAGAGTCCTACCACATGTGAAGGCTGAAGGAATAATTGTGTACAAAATTGTTCTGGGGCTGAGGAAGGCCAGCTGCCAGCAGCCTCTTCTGAGTGAAGGAGAAATGCAAAGCAGTCACTCTGCGATGGACCAGCAAGCATTGCCAGACTCCTCCTTGCTCAGCTGCCCTCCTGCTACCTTTTTCAGACCAATCTGTGGGGCTGAAGACATTTCTGGGTGGAGAGGTTTGACAAGTACCATGGGGCAACAGGGGATGGGTTTTCATAGAGACCACTCACCGCAATGACTGTCTTACCTTTTACTTTCCATGTTTTCATGAGATTTCAGGAAAGCTGAAGCTATCCATTTGAAGTGGACCTTGCAATTTCTCAGTGGATAAATACAGTTGCTTTAAGTCCTTTGAGCACCACCTGGAAAGCCTGCTGTCCCTTGGTCAGGCTCAGGAGGAGAGCCTGATTCCCAGCTGCACTTGCTGGGAAGTGCCTTTTCCAAGCAGAGAGCATTGGGTATATTGGTGCTAGAGAGTTTGCAGTGCCTGGCATAGATGGCTCAGGAACAGTGGGAGTGTCAGCACCTCTGAGGAGTCTGCACTGGCTACAGGTAATGAGCTACAGCCAGAGCCAATCCCAGATGCCTGTTGATCAGTTGGATTTGTCCTCACACAGCCATGTTGGATAGCCACCGGCTGGACCACAGTGAGTGGAAGTTTAAATACTGACCTGAATGACTGACATCTTCTCTCTCATCTTGCCACAAGGCCATGAGAGATGAGACAAAGCCAAGACAAGGTCAGGATGTCTGCACTTGCAGCTTATGAGAGCAGGAGCTGGACCAGAGCAAATCTGTCTCTGCCTCCTGACAGCTGAGCTGGCTACTTAGGTGGGATGAAGAGTGTGTGTGGAGATGTAGACCTTGCCCAGATTCGATACTCTGAGTTCACAGCAGGCTTTACTCTGATTAAGACCCATTTCATCAACTAGATACAGATTAAAAGATGAACTGTCTGATTTATGGTTATAGTTTTTGAGCAGGGAGAAGAAAACAGAGATGATGAAATAGTCATAAGTTCAAAGATATTTTTAGTTTGTTAGTGAATGAGTCTCAAGTGACTGAAACAAACAAATCTAGCTGGGATTGACAAACTGTACATATAGAATTGTATACCTACTGTTGGAATCTCAAGTCCTCTTCTTCCAGCTAGAGTTTCATGCCACCTTCTTCTTACCTTAGCCACCTAATTTATTATTTTTGGCAAATAGGTTTTGGGTGTGTGACAAATATCAGGTTTACATATTCTGGGATATAAAATGGTGGCTGATTTACACAAGACTTTTCTGAACTGACGATTTTTATGGGGGAGACTTTTAACTTGGATAAATCAAGTTACATTCCAAGGCAAGCACCCAAGTAAAGGACCCAGGCTTTTAAAAGTAGTTTTTCTCTCTGTGTCATTCTCCTTGAGGCTGTTTCTGAATTTTTTCTCCTTTGAGAACCATGCTGACTGCTAGTGGACATTGCTTCTTCATGCTATGGTCTCCCAAACCCCACCTAGCAGAGATAGAACAGCCCAGCATCCCTCCTTCAGACCTTGCCTTCTTAAGCTAAACACACAGCTGGTGTCTTCCCCTTATCCAGTGGGTCTCCATGCTTTTGACCATGCCAGAAATCCTCCTCTGCCCAGGCCTCCCCAGGAGAGCTTGCCATGCCGTGGTCATGATTTTCCTGTCTCTGCATGAAACACCTGGCCTGCTAGGTCTAGCACTGCCCTTTCCAGCTGCAACACTGAAAGTCCAAGTTGTTATTCCTTGTACTTCTAAATACATTTCATGTAATTTTTGTTATGCAAAGCAACCCAAAACAGAGGTTCTCATTTTCCTCTCCACAGACAACACCTCTGAATCTCATGTCATCAGTGCAGATTTCAGCAGTGCATTGGCCCACCAAGCCACTCTGTCCTTCCATCAGGCTTTTCCTGCCCCTGATAAGCAAAAACTTCTATGCAGCAGCCATGGCTTGGGCTCTGCTAGCAGTGCAGAGAATGCAGTTCTGGAGCTTACTCTGAATATGTTCAGAAATGAGGAAAGCTGAAGAGAATGCAGGTCTTCCTCAGTTACATATTAATTTGGGGTTTTTTTTTCCTTTTTTCTTATCCTTTAGTTTTATAGACCATGTTTTCCCAACCTTCTCATGCTCTTTTTTAAGGTGCAAAAATAAATATGAACCTGTAGGTGCATATTTTGCCCAGAGAAGTTGTGAATGGCCCATCTTTGGCACTGTTTAAGGCCAAGTTGGATGGGGCATTGAGTATGGTAGGTCCCCCTGGCCAACAGCAATAAGACTGGAAACCTAAAATCTTTAAGGCCCTTTCCAACCCAAACCATTTTATAATTCTACACAGTGAACACCCATGATTGCTGAATAGAAAAGATTCTTTCCATGGGAGATTTCCTCAGTGTTGCACAGTTCCTTTTGTAGTCTTGGATAGGATTAGAAGTTATCACCCATGACTTCAAATACAAATGGTTAGACACCCTATCCATGTGTGTTTTGTGGAAGTTTAGGGGGACATTGAGGGGACATTTTAACAACCACAGGGGCACTGACTTCCAAAAGTCAGCACTCTGATACACTCACCCTGCCCAGCCAGCTAATAATCTCCTTGCTTGCCAAGAAATATCATCAATGTTAAGTTACATGTTTGATTGACTGGTGAATGCATTTAGCTAGGATTTGTAACCAAAAAAGACAGGAGTCTCCTTAAACTCCTTCTCAGCATTCAGAAGGATTAATTATTTTTAGTCTGAGCATTGTAACTGAGTGTATCTGGTCCCTAAGACCTTTCACAAGACAGAAAAGGAACTGGGTCCCTGTTACTTGCACAATTTCACAATTAATATGTACCCTCATCTGCTAAGCTTCACCTGCCCAACCACCACCATATCACCTTCCTGGGAAAGCAGATTCTTCCTCTGGAGAAGTCCTGTTGCTCTGGAAAGTCTGGTGCCACATAAAGGCATCAAATGTACTGCTCAATGCCCAACTCACCTACCTGAGACATGGCAAGGAGGTGTCCCTACAGGTAACTGGAAATGTGGGAGATTGAAGCCCAAAGCTGAGAGGCATTACACTGCTGCTAAAAGTAGTGATTTACCATCAATGCCACTGGTGTTGGCAGGCCTACCACAATTTCATAATTCTGAGGAGAGACCTAGGCAGATGCCAGAAGCAGTGATTTCCCTAGCCTGGCGAGTGGCCCAGACACTTGTCTGGATGCCCTTTCCAAAAGCATCATGAGGACTTTCATTCCCACCAGTGGGAACAGTCACTGCCATTCTGACTGAAAGCAAGCTTCTTGAGATAAACTCAAGCTTTTCCATCACTCTGGGGACAAGAAGTCCTTAATTCAGTAACACTACTCCAGGCAGTCTGCTGGGTCTGGACTGAAAGAGTCCCCAGGCAGCAGGCAGACTGTGGTGACACTGGGGTCATTTCCAATGACTACTTTTCTTTCTACTTCCCCTAAAGCTTGGAGCTGTTTTCTGCTTAGTCTTGTTACACACTGAATCTTTCTGTGTCCAGTTGAGGATTTCTGAGTCTTGAGGACTCTTAGTCCCTGGCAAAGCTGAGAGAAAAGAGGAAAACGCTTTGGGGACCTGATGTAAAACAATCTGAGCATATTAAGCCAAATCAGCTACTAAGGAATTCATGTTCCACAGACCACATGACAAAACATCATGCAAAGACACACAGTTGAACATCTTTCCATCCCCAACTCAGAGGCCTATCCCACCCACTGCTCCTGAGTGACAGCAATGACAGAATGCCTCAGACTGCCAAGATGAGAAACTGTGCATATACACCGAGGGAGAAGCCTGTCACTGAGGAGTGTGGCTGGGCCAGAAATCCAGAGGCAGAAATCCTCTTCAAGACTTGGCAAGTCTGGTCAGGCACGACACGTCCTGGCTTTAGAGCAGTTCTGTTATGTGGAACCCAGGTCCCAGTGTTAACAAGGTAAAAGATCATGAAAACAGCAATGGGAACAGTTACATGAAGCTGCTCAAACTTACAAACTTCAATAAGTTTCAGGCTGAGCTTTGGATCAATTCTTATTCCTTCCAGATTGCTTCACTCATCCCTCCCGGGTACTCTTGATCAAATCACAAAAATGCTGAGCAGATTCTTACAGCGTACTTTCTAATAAACTGTTTAGGAAAGCAGAGTTGACAGCATCTCACAGTTTTTTCTTCTTTCTTCTTTTTTAAGCTAGCTCCACAGCCTCTGCCAAATTCAAGGATGCCAAATATGATCAGGCTGTGGATGGCACCATTCGTTTGTGTCAATCCTCTTCATACTAGATGAGCAGACAGGACATATGGGCCTATCCTTAACGAAGTGCACACAAGAAGTAAATGGGAAATTTCTGCAAATCGGCAAACTTCTAAGTGCAAGATTAACCCAAAGACTGCAGGGAGGAGCTGCTCTAAGTTGAGGAAGTTGAGAAATATTCTTTCATCTCCAATTCCTGTAAATACATCCTGGAAGAAGGTACGGTGGAGAGGAGAGGTCTCCAAGACTATACAGTACTGTGCTTCATCTCCATGGACCAGAGTCTGGCAAATCAGCACCTCAGAGTGAGTTCAGCCTCTCAGACACAGCCTGCACCTTATCCTCATGTGTTGAGGTTAGTCTGGTCATTTGAACCATCTGGACTGTACCCTGACTCTGCACAAACCTCCTACAATTTCAGAGGTGAAAGCAGAACTGAGTCTGTGTTTGGGAAAACTTGTCTCTCTAGTGAGTAGAGAGAGAAGCTTAATCTGCTTAGCTTAATGAAGAGAAGGTGAAGACGTGACGCGACTGTAATCTGTTAAGTACTACCACTGGGAGAAGGTTTTTAACAGTGGAGGGCTTTTTAATGCTGCAGACAGGCAGAATGAGATCCAGTAGATGCAAGATGAAGGTGAACAGATACAGTCTAGAAATAAACTGCATTTTTTTGAAGCAGTGAAAGCAATTAGCTGTTAAAGAACTTAGAGAGTGCTAGGTCCCTCAACTCCTGAAGTCTTAAACAAAATCTAGTTATGTTTGAAACCCTAAGTGTCACTGGGTCTGAAATGAGGGAAACTTGACAGAATTTCACACCACAGAGAAACCAGGAGTGTTGTTTTATAAAAGAACTGCTTAAAGAAATCCATGAATTTATCTTTGTTTCCTAAAGGTTTCTGCATGTCTGTTTAATAGCTGTCACCCTTCAGCCGCGAGTTGTGCACTGAGCAGTTACGCACATTCTCCACGAGAGAATGTTAATCAGGCTCTTGATCATATTCACACAGTCCTCCTCTCCCACTTCCATTTCCGGGTGTTCTAAGGTACCCATGACTCCATGCGACCAGAATAACCTGCCTCCTCTTGCAGCCCACTCCCCTGCTCTCTTCTTCTGCTGTTTTCTCCCTGAATCTTTGGGGCACAGGAATTCCCTCTCTGTCCCCTGGATGTTCTCAGAGGCCACAAATGCATCTCAACCCAGCCAGAACATCTGGCTCCCAGTTTGGAATGCATTTCTCCCTGTTTCTGTGCTTGCTGGGACATGAGGAGGATCTCTGTGCTGCTGAGGCTCACACTGAGTCCCAGATGCCTCTCCATCCCCCACCTGGGTGCAGTTTTTCCGGCCAAGCTGCTACACTCTGAATAAACAAAAAGTTCTACAGGCTAAAAGGTCTTACTGGCATGCATTTGATGACCAAAGGGCCACATGGGCACTGTCAAGAAAACCAAGGACTTTCTCTCCTAGCTGCTGCAGTCATGGTGATGACCTGTCCCATGGGCTTTTTCCATTCTCATTGGCACACTGAGCCCTTGCCAGAGACCTTCTCATCCAAACTCTGTGAGACACTTTGGCAGTCCAGCCCTGAAGCCCTTCCCTGGGGCACAACGTGCTTGTGCTCTGATGCTGGCAGAAATGCACACACCAGTTTGTACCTGCCCCAGTCTTCCCAGGGACCCCCAACAGTCTGTCCAGTTCTCTAGCTCAAGCTTTGTGAAATACACAAGCATGTAGCATGGAGGCATTCAAAACAATGCTCAGCCACACCTGAAGTATCAGCCTTTGTCCAGAACTGCAGTTTTTTGGATCATCCCAGCACATGTCAAATATATCCAATTGCTTCAGCAGCACTGCTGAGTGTACTTCTTTCCTCTCTCCTGCAGTCAAAGCTACCTCACCTCTGCCATCACTGCCATCTCTACAGTGTTGCATCTTCCACCATCATGACTAGTCACAGCAAGTTTTGCTCCTCCCCTTTTTAGCATGGTTTGTAATGGGAAGAATGCTTGCAAGACTGCATAGTTGGTAATACACAGGACTGTGTAAAACCCCCAGTAAATAATTTTTTAGTCACTGGTCACTTTCAGCCAAATTTGGCAAGAATAAGAGGGTTCTAAGATAAAATTGTTATGTGTCTTGAAAATAAGGGAGTGCACAGAAGAGAGAAACCTTATTATAAACTATCAGCATAGGAAAATCAATGCACTGAGCTGAATTTCTTATTAAACTCTGGAGTATCCACACAAACTGGAGAGGATGCAAAGACAGGGTCAGAAATGCTTTGGTATTCTGGAAATTCCTTTAGTTTACATGGTTAGGCAGCAGAGAATTTGAGTCCAAGGCACAGAGGAAAGCAGTCTTCATCAGTGTTGATCCACCTTTTCTTCAAGACCTCCCTGAAGATCCCAGATCTTTACTCCTGGAAACCACAGAGCTAGGACCAGCTGCCAGCATGGGAGACAGTGTTTGCCAAGGCTGTTGGTGGAGAATCTCCCATTCTGAAGACATCTAACAAGCAGAGAGACCACATTTTCCAGGCTTCTCTGGAGCTCCCTCTCTGCCAGCAAAGCAGCTATGTCATTCGGTGTGACTGAGTGATGTGCTGAGGAGCAGAGAAGGCAGAGACTTCACCAAAAATGGCCTGGGAATTTTCCCTCCACAGGGAACTGGTAGGTGTTTGGGGGTTCTACTAAATGAGGAAAGCCTGTCTGCCAAGAGCAGAGGGAAATCCAGGACTGAGGATTCCTGCCTTGTGCAAAGCAACTCCAGCAGGACAGCACTCTCAGGGCAGAGCTGGAGAGCTGAGCAATGGGTCCAGCAACAGCTAATAGAGCCACTGGGACTTATAAGTCATGCCAAGAGGGTCACTGCTCTAGCACTAGATCAGATGTGACTGTCCCATGCCCTGAGCCTGAGTGGGATGCCAAGAGCACAGAGTGCTCGGAGAAACACAGCTCCTGCTGCATGCAAACATGCTCTGCACAGCTTGGGCAGCCTTGGGGGTCCTGCTCCTTCCTAGTGACCTGGTGTTACGTGTGGCTGTGACATAGCTTCTGGCCACACACTCTCCCTACTTGAGGCCAATCCTTGGACTCCCCCTTGGATTTATCCAGATGCCCAGTAATTCACTCATCTTGGCTGCTCCTGGGATGGTGTGCTCTGTGCTGTCATGCTTTCCCAGTGCTACTCTAGTGGCTGTACAAGCCACACTTGTATTTAATCTGTGCAAAGCTGGGGCATGCCAAACAGAAAAGCAGCGTCAAAGACTGCAGGTGACACCCATAGAGGAGGAGAGGAAAATAAACAGGTGCGAGAGCAAGAAAATGGAAGCGCTGGACATTGCTGCAAAAAGCCCACTTTCTGCTGCCCCCTCCCCTCAGTATGACAGCCTGTCCATGGACTCCCTCACCAATATTCCCATCCTGTGCTGGAGCAATGCCAGCCTTGATACTGCAATGTCCCTATCCTTCCGATGAGCTCTGCCTGGGGGCTATCAAATCTGCTGGTGCTGATGCTGACACCTATTAACAGCAGTAGCACAGCTGGGGCACTGCTGGGATATAAATCCAGTGATGGGAATGCATTGGCAGTCAACACTGCTGCGTGGGAGGGGTCGGTGGGTGAGGCTGCATCGATGTGCATTTTGCTGGCATAGGCAAACTCCTTGCCCATGCAGAGAGCAGCTGAGCACTGGGCCTGGTGTGTGAACCAGAAATCACCCAGCTGCCTTTTCAGCTCTGCTGAAAACCTATGTTCCTTTCTGTTAAAGACTGCCACTGACTCCAGATACAGCCAGAGCCTTTGTCTCAACCTGCAGAGACCGCAGCAGTGTCTGGGAGAGGCACTGGTGTAGAACCCCGTGTGTGGAACCACCAGACAGAGACTCAGAGTCACTGCGGCAGCAAGGAAGCGTCACTGCTTGATCCCCAGGGCCTTTGAACTCCATTGTCAATCCTGCTCTGCGTCCTCCTGCTCACAGAAAGAGCATCAGAAGGTGTAGATGGCTACGTAGGCAGAGGAGGAGGAAGGGCTGAGAAACAGAGAGCACTGAGGCTCCCAGCACAGCAGGAGGAATGGAGAGGGGGATGCTGGGGACATAAACAGCAATGACTCTCAAAGGGAAACTGGCAGGGTATCGTGCATGACTTTCCAGTTTTTTCTACCTCTCCGTGTTCACTCAGTGACACTTCAAGCAGTCTCCTAGAAAGACATTTTTGCACGGAGTGCTGCTGCCTTTGTTGTTTCCCAGGGCTGCGGCAGCTGCAGTGGGAACAGGAGGGAAGGAGAGCCACAACCAGGTCAGTGCTGGGCCCTGCTCAGTGCCCCAGGCACAAGCAATGTGGAGAGGAGAAAATTTTCTTTTGGTTCTCCTGATTAAACTCCAGCTGGCTTTATTTCCCATTACATTGTTCCTCTGAAATGCCAGGCTGCACACATGAATTTGCTGCTGTGGGGCTACTCCTCCCAAAGAGGTTGCTACAGAAATGCATTTATTTTAATGAGAAAACAAATGCTGTGAAAGGATTTCTTCTGAAACGCAGGGACATACAGGAGCTTGTCAAAGAGGCATCCCATGAATGAGTGCCATCCATCCCCAGTTGCCAATGGGTTTGAGATCCAGGTGCTGGGCTCTGCCTGCTTTTCTAGACCAGGAGCTGGGTCTTCAGGGTTGTTCCTCCTGGTTTCCAGCTCTGGTTCTATAAGATACCTTACTGTAACCAGGCGCTGTTAAAAAACAGGCAAGAATGAACTTGTGGGCATCCATGCTTATCTGAAGATAATAGGTGGAATAAAGCTCCTGGACACAATGAGAAGTCAATGCCAAGAAGATTATGATCTATTGGAGAGTGAGGCTCCTTAAAGAGAAGGGATGGCAAGCTAGAAAGAGTGAAAAACTGCATTTCCTGAAGCTGAACTTCCTAAAAAGACCTGTATCTGAAGGCAGCAGATCTTCCTTTGACAGCCTTTATAGGCTAGGATGTAAAGCAGAGGATAGGGGTGACCTTTTTTCCCCCCCGTAGGAGATAAGGAAACTGAGGCACAGGCAGCCAATTAAATAGAGATAATCAGTGCATTCCTGAGAGCTAACGTGGAGACACCCAAACTTCTCTTTCAGGCCATAAACATCTGTAGTTAATGACAAAATGTTAATTACTGGCAATCAGCTAATGAGGGTAAAAGCTGAACTAATTCTCTGCAGCCTGTAATGCTACTCTAGACCGTGTTTTGCCCATCAGCTGAACTGCTATTTAAAAAGAGGATGAAAAGGAAAAAAAAAAAACATTTTGGCACCTCGCTCTGCCTCCTCTGCCAGACCAGATTAATGCAGGGGGGAAATTCTCTGGTGCAGACAAGCCCTAGTTCATTTTCCCATGTCAGGCAGGGAATCAGCTACAAGCTGAACACAGGGCCCTGCTACCCAGCCCCGTTTCCTACTGCAGTCAGCTCAAATTACTCTACGGAAAGGTGGAAATTCTGTTTCTTCATGATGCTAAGACTGCACAACTGTGTTCCCCGTAGCGGGACAGGGACAATGTGCTGCCCCTCCTTTTGCCCATCTAGAGTATCAGCCCCACTCAGCCACAGCATGGGCCAGATCACCCCCTTGCATTCTGAAGAGGCAGCTGGAGATGACCCTCCTGGAACAGCAAGCCAGCACGTATTCCTGCTGTGCATGAGTAACCAGCAGCCATTCCGGAGGAGGCTGAGCACTACCGCTGGGCAGAATGATTCATCTCTGTGTCACGGACATGGTAGCAATAGCCCTGTAACAAAAGGCAGAGCCATGGGGTAATTTGTCATTATGGTGACTATCAGCCTCGGACTGATCAGCCTGGGTGCTCACATCTCTGATGCCTACAATAAAACCGCTCCATGGCACCAAGGAGGGAAAGACACCAAGCTGGAGTCACTGAGCATCCGGCCTTAGTGCAGACTCTGAATTGTACAAAGTGGATTTGGGATTATGAAGGTGAGCTATGGGGTTGGTGATTAGCTGTCAGTGTCGCCTATGACACAGTAAAATCAACTTTGACTGGCACTGTGCCCTGCTGTGGCACAGCAGGTTCATGGTAGCTCCATGCTTGGGGAGCAGAAATGCCAGGCTGAATCTCATGCAGGATGAGCAGCTAAACGTCCCTTATCCTCTGACTTTGCTGCCGGGACAGCTACCTCTGAAAATTGCTAGCTCCAGCTCCAAAATTCACTTTTAAATCTTGTATTTCAGATCAGTCCCAAGCCCTCACTTAGAGCCCAAATCCCAGGGATTTCTGTGTGGCTGCTTTCCTATGATCACATCAAACCAGGTTTCTCATACAGCACATCCCAACTGCTGTCCTGTGAGCCCTTCTCCACACCCTGGGGAGCCTGGGCTCAAGTGGCTGGCCGCTCAAGTGGCTGCCGTGGTCCTCCACTGTGCTCCTCCAAGCTGGTGAATGCCTTCAGGCACTCGCGCCAACAGATGTGTTTTCTGTCCAGCTACCAGCTGAAGAAAACTCATGATTAAGCTGATTCCCAGCTTTTTGATAAAGCTCCCCCTCTGCAGACCCACCTCCCTGCTGCCACAATGCTGACTGCCAATCAACTGCTACTGCTGGTGCAAATAATTCCATCTCCCTTTGCAGCCCCAGCTCACTGCGTGCAGGGACAGCTATCACATTTCATGCTCTAAAGGGCTTAACACCCCACTACACACACATACATCCACACACTAGCAGGGTGGCCAGGAGGGTGACTGGAAACAGACTAAAGGAATTGGAGGCCTCGGAGACAAGGCCATCCTAAATCAGATTTAGGGGGTGAGAGGACAAAGCAAATGTTCTTGGGTATAGTGGCACATGCCCTCCATAACATAAGGTCTTATTTGAGTCAGAGTTGCATCCATCCCACAGCACTGTGGGTTAAAGTCACCTGAACTCTGCATTGGCTCACAAGGAATGCAGCAGCAGCAGGGTCCTGGTAAAAGCTACCTGCCTTGCAAAGGGGCCAGGTGGAGAGGTAACTGCAGGAGGACAGCAAATATGTTTAGTGTTTAGCTCCACACAGAGCATCCCCTGCCTTGGCACTGGGGCTGAGCTGATCTGGGCCGGGATCGATACATCCCATCATGCAGCATTTCCACAGATGGTTGTGCCAGCCCAGGGAGCTACAGTGAGTCCAGGGACAGCTTAAAGGGGGAGACTATTTTACTACAGAGCCTGGAACTGGGAGTCAGCACTACCATAAATCCAAACACCAATTCCTCTCCATCTCCTGCAATACACTTCCAAGCAGCTCCAAAGCTCCCAAATTCAGCATTTCCCAGCAATGCCACCACCCTCTGGGCTGATGCCATGGAAAAATACTTCTGGATTACTGCTGCCAACAGCTCGCCAGTTGACTCTACTGTGAAAATCCTTCAGGTCACTTTAGCTTATGATATTCAGGCTACATTTTAGAAACGTGCTCTCTCTGGCTCTGCTGGACGAGAGCAAATGAGCTGTGTGACTGGCATGCAGGGGTTCTGCACCTCTCCCTTCTCCTGCAATAGCACAACATGGCTGGTTGATGCTGCAAGATCGAGCCAATAACTACTATTGTTACTATCTTTATTAATCAACAGCAACGTCCTTATTTCCTCTCGTAGGGCTTCCCAGTACATCGTTGCTTATTTATCCTCTTATTTCCATCCCGAGCTTACAATCAGATCTGTGCGAGTGGCTGTCAGCACTGACCCAGCTGCTGAAGCCCAGCCCCACTCCTGTGAAGTCCCTTTCAGAGCAGGGACAATTCCACTGACTTCAACCAGCTTCTCTGCAAGGAGGGAGCCTCATGGAGTTGGGGCCAAAGCCGTCAGCTCCTGTAGGCAGCTCTGTCTGTGCCGATAGGGCTGTAAGTACCTAACATCCCTCCAGGGAGACACCGAGACATCTGCGGCAGCTGTAAAAATATATAAAATGAGGCAAGCTTAATAGTGACTATCTTGGGCATGTGCGCCTGTGTCTCCTTCTTTCATACTGTCTGAGGATGTATAATTGTCTGTGCCTTCACCCTGATGGTCTCCCTGGGGAAAAGGGACAGCACAGTGTCCTCTGTCCCCAGGCAGGAGCTGGTGTGTGGGCAGAGGCTTGCTGGACAACACACGGGCAGAGCAGAGATCTATGCCACAGGCTTCCAAATGCCAGGTGAGAGGTTTTGTATTGGCACCATCCTTCCTTCCTTTAATCAGCCTGTATGCCCCTCCCTGGCTTCACATTCAGCCCCCTTCAAAGAGAACCAGCTGGTCCTACCCTGCCTGGCAACACTCCTTCAAAAGCCACAGCAAATTCCTGAGCTAAGCCACGTTATAGCAGTGAGAAGCGACTGCTCCAAGAGAGAGCTCTTGCTCTTTGGGAGAGCAAAACTCGTTCTGCTTAATTGCTCCTGGCAGCGCACTCTGCCATAATGAAAGTGGGAGCAGGGTGGCAGGGAAAGGCAGCGCTACTTCTTTGCACTGAGCCTCAAAATCCATCCTTTTGTGCTAAAAGCACAATGCAAGGCTGGGCTCACTCCTTCAAGTCACTCATGCTGGGGAAAGCAGCGTCTGCATTGAGCCCAAATCCTCCCTGCACACATCCCCAGCTCTGAGCGCTGGGAGGAGGCTCGTCTTGCTTTATTTTTAATCCCATGAAAAACCTAAATACGTCACAAGTGAGAATCTGCATTGTGGAAAGGCTTTTTCATAGACCCTTTGGACTCTGCTTCATGCACCCAGAGGGCTTTGCAATAGTTAATTTTGCCTCCCAGCTCCCGGGAGGGAGGGAGGGAGGGATGGAGGGAGGTGTTACTATTTGTGGTTTGCTAAGAGGACTGTGAGGTGGATGACTGAGAAATAAAGTCTGTGGCCTGATGGTGCTTCTCGAAAGCATTAACACACTTTCTTCCTTCTCACCCACAGGCACAGTGACGTTTCACACTTCTGCTGGGGTCTGGCTCTCTGGAGACCTGATAGCTGTTCCCTAATGCCTCTCCTTCCACAGCAGCTGAAGTAGGAGTCAGAACCAGCGCCCCAATCAGGAAAATGGCTCCTCTGCAAACCAGCAATGTGGTACCAAGCCCCATGCGGAGGCTGGGAAAGCCTACTCTGTCCAGTTGTGGCACCTAATCCTAACTCATTGTAGGAGAACAGGAGAGAAATTTTTAAAAGAGGAAATTAGTAACTATTTAAAGGAATAGGAACCCATTATTTCACATTTTTGGATGCCTGATTTTGGTTAAATAAAGGAATTTGTGGACAAAAAATGAAACAGGTCTCAAATAGCTGTGACTTGTGGGCAGGCTAGAATTTGGTCAAGATTTCCTGGCCATCCCCAGTGCAGGGATTCTGTGGGTCAGTCCCCAGCAAAAACAGGTAGGGAAGAAAGTCCCTTCCTGCTGGTGCTGGGTATGCTTGGGACACAGGGCAGCCAGACCTGGCTAGCTGAGCCCATCTGCCTGTCCAGAGCTCCCTCTTTGCCCAGCTCCTCTGCTGGGGCAGGCTGTATCATCACTTTCTCCCTTGGCAGAACATTGCCATGCATTTTGTCATCACTTTTTCCTTTGGCATAACAGCACCAGACTCTAACCTTTCATCTGCTTCCCTGAAGGAGAAAATGAGCAGCATTTCAATGCATGTGTCAGGTGACCACACTTATGCCTTTTGATAGCTGAGTCCCACAGACAGAAACAAACATCCAGAGGAAAACAGGGAAGGTATTTTCCCTTGAAAGAAGGTGTTGTAGTGAGGCAAAGATATTCATCTTTTTTTTCTTTCTCTGAACGTCATAAATGAAATCCATTAAGCAGTGATGAGCAGACACTCACTGAAAACAAACACTAAATTAAGCACGCCCACTCTAAGGGAGAGGTTTTGCCTGCCTTCTCCTCCCACACTCCTGCCAGGGAGGAAGGTGAAGATGAAGGGAGGGCACCCGGAAGGACCATTTCTGGAGGCTGGGCTGGGAGAGCTACTGGAAGAGGAAGTGGGGATGTGCCAGAGGAGAAAGAGCCTTGTGTGAGGATGGACACAAGTGTGATGACTTTGAAGTACTGAGCTTGGGAAGGCTCTGGGAAGTGGGAGTGTAAGAGAGGTGATGCTAAGTGGGCATCTGAGGTGATAGTCACTGGGAATATGCAACTGGGGTGCCTCAGCAAGATGGGTAGAGAATAATATTGAAAGCAAAGAGAATAATATCTGGGGAGCAGGAGTCTGGTGTTACACTGGAGAGACCTGGAGTAACCTACAGTAAACCATGTTGATGATATGGAAGGTTGGGGGTTATCCAGGAAATAGAGCAGGAGCCATGCCAGAGGTACAGGTAAGGTAGATGGTGGGCACAGACAGCACATCTATCCAGTCTTCTCCAGCCCAAATTTTCACTAGTTAGACATTAATTTGATCTCAAAGTGCAGCAGGTGAAGGATGGCAGTACCAGCCCCCACAACATGAGTGGGGAGCACAGGCACCTCCTGGGCATCAGTCAGGGACTGACTGCTGCCGCCAGTTCAAGAGGCCATAGCTTTGCTGTGCTCATTAGGACAGGCTCTTGTGCTGGGCCAGCTCATTCGTCCAAAGGTCAGTCAGACAGAAGTTGGGACATACTGAGATGGCTGCAGGCACAGTCCTGTCTGAAGGCAGGCAAGTGGGTGGGCTCACATCTCTGCATGCTTAAGAATCTTCTCCCTGTAACACCATTCTCCAGAACAAGAAGGCTAAAACCTATGACCCATGACCTTGCAGCCACTGCTCAGTCCCCTCAGTCCCCCGGTTTTTTTAAGGTGACAGATTTTAGGTTGAGAGGTCTCTGGATTTCTTTTGTCCAACCTTCTGCTCAAACCTGAGCTAACTTCAAGGTTGCTCAAGGCTTCATTTTGCCGAACTGTCAAGACGTCAGAGGACTGAGATCCTACCATATGTCTGGGTTCATGCCTCAGTGCTGCTCTGCTCTCACTGTGGAAGTTTGTTTCTGTATAGCTAATGAGCACCTCCCTTGCTGCAACTTGTGCCATTGCCTCTAGACCTTTGCTGTGCCCCTCTGGCTCTGTGGTCTTTATGCTCTGACTTCAAGTAGAAGAAGGCAGCAGATCTCCCCTTTCATCTTCCTGTTGCCAGACTGAACAAGTCCAAATCCCTCCACCTCTCCTCACACACACTGTGCTTCTGTCCCTTTAGCATTTTGACATCCCCCATTGGACTAGCCCAGACTGTCAATCTCTCCTCAGTGCTGAAGGAGTATTTGGGCACTAAGAAAGATATATGAAATTGCAGCTTGCAACCAGCCCTTCTTCCCAGGACAGCCAGAAGACATTGCCTGTCTGAGCTGGGAACAACTTCAGTGTCACTTGGGAAAAACTGCAAAGTGTGTGAGAACAAAAATGGCATGGCTCCATGCCTAAAAGTGCCACTGGCTTTCTTTTTCCTTTTACAGAGGTAAAAGGGACTCACTCCTGGGACAGATATTCAGATCTCAGGCCAGGCAGGGAGCTTGTTTTCTTGAAGAGCTGAGCCTGAAGTTTGCTTTATCTTTGGGCTGAATATAGAATAATCCCCTTGAAATTGTTGCAGAGTATCTTCAAATGCCTTATACTTCATTGTTGCTAGAAGGGAGTTGCTAAGTTCTTGGTATTGGGATGCAATTCTAGGCACAGTTTATGCCTGAGTCTGTGGTTGCTATCTCCCCCATCCCACTGCCCTCCCAGGTGTGCTGCCCTGCCCTGTTACCAGTGCTGTGTTGATGACCAGGTGGTCAGATAGGGGAACTGATTCAACAAAAAGCTAATGAGAATTCTAAAAAAAATTTGGGATCAAGTCCCTGCCTGCGTGGTCACTGATGCTAGAGCTTGGAAAGGGTGGAAATGCACATCCGAGGTTGCTGCTCATTACAGCTGCAAGGTCTTGAACTGGCTCAGCTTTTTCATGCACATACATTACCAAGACACTGGACAGTCACCCTTACCCTGAGGAAAGGTCTGTAGATAAGACTTTACCTTCTTTCAGTAACAATGACTCTTTCAACTTCAGTGACACCTCTTTCTCTCCCTTGGGAATGTCCCTGATGCTCCTGTCTGAATTGCTGTGCAGGGAGACACCATGTTGGGAAGATACAGCTTCTGAACTGACTTTAGCCTGACTGTGCTTATCGTGGATGTTCTGCCTTCCAGCATTTGCATGTCTTTTTCCATGAAACCTTTACCCAGTGCAACTCCTTTGTGCCAACCATCCCCCTCCTCATCCATCCACCAGCAAGGTGTCAGTCTTCATTAGCAGAGGAGTGTGGGGTTTTGCTGATATGATTTCCCAAGTAGTTTGTCTGAATACACAGTTGTAGTGGAGCAAAGGTACTCCAGGCCTTTGCTCACTGTTGTGAGCTGGGGCACTTGTGCTGGCATTGCCAATCTAAGCTGGGGTAGGAGTTCCCTGAGGTCTGAGCTCCTGAGAATTTTCTCTCAGGACAGATACACAGAAATACCTATGTCCATACTATAATCTGTGCCAGCTCCTGCTCTAGAGGGGAATCACTGACTTAGAAGCTTCAAGGACATTAACTCTTCTTTGTTATAAATATTCAGACGTATCAGTGTTAGAGGGAGATGCATCTCTATTAATCATTCCCAACACTATTAACTAGACAAATAATGAAGAAATTAATTAAGCAAAAGAAAAAACAGACTGAATACCTGGGAAGTGTCTTGACACTGAACTGCCTTATGATAATCTCTTGGGGACTTGGGGGAGGCTGTGGTGCTCCTGGTATATGGAAACAGATGTAGAAAAGCAACAAGAGAAAGCAGTGGGAGCAATGTGTAGGTGCTGCAAGGTAGGAACCAGGAAGGAAACAACAAGCCTTTGATATCTATGACACAGCTGGAAGACTGATAGATTCAGCCAGCTCAGATTTTAAAAAATCCCAATAATGTAAATTCCTTAAGTACAAGCCAAGCCTATGAATAAGATAAATCTCTTAGTCACTTTGCCAGTGATATCCTTCTAATCTCATCCTTCCTCAACGATGCTGCTCAGAGAGTGAAACACTTTGCATAAATGGGTTTGCTGCTCAGAGCGATCACCCATGCTTCCCACTCTGACCCCAGGATTAGAGAAGTCCCCTGGATTAAGGCTGTTACTATTTAGAGTCAAGGGTGAGCCAGCTAAGCAAGGGCTCAAGGGAACTTTCAAGTGATTGCAAGAGAGCGAGAAAAAGGGGATGAGAACAGGAGGCCACCACCGTCTTAGGGAACTGCATGTCCCACACTGGTGTTGAACTGTACTTAAAGTGCTTTACAAAGAGAAATGACCCAATAACAAGGTATTATTAACATGCACACGGGAAAATAATGAACAGTAACTCAAGGGCCAACCAAGCCAACTTTTTCTTTAAAAAATGAAGATGACATTGAACTGATGGTGCTGTTTGCAGAGATGCTGAGTGCCTTGCTTCTCATCTCTCTGTCTGCTGAACAGGCCCAGCAGCTTGAAATTCAGAGCCAAAGTCTGCTGAACTGTCCCTTCCAAAACAGAGATTGGAAATGACCTGCTGAAGGATAAAAAGTGATCTGAGGACCAGAGATACATCCCCTGTGCTCCCATGCCCAAGAACCGTGGTGGAGCCACTTACACCCAAATGACTAGAGCCTCAGCACCATCAGATTTCAGATTGACTTAGGCCACTTTATGAAGGTGGAAAGATCATTCTGGATTCCAAAACCAGGAAAACAATGTTGGATCATTCAAATTACACTTAAGACCACCATAAACCATTTGCCTTTTGCTTACTGGTCCCCTGTATCATGGACACATGTGAAGACAGTTCCCAGTACAACTTAGGTAGCACATACTGTAATAAAGTACATAATCCCTTAATATACAAGAGCTTTCTTTATAATCCATGCTTGTGTAAACCCAGACAAATATTTAATACATTCTTATCACACCAACAGGAAATTGTTTCATCAATTCTGACAGATACATGAATTTTCAGAAGTGCCTGTCACACGTTTACTGCATCATTCCCCAAAAATTGCTCCCTTTCACTGTTCCTCTGTGGAGACCCCTTCTGCTCATGCTCTCCCCTCCCCACAGGATAGTTCCCAGCAGCAATTCCAGTTGGATACCATAAAATGGAAAATAGTGACTTTTCAGAAGCCAGAGTATTTTTGCTGTTAGCAACATCAGACTGGATTTTCAGTGTTTTGCTAAGAGAAGGGTGTCCTCATGCAGTTTCTGCCTAGGTTTGCAGAGCACCTTTTGTGGGCTTTAGTTAATTAAAATACAGTCCGTCTTGCACAACTTTTGAACTCTATTTCTGTAAAAGATATGTGAGGCTACAGGCTGTCTGTCACATTATGCATGTCCCCCATGCCAAGACTGTAGCTTTCTGTTTGACTGTAAGTCATCCATTAGATGTAAGACAATTACTGGTTTTTAGTGAGTCATTTTTCTCTCAGTAATTAGCAGCTGTCAGTTCAAGTCAGCCCAGTGCTTGTGTCACTCAGTGACTTCAAGGCTGTATTTAAAATCTCTTTTCTCCCACACAATAGCTCACCACAAACAACATCACTTTTCCTGCCTTGTCCACTGGAGCCATTTTGCACCATGATTATCCTGATTAGCCAGGCCGACAATGAGGAGCACTTGCTGCTTGAGCACAGAAGGGACTGCCCAACAGGAGAAGAGCTTGGCCAAGAAAAGGCAGCTCACCTTCTTCATTTCATTGCGATATGCTTCAAATCCTGGCTGCGTCTGCCTTGCTATAAAAATGTCAGACTGTCTCTAACACTTATTTTTGCTCACCACTTCAGCGTGGCCTTACATGGCAACCTCTCCCATCTGTTTACTTCTCTTCAGTGTTGTGCACGCATTTCTGAGTTGCTGTTTACTTATAATAATGTGAACACTCAGGATTTGCAGAGGACCTAGGCTGAAGTGGTTCTGGTGTTATGTAGATGAACAAGGATCCCTTAAAGCATTCCTAGAAGTGAGGGTTTCCAGTCTGCTTTATGGAGGCATGAAAGGGTCCTATGTACCCTATGTAGATGTAGCAGCTCTGTGTGCCCTGGATACCCTTGTTCCTGTATAATCGATGGAGGTCTAGTCAATGTTGACAGCAGAGCCCTAGGAGTGAGTCAGCTGAGCAAATGTAGGTGTCTGGCTCTCCAGCTCCGCTGCCTGCATTCACTAGGGGCACAATTACCTGCCTCAAGATGTTTTCCACTAAGAAATCATTGCGTGGGCATGACTCAAGCTCTTGATTTTTTTCTGCCTAGACACCCAGTCCACATGCAGACACCTACATCGTGACACTCACACTGAGGTGTCTGCATGTCTGCAATTCAGAGCTGTGTCCCACCTTGGGGATGTGCCCAGAATCGCAGCTTGTTTACAAAGCTCAAAGGAAAAGCTGAGATCCATGGTTGCTGCTCATCCACTTTCATTCACTTGAACTGGAAGAGGAACCTCCTTTAGTCAGGCTATCCCAGTGAGGGAAATACTCTAAATGTGTCCTCTCAGAGCCAAAGACCAACCCTCTACCTGGGCTGGGATCTGTTATCCAGTGACCCAGCTGCCACCCTGACTCCAAAATCTGGAGTTTGGTAATTCTAATCTCCTAGGGTAACTCTCCTGTGAGAGGACTGTTAGCTGTTAGCTGCTCAGATCCCCATATCTTTTAGTCTACTTCTTTTTATTTAGCAGAAAGGCAAACCCTGGCTCTGCAGAAAACAGAGGTGCCCTCTCCAAGCACTCACGGAGACAAGCCATGTGGTTTTCCTCCATATCACAGTATGCCATTTGCTTAAGAGATCTTCTGACATGGCCAGGAAGTTTTCTTTACCACCTGTATTATCCAGCAAGGGCTCACTACTGTTTCACAGTCACAGCTCTGACACCCCAGTTTCAGAAAGTACTCAAGCCTAAATCAAGTTCTGAACCACCTTCATATCTTGGATCTTTCCAGGTCAGTCTGTTTTCATGACCTGGTGAACTTACAGCTGACCAGTCAGATGGAAAAATCTTTTTCAGTGGATGGACAAAGCACTGGTAAGTGGACTGAAAAAACACAAGGCACGGAGGCCTGATCTGTGAGCCACTGTGATTCAGCACAGTTGTGATACACTGCAAATTACCACACTGCACTGGCCATGCCATGCAAACGTTACTGGAGAAACAGGCAAAGTGCAGCTCTCTCACTACAAATGCCCCAGTAACAGCAGAGAGCAGCTCTCCTCAGCTGGGAGAGCTCTTGGCTGGTGTGTTCTGTTCCCAGCCCCGAAGTGCGCTCAGCAGAGTCCTCCAGGAAAGTGCCCTACAGCAGCTGAAACTGCGGCATCTGCTCCACAGCCCAGATGTGCATCACAGCATCAATCTGCCCTCTGCAGGAAAACGTGACCCACAAATGACCGTTTAATCTCCTTCTCAATCCAATTTGGCTCAGCCACGTGGCATCTGCCTTCTCCCACCCTGCCGCAAGCACAGGTTCAGCCAGTGCCTGCCCAGTGGGGAGCGCCGGGACCAGCCCACGCTGCGGCAGTGCCTGCGGGCTGCCTGCTGCCTGGGAATCACACAGAACCTCTGAGAGGTCATGGAGTGTGTTAATGGGAAACCGGGTCCCTGACCCCCACGGCCCTCTGACCATCTCATGAGAGCCCCAAAGGCTGTGCAGTCCAGAAGCAGAGCAGTGCACTGGAGATACTGACGCTGATGCTGCTGTGCACATTTCAGGAGGGAAGAAAAACAGCTCAAGGCAATGTAGACAAAGTGATTTAAAAGGAAACAGATTAAAGACAGTCACGTGAGTGCAGCTGTGTCCCAGCAGTTATGCCATATATATTTACAGGTAGATGAATATCTGGCAAACTCCCTCTCTCTCCCTTGAAAGGATATAAATCACAGGAAGGCCTCTTATTCATGCTGCAACTCACCCATGACAGGTGAAGCTGTGTCAGGAGGTACCAAGCAATACTGACCAGGCGGACAGGGCAGTCTGAGAAAGAGGACTTGGGGTGAATATTTGTTCCAAACATGTATAGGGCATGCCAAACGGAGGGAATCCTGATGGTTTTCCCTATCTCCATGGATTTGTACAGTGTCTTTTTGACTTGTCAGTATCTCTAGAACACAAACAGCTAACAGCCTTTGGAGCACTGACGTGGGGTAAAGACCTTGGCCTGTACTGATGGTTGTACGAAAATGCAAAACAGTTGTCAATCAAAGTGAGTTTTGAACTCACAGTTGTTTCATTTCCAGCTGAGCAAATTTTCTCTTATTTTACAGGATACAGAGAGAACATACTCTCTTGTGCCTAAGCACCGCTCCTCGTCTCTGCAATACAACAGAACAAATAGCCTAATCAGGCCAAAATGCAGAGCATGCTGAAAAACTGGGAACATTCAGGATGTAGTTAGAGAAGGTGAAAATCTCCCCTGTAGCCTAGGAGGGCTGCTATTGCTGCTCCAGTCACAGTGCTTAGGGGCAAAAGATTACCTGGTAAGAAAAGACAGAGTTACATTGCCCTGTTGGAGAGACACCACCTGGAGAGGGATTAAGTAATAAATCCTATGGAAGGAAACACACAAATGGGGCAATGCAGAACTGGGATGAAAAGAAGCAAGGAGCTGATGAACACCATGAGGCTTTTTTTGGTGGCAGTGGGATTGCAAGAATGAATGAATGAATGAATGAGTGAGTGAATGAATGAATGAGGCTCCATCAAGTGCAACACATCCTTGTGCTAATCACAGAATCAGAGTGTGTGTTTCCCTGCTTTCATCTGTCCCAAGATCATCTCCCTCCATCTTCTGTTTCATCACAGAAACCCAATCTCAGAGGCCTTCTCATATCCATTACAGGGGAAAATAACTGGATCCAACACAAACAGCAGAGCCATGCTATGGTAGAAAACCTCCTGCTACCTTCAGAGATTGCAACATTTATTCCGTACATTTCTGATCCTCCTAAACACAGGCAGAGCAGCTCAGTTACACACACACACACACACACACACACACACACACGTATGCCCTGTGTTTGCAAATAATCTCTGATGTGGAGCTTCTTGGAGTGCTCCGTGGAAATCCATAAGCCTGTAGCAGCCTCTGAATCCCCTCTGGCTTACTACAGCAATAAGAACTTCTGAGGAGTCCCTGCAGCTTAGTTTGCTTTCCTACTGACAGATGAACTTTGGATGCCTCTGATCAAAGTTCCTCCTCTTATTAAGTTGCACAGAATTATTTCTGATATTCTCCCTGCCATTCATGATCATTTAACTACAATCCTTCCCCTGATCACCTGGCTCTCCACTCCAGCTGAGTTTTCTACAGTGATGGAGTGACACATGGAGTTCTGCAGGCTTGAGGAAGAGCTGCTGCCATCAGCCATTTACCAAAGGTGTTTCTTCAGGTTTTCAAGCACTCCTAGGTAGGGCTGCATCAACATCCTCCCTTTTTGTGCTGCCTGAAGGGCAAGTCCCACCATATGGCTTTGTGTGACCACGCTGTTGTGAAGGTCCCTTGAAAGAGGCTGACGGAAATAACAGATCCTGGACTGGGGTCAGTGGAGAAACCTCTAGAACTTTTACTATTCAGCTCCCTAGGTTTCCTAAATGTACTGTTTTCTGAAATATTCCAGTATTTACTTCAAACTCGCTAGTTCCACTTCTGCTGGCAGATGGATCTTTTTCTTGCCTTTTTGGAAAGAGAATTAAAAGCAAAGACAACAGCAGAACCAGACATTCTCAGATCAATAGAGCCAAAGAGTGTTGCCCCTGAATTGTACCTGGTAGTAAGGTGGCTTTTCTGATGTCTAGTAGGGCATATATGACATCTTATGACAGTTCCCCTCCATGACATACAAACTCAGTGTGGGGAATATGCCCCACCTGGCCACACATTTTCAGGCAACTCATAAGAGCTCAAGAGTTCTGCAGCCTTTGTTCATCAAAGGTGGCTGGGTTTGGCAGAGGAATTTAAATGTCACTGAGTATATCTTGTGAACTTATAAACAGAACTGACATGGATAAGTACTGATGCTTAGGGAAGCAAGTAAGAAAGAGAGAAGAGAATATTTTTCATTTGTATTAAAACATGTCTTGGGACAAGTTTTGAACAGCTTTCCAGGCAAATAAATTGAAGGCAGAAAGCAAAAATGGCCTGTAGAAGGGAGAACTACTGTAAGATTCCAGAAAGCAGCAATTGAAACAGAATGCTTTTGTTTGTTATAAAGAGACTAATGGCTGTTTTGGTAGTAATAAGACAATATATAATAAATTTCTGCTATATTGCATATTTTTAGAGATTCCTAATTTTTTTTTAAATCTGGTTCTGTAAAGTTGAAAACGTTAGTTAAATATCTCTTTTTGCTCATCCTTCTGTTCAATTTAAACAAAAACAGTTCTTGGTCAATCAAGGTTTTCTACAACCAGTATTTCTGTAAGACTCAGATTTGAAACAGAATCACCTCCTTGAGGTTTAGTGATTATTGGATCAAGAAGTGTCCCAGCTATGACAAAGAGAAACAACTGAGCTTTTGCTATTATTAGCAATGTTTGTTCTCATTCTTCAAGCTATAGATGGGCAGGTATTTTCCCTTGGTATTTATCTGACTACCATTACACAAATCTCAGCCCTTGTCCAAATCCACACTGGGGAGTTAGAGCAGACATTAAATCCTTTCTTTTGCATAGTTCCTCCTAAAATCACCGTAAAGGCTAAGGGGAGATCTTACTGCTGTTTACAGCCACCACATGGTACAGCAAGAAAGCCAGACTCTTCTCAAAGGTGTATGGTTATAAGAGGAAACAGATACAATTTGAAACACAAGAAATAATGATTATAAATCAAAAATAAACCCCCCACATTTTTACCACAAGGGAGGTAAAATATTAAATTTGGTGTACAGAGACATCAGTGGAATAACTGTCCTTGGAGTTACCCAGCTCTGGATATCTGGAGATCTGATTGGGTCAGATCTGCTTGAGTAGAAGGTGAACAAGAGGATCTCCTGAGGTTCCCTAAAATCCTAAAATATTCTGAGGTTGTGTGATTTTGTCTGACCTGAGCTGTAACTCAGAATTGTCACCATCACCTGACATTTGCACTGCATGCCTGAGCACATCCTCAAAGAGATGAAGCTCCTGTCTGGCATCACCAAGAAAAAGATGAGAGGAAATCTCATGAATAGCCACAGGATGGGAAGGCCAAGAACTCTCCCGCAGATTTCACATGTATGTGGTGAGGGCAAGAAATAAATCATAAAGAGTGGGAAAGGGAATAACAATGGCAGCTGGGCCAGGCCATGACAGTTTAGCAAGCTGGACTTTATGAAAGAGTCCTCAATTCAGGCTATGGGGGCTCTAAAAATGTTTTTCTTAGAAATGACGCAGCCATCTTGTCTATGAAGAAAATTTTCCAGATGTGGGTTAAATGTAGGTGACAGCACTTCTGCTTTCATATGTCAGAGGAGGCTATGAACTATGCTTTTTTCCTAACCAGCTGAATCCCATGAGTGTTTTTCCAGGCTGAAAGTTTCTTGCTTCTAATCTGATGTGGAATAAAACTGTCTTCAAACACAGAACTTTTTCCATGAGGGAAATCTTCTCTGCCAACTAGCTCAAGGGTTTTTGAAGCTGGTTTCTAAGGATGCACACAGTACACAGTTCTTTCTGTGACAGAAAAGACAAAAGTTGATATGCAAAGACAGTTTCAGTTCTCTCTTTCCACAGATATTTCTCCTTGGGCACTGCAACCATTTCCCATTGCTGGAGATCTGAAAATCAAGAAGGGATATTTCTTCACCAGTCCTTGCACAGCTATTAAGCTTCAAGCAGGAATTTAATTGAGAGAACTTATTTCACTGCTATTACAGAGAGATTCAGACTACACTAACCCAGTAACTCCCTCTGGCTTTAAATCTTGTAAGAATGCCCGCCTTTTCAATGCTAAGGAAATGTTGGGGTTTTATGTCCTAAAATGTAAACTCTGTAGGGCAAGAAAAGCCCTTGCTTCACTTCTTGGTGCAATGTTTGACATATTGACATGCTGTAAAGGTTACCACAGTATTAAAATAAAGAATAGTTAGGAGGCCAGAAGCACCCCTAACTCCTTCTGCCTCTTGTGGAAACCCTCTCTCTAATTATTTAACTGCTATTTCTCTCTAATACAGTATTTTATTATTACCTACTTTTCTTGAATGCTCATCTGATCCATCTTAATGTTCTTTTAATATCACTTGGAATGGGATAATAATATTCTTGTACTTCTCCAGCACCTTAAGCCCTGACAGGTCCTAGTGTGCTTAACAAGGAGAAAAGAAAAGGGAAGTGCTTAATCCATCAGACAGTGCAAGGTCATGCAAGACATAGACAGAGAAGACCTAATAAAACTAAAAGCACTGGGGTGTTTGGAGAAGCAGGTTTAGCCCATGGCCCTATACTTGCAGGAAGTGCAAACCATCCATTGAGCTTCAGTTCAGCACCTGCAGGAAATTGCCAGGGTAGGTGCTGATGTGATGTGGGTGAAGTGCCAGCAGGATTCCTGCACGCTGATGCTGTGTGTTATGTCTTCAACAGATCCTTCCACATAGCTTTTTTTGGCTCTCTCAAACACTGAGAACTGGAGTAAAAAACTACGCAGGATCTATCTGGGTAAGGACAGGGAACACTAAAGGGTGTGGAGATGCACATGGAAGTTCTTGGAAAACCACTTCTTTCATCAAGATACCAGTCAAAGAAGTGAGCGTCTCAGTTTTGACTCCACTGAAGCAGGACAATGCCTGTGCTGGGAAATTAGAGAGGAAGGGATCAGTAATGAAAGCAAGAAATGAGGATCTGAGCAGTGTCTGTGCAACCCTAGAGAAAGCAAATGAACACAACATGAGTACACAGCTGGATATGAGAGAAAATGAGCTCAAGCTGGTGTAGGGTTAATGCTTCAAGTGACAGTGCTAGCACAAGAAGGTGCTAGGAGGAAATGTGAGCTACTCCATCCATAAAGTGATTGAAGAAGCACCGAGAGAAGTGGGTGGCATAGGCAACATTTCAAGCAGGACTGGCTACAGGCCTGAAGCTGTCAGGAAAATCCTATTCAGCCTTGCTGAGAATGGCTTTAATTGGGAAAGAGAGCAGACACCTGAACTGAAGTAATGAGGATCCATTTGCTCTTCCTCCACATGGCTCTAAGTGGGCAGTGACAGGACCAGCCCCAGCCATAAGTCTTACCTATGGCAGTCATAGGACCCTTAAAGAAAAGTTCCTCCAGTCTTTTCCTTCCAGCTCTCATCTGGAGGCAAGGCAGAAGAGCCCAAGTCATTAATGATCTGAAGATTCAACAGAGCTAATGCTTACTGCATCTGCAGGCCCTCCTGTAAGGGGCTGCTACTGGGGAAAAACGGATGCAATTCAGTAAGGCCAAATGCAGCTCCTCCACCAGTGCAGTAATGCCAGCTGCACAGAGCCAGGGTGGAGGACTGGCCAAGAAGCAGCTCTGAAGGACATGAAGATCATGAGTTGAGTAACAATCAATAATCATCTGCTGTTCCCTAAATACATGAATAAATAAAGAGGGCAAACATTAGCCTGGAATAGATGACTTCTGCTACCTGTTAAACAGGATTCAAAACCTTTCTGCCTACTCAGCTGACAAGGATTCAGCTGGATGATTGTTTCCAGTGCATTTATGGCAAAATATGGACCATTTGGTAAAGGTATCACTGAGGATGATTAGTAGCCTAGAAAACACATCATAAAAGCAAAGGCAGAATTGGGATTGTTTGGCCTAGAGAAGAAGGAGTGTTACGGCTTCAGTTGTCACTTAAACTTGTGAAATCCTGAAAGAATGAATTTTCCTGTATTTACATGCAACTACTGGAAAATACCTTCAGATGTTTCTTGGAAAAAAAGGAAAGGACAAGAAGAAATGGGCGGTAGCAGGTAAGATGGGTTCTCCAACTATGCCCATCCTTGAGAACTGGTTAGATCAGCCTCTGTCAGGATTTTGGAGGGGTAGATCTCTTGAGGCCTGTGCACTGCCCTATGCTTGAGCATGATCAGTGTGCATATTAATAAACAGAAGCTAAACCTACACAGTACCAGAGGTTACAATGGCAGTCCAGGGAATGACTTGACAGAGGCTGCAGCCACAGGACTGTCTGAAAATGGTGAAGCAAACACATCCAAATGCTTAGTGCACTACAAACCTTAGAGATGCCTCTAGCACTGACCTCTTGGCTAATGGCACATACTTTTTGCATGGGAAAGGTGACCTCATGGCCGTACCTTAAACGTGAACATGGTGCCAATCAAGCAGTCCTTGTAACCTTCTGCTAAGAGCAACATGACAAAGACACCACAAAGACTGCAGCACTCCTTGACCTCCAAACTGGTTGAATATCAAGTTTATTTTCTCTCTCATGTTGTTGTTGTTTTGCATATGTCTGTGACTCCAGAAAAAAAGTATGTCTGACAGTCCAGTTCTCCAATCAAAATGGATGTTCCCTACAATGTTATTATAGTTATTATACAGAGGAGACAAAACTTTCTTAGGGATCCCTTCAGGATAGAACTACCCCATCCTCCATGGGGCTTACACAGTTTCCCCCAAATACAGCCTGGCTGCTACAATAAACACAAGGTACTAGATGCAGGAAATAATAATATGTAAATCCTTTTTTTTTTTTTTTTTTTTCTGTATCATCTTCCCATTCTATACCATCCCATCCCTCACTCCCCACTCAGGGAAGAAAATTAAGCTTATGTGACTGTTGAGAGTGATGTCACCAGTGTTCCAAGCTGCACAGAGAGGAGGCTTGGATTTGATGGTATATAGGCCATAGGAGAACTTGTGCTGATAAAGCCAGATAGGATGGGTGGGACCGAGCTCTGATGTGTCAATTGGCTTTGGCCAAGAAGAAAAGAAGGAAGAGAAGGTGAGAGAAAACCACCCAAGAGTGTAAAGAACAAGAAATGACATGACGAAGATGTGTGAGAATTTCAGTACAGGGGCCTTGTCATTGGAACCAGTCTGCCCACCATGATTTTGCCTTATCTCATCACTTTTCACAGAGGGGCATGAGAACAGTCCATTTATTATCTACATAGGTTTCCAGGTCCTGCTGTTATTTTCTTCACCAGAAGAAAGTCATTGCTCATCACTCTCCACTGCCAACAGTGTAATCTGTTCTACTGTAACCACTGATAAATCAGAAAAGGATAAAAGGTAGGTTGTGAAAAGATGGGGGAAGATAAGAAAGTCTTCAGCATCAAGCAATTCATTTTAAGTAAGCAATTCTGATTAACAAAGGAAAAGGAGAAAGAAAGTTAACAAGCTATTCTGTAAGTCTGGTTTCCCATGGAAACCATATCATGATGGAGTTCTTCTTTTTTTGTCTAATGGGATACACGTTTCTATTACAGCTACTGTTCCATCTGAAGCTCTGTCCTCCACGGACTCTACACTGACTAGCACAGACAATGCTATAGTCTCTTGCTCAGCAGGATGTTTCTAGCTTTCCTCTTCTTCATCCAGCTAGTTTTCAAGAAGCATACAGGAATTTAATGCCTTTCAGATGACCACTCTCTGCCAGATGTGGCCACCACTAGCCAGTAGGTTCAGAGGAGGGCTGATGAGCATAACCTGTAACAGCTAACACCATCACACAGCTTTACTCCTTTGGCAACCAGATAATAAAAGGATGGGATGGTCACAGATATGGACCACTAACAATTACAGTACATCTTATTATCTTACAACAGGCCTAGGAGGAATGGAGACGTGCAGCAGCCACACAGGACACACAGTATCACAGATTTTTGGCAAAACCATTTCTGACTTCTGGACTGGGCCAGCCTTGAATGGAAAAACATCAATGTGAGCAAAAGACTGCCACAGAGGAGACCCTTGCTGGCAATGAATTTTTGCTTGAAAGACAACCTGAATACAATTGAGTTTTGTATGAACAGAGCCCTTCCAGAGGCAAGTGTTGCCTTTGTGGAAATAACAGTGACTCTACAGATGCAAACAATGGAGCTACATGCTTTTGCATTGCTTGTTCTGTCACTAACTGACATCAGCCACTGTTACTCACGGCCTGAAATGTATATTTAAGAAACAGTGACACAAACATAGACAAGTTCCTTCATGAAGCCTTTTACAGGGAAAAGTGAAAGAAAAGAAAATCTGCTGCTCAGGCTGGCTAGTGGCACTGAAATAAATGGGTCAGGCATCAGAGTTTCAGCAGGCACAAAAGGTGAAAACCTTGTCTTCCAGAGCAATTAAAAGTCAATGGGATTAGTGGCTTTCACTATTATTTATAGAAACCCCGCTGTGTGCACAACATTATTGAAATACAGGGGTCAGGTCCCTGCTACTGGATGCCTACACTTTTGCTGTTGAAGTTAATGGGAGCTTTGCCAATCAACTCTGTGGCAACAGCAACTAAATCTAAAATAGATGACGTCCTGGGCTCCATTCAGTTGATGGCTCAAGCAAAGCTTTTGCCAAAGCCAAGAATGTTCTGCCTGCACAGTACAGATTTCATCCTGGGACAGGTGAAGCAGGAGAGGTAGCTATAGAGGCGTTAAGATTCAAAGATGGGAAGACATAGAGATGGACTGAGTGTCACAGGAAGCATCCTCTCTTCCTTTCTACCATAAATTACAATATACAGATTGAAATCTGAACAGCTGCATTCCAGCATCTCTTATTTTTCAGTTTTAGCAGGACTGCCTGTTTTCTAATGAATGAGTCACTTTCCAACACCAAGTAAATGAATCCTGTGGGAACACACCTTTGAAAAAGACGTGGATGGGAAGCCTGCATTGTCATATGATTCAGTCTGTTTGAAAACACTATCACAATGGTCTAGCCAGTTTGGACAGACCCCGCGAAGTACCAGCGTCTGTATTTGCGAGATTTCTGGGCTTTGGACACACTTGTGATACTGGTTGCACAGTTGTTTCTTCTTCCACTCATTCATTATCATACTTGTGCCCTGAATTCTGACACAGACTGCCTCTTTTCCTCTTTGTCTTACTCTAGTGAGACATTTTCCTCAATCTTGCAACGTTGCAAATCAGAAATCAGGCGTCCCAGACACCTCCTCCACTCCTCTGTGCTGCTGAGAGACCAGTCTGTATAGTAGCGGTATTTCATGACCTCAGCTCATGCCTTCTCTGCAGACCCTACCATGCAGGGGAGCTGATGATGCTTCTTGCTCATGTCTGTACCAGGAAGAGGATGAGATTCTCATTAGCTATTTCAAGTAACACATGCAAAGACCAGCCACTCAATGGTACTGATCATTCCCTGATCCTACACAGGGCCCCCAGGATGAGTAATTTGGGGTCACTTTAATTCTAGAGAAGTCCTCAACATGGTAAGTGCCTACACACTGAAGACATTACCTTACCTGACCATGAAATCCAGACATGCACCTGCAGGGGTGGATCTCACTGGTCAGGCACAGGAGGTTGGTGGGCTGTTGGGCAAGACACCAGCCCCAGGGCCCTGCTTCTAGTCAGCCTTACCCTGATCTCTAGATTGGCTTCAGATATAAAGCATGAATTTTACTTTCAGAAATGTTATCATTGTGATGACTCTAGGTATTCATAACAGTCACACAGCTTTATAATCTTTCGTTAAACTTTAGCTCTTTTTTTGTCTTGCAGCAAGGAGCTCCACAGCCCAGTTATACAGGACATAGAAATGCATAATATTCATTATAAGTTGTCTTCCCTTCCAATTTTCTTGAAGGTCTTCATGTTCTCATATTAAGGAGCTGGTGTCCCAAAAGTCTAGCAGGAAATTTGGTGGGAAGAATAATCTTCATCCAAGCATTTCTACTGAATATTGAGCTAAGTCAAAGATATCAGCCTGCAGGTAAGAGTCCACAATCTGTTATCTCTGATCCTCCACAGCCAACCAAATCTACCACTGCTGACTTTTCAAATCTCCATCTTTTCAGTATCTTTCCCCAAAAAAGAGAAAGAGAAATGTAGACTGGAAACGATAGGTAAGAAAAGATGTGCACACACTCTGACAGGATAACAAGCAAACCTTGAAACATATGGCTTTCCAAATTATCTCAGTTTCATTTAAGAATGTTTATCTATTTATTTTCAGCACAGCTAGCCACACTTCTGAGATCCTAAACTCCACAGTACTGCTAACTCCTTGTGATGTGGGCAGTTTATCCCCTGATGCAAAGGGACTTTTCACCCATGTCTTTTCTGCTAATCCCCATGACTTACTTTCAGCTTGGAACCATACCAAGCACTGTAAAACATTTGTGAGAGAGGAGCTCATCTTAGTTTCTTTCTCTTGCAGAACATTGTCAGAGATCCAGGAAAGCAGACAAAATTCTGCAAACACTAAGCATTAACCAAAACAGAAGAAAATACCCCAGCATTTTTCTTTCTCACTTTCTCCCCAGAGCTTTGCCGCTCAGTCCAGGGTCTCAGAATTTGCTGACACAATGGTGCAGGACGTTCAGTCATTGAAACCTTTGAAAATGCCGAGCAAGTCCCCGAAAGGAAATGCCATTGCCAAGAGCTGAGTTCAGTCCCTCGGCTTCGATGATGTTTAGCTCTCATTTTCAATGAAAGCAACTGCCTTTTTCAACTGTCAGACCTGAGCAGAGTTTGCTCTTCATGCCCTCAGAACATGAGCCCAGATGCTGCGATGCCCTGGTCACGAGATCCACTCTTTTCTTGCCCACATCCCTGGTTTCTCCTGACTACCACGCAAGGATCAGAACAGTTTCACAATAATGAGCTTTCCTCCTTCCTACACTCCTCAGCACATTTTTAAATGAAAGAATCAGCTTACCCATAAGAGCCACAAACCAACATGAGGAGCTTAAGATATAAGCAATTCAGTAGCCTGAAGTATCATGCATGTTGGGCAATCACAAATTTAAAGCAAAAGTCCCTACTGATTTTATTTTGCATTAGATATTAAATAAAACTTACATTGAAGCCAGATTACTAAGAAACCTTTTTGGCTGTTGTTTTGGTTGGGATCTGTTTTTACATCAAAACAGGATTAAAACATCTTTTGGAGACTCACTGTCATTTTATCTGAGTAAATAAGCTTAGAGTGCCTAACAGTCAATTTATAATGAAGGCTTTTGTTCTTGTTACTGTGATGCAGCCCTGCAGATTTGCCAACAGCTGCAGCAAATTCAGTTGGTTTTGACAGGTAAATAAAATACTGTTTAGATCTGTCATTGTTATTAATCTGCAGAGTAAAGAACTAGCAATTATATTTTGTTTCCAAGCAGATAAATCTTCATTACAATCTTGGCAGGGGTGGTATAGAATAATGTGCATCTATGACTTTTACAGTTGTGAGGGTCCAAAACATGAAGAGTCTTTGGTCAGCTCTCAGGTTGTAAAACAAATGGGAAATGAAGCCTAAAACCAGTGATAAGCATGATAACAAAAAGGAACAAGGAATGTGAGATTTAGCCCTGCTGAAGTTTTATTGACATAAGCACCAAATAAACCAAACTGCAGGTCTTGACATCAGTTGCACCAATTCAGCGCTCAGTTATTCTGAATTGTACTTCCAGGAAGCTGTGTCAGGATCTGGCTTGGCTTTAAAACCCCACAGTTTGGGCCTCCATAATGACTTGTGCTTCCTAGCTGCTGCAGGGGCAAAAGGTTTCAAACACTCCTCAAGCGATGCTGCTGAACAAAAAACTATTGGTGGAATAAGGTACTGCTCAAGGACAAGTAGCAGAATCCAGCTGCAAACATCTTATTGCATTGGTCAGAAACTGTGAGAATCAAAAAAAAGAAACCCTGGTGAAAGTCTTATGAGATGCCAATCACGTCTGCTTAGCTCCTCACTCAGGTAGGCTAGCAGATGGTCAGCAAATAGTCTCACTTTTACAATGCAACCTACACTGGTTTTCAGCGTACAAATTAGCATCCAATTATTTTCAAGCATTAATGTTCTCCAAGGATGCAAGCTACCCCTATTTTAACTCTGCTTAGGCTCTATTTGCTGTGACACGTAAGCCAATCTCGCAGGTGCTACGTCTTGTGTACACAGGCAGAATGGCAAGCCAGGGAAGAGTACTAGAAATGAGGAATAATGAAAATTTCCAGGAAGTGAACTGCATGCCTTCCAACTTTTAGAAGAGATGGGGACAAGACAAGATGGAGAAGAAGGTGTACAGTATCTCCAAAAAAGAATTATTTCCTCCACTCCCATCTGAAAGCCTATGGTGAAAACTGTGTTTCACAGCTATCTGCCAGCTGCATAAACCATTAGAGAAGGCTACAGTCCATTGAGGACTGACCTGTGACCTATGGAACCCTTGGTATGACACATCCAGCAGGGCTGTGGATATTGGAATCGGTTGGTGGCAGACCCTGCTCCTCCCAAGGAAGAATGGAAGCCCATTCCCTACTCTCCAGTACCTACTGCCACCATCCTCAAACCAACATAAGGGAAGGCACAATCACTGCATTACAGATGTAGGCAAATTTGGGAAAGGCAGGACATGTGCCAAAGCATGGCCACTTTCAAAGGAGAACTGTTTTTCTCTTTAGCAGAGAACACAGGTCCATGAAGGGAAAAGAACACCTGGGGTAAAACTCATTTTGCGTAAGATGTCAACGTATCACCTTGCATGCCAGAATCTGTGCCCAAAATGGAAATAGTCAAGTTGAACTTTGTAACCCTTTCTCATACAAGGATCCCCTATTATGACAGGTAACAGAATTATCCTGAGTAATAATGGTTATCTGCACATATGGGCTTGATCCCACAAGCAGAGGTCTGCAGCCTTCCTTGCACCTGCAAGCTGTGTCATGTTAGGTGCACATGTTGCTGGGTACATCACTGTAAGGAAGTTGCCAGCCTGAAAATATGCTTTTAAGGGTCATTAAATATGGAGAACAATGCTCCAGGGTGGCATTTTACATTCTAGCATGGTTGCATTTGTTTCATTCTCCTGTGTGGTGGAGGGAAACTTCACTGGCCTAACCTCAGCCTGTACCACGCAGCATCTCAAGGCTGCAGCTTCAGCAGGTACGATGGTAGCCAGCCGTGTTTGTCCTGCAGATAGTGCAACCGGGAGCATGGCAGCAGTGAAGCACCTGCACAGTTCCTGCTAGCCATCCCCTGGGAAACACTGAAGTGGGGTTGTCTCCTGCCACGTGTTTTGTACAGACTGAAGTTGTATTTTTAAATACAACAGCAAAGAGCACATTAAACTCCTCCTTTACATCACTTTTGGAATCATGGCAACTGGGTACCCACAGAGAACCAAACAGCCTCCCCTGCTGAGATGTGCTCTGCTCCATGAAGGTGTCGGCACGTCCCTGCTCCCGTGCCTCAGCTGTACTGCTCTGAGGCTGGGCACGAGTGCCCGGGGCAAGGCTGCCGGGAAGCAGGAAAGGATGGAGCACGCTTCCAACCCGCATCTCCCTGGGCAACACCGCCGAGGTGCAAAATCTGGAGCCCGGGGCCTGGGCAGAAGGCAGAGCCCCTCTGGGTTTGGGGTCCTGTTCCGGGCAGCAGGCGCCGGGTCCCTCAGGCTGGAGCACCGCTGCCACCGGGCCCATCGCGGCCCCCGCCCCAGCGCCCGCGGTCGGCTCACCTGCTCG